>VXBJ01001365.1:505995-594246 GCA_013400055.1 Nycticryphes semicollaris | reverse complement strand
GGGGGGGGGTCAGGAGGCGCCGCCGTGCTCCCCGCCCCGGGAGAAGGGGGGGTCCCGCCGCCCTGCCCGCACTCACCGGCAGCCCAGGAAGACATGGTTGGCCCACACCATGGAGAGGGAGACCAGGCGCTGGAGCTGGGGGCTGCCGGCCGCCGGCAGTTCCCCGACGTTGCGCAGCAAGAACTCCCGCCGGTGCCGCCAGTGGTGCTCGGGCTCGCAGGCCCCGCGCAACCCCTCCGCCCACGACACCTCCTCCGCCGTCCGGCCTAGCGGCTCGGCCGCGGCCACCGCCGCCTTCCCCGCCGCCATGGCCGCTCCCCTCCTCGGCCCCTTCCCACAACCGGAAGCGACACCCAGGGTTCTTCCGGCGGCGCGCGATGACGTCACAAAAACAGCGCACGCGCGGCACCTCCTTCCCGTCCTCCCCGCCACCGCCTGTGGTGATTCGTCAGCCTTTTCCCTCAGGAATTCGAGGAATGGAGATTGGGAGGCGGGAGGAGTCGGCCATGGCGACCTGCCTTCCATCCTGCCTGGAACACCGCGGGTCTGCTGGCAGAGTCCTTCCGGCCTCGCTGAGGTCAGAGGCGGTGGCGGCATCAAGTTGTGTTTTTTTTCCCCGCCCAGGTGTGTGACAGGGAGGGCAGAGGCGAGGAAAGGGGCGGTTGTAGCGTTTTGGAGGACGGGTTGGTAAATGGAGGGCTCTAAAGTGAGGGAGTCGCTGGCCACGAAAGGTTCAGATAATTGCCCTTTGCGATGCAAAACTTCACCTCAGGACTGTAATCGTTTGAAAAATTCTGTTTGAAAAAGAAGTGAACACACTAAAAACATCCCAAACTTCAGTCAGTCAAGATAACTATCGCATCATTTCAGTTTGAAAAGATCTTTAAGATCATCAAGACCGACTGTTAACCCAACACTGCCAAAACCACCACTAAACCATGACCCTCAGTCCCATGTCTACATGTCTTTTAAATACCTCCAGGGATGGTGACTCGGCCATTTCCCTGGGCAGCCTGTTCCAAGGCTTGACAACCCTTTCTGTGAAGTTTTTTTTTTCCTAATATGTATCCTAAACCTTCCCTGGGACAACTTGAGGCCATTTGTTCTAGTCCTATTGCCTGTTCCTTGGGAGAAAAGACCAACACACACCCCCGGCTACACCCTCCTTTCAGGGAGTGGTAGAGAGTGAGAAGGTCTCCCATCAGTGTCCATTTCTCCAGGCTGAACACCCCCAGTTCCCTCAGCTGCTCCTCACAAGACTTGTGTTTCAGACCCCTCACCAGCTCTATTGCCCTTCTCTGGACATGCTCCAGCATCTCAAGATGGTGTTTGCTAAATTAGTGCAACAGAGGAGAGAGCTGTGGATTCCAAGGGTTGGTCTTGGGAGAGCTGTATTGATTCTTTTCCCCTGAATTAGAAGTCAGTCCTTACTTAAGTTTTCAATTTTTAACACCTACATGTCATCCTGAAATGAACTACAAAATAGATTGCATTTAAGCAGGTGGGTGTTTCTCCTGAAGTGCCTTTATTTAGGCCAGGCTGGATGAGGCTTTGAGCAACCTGGTCTAGAGAGAGGTGTCCCTCTCCAGGGCAGGGGGTTGGAACTAGATGAACTTTAAGGTCCCTTCCAACCCAAACCATTCTATGATTTAATGGAAATTGTTGTGTAGTGGTTTATCTCGTAGTACCCCTATGGTGCAAAACTAAGTGATTAAGGAAACCGAGGCAGAAAAAATCAGTCCAATGCACTTTTGCTCTGTATCCACTGTTGCAGTGGAAGTGCTTTTCCTTCACTTTCTTGGTTAGCCCACGCAATGTTCTCTCATGCATTGGCAAGAATAATTTGGTAGTGAGTGGGATGGGAGCTGACAAACTCACTATTGTTTTGGATTTGTGTGTAGAGGAAGGAAAGGGTGGGAAGTTTTTATATTCTCCGGTGTGCGTGTATTGGAGCAGTTGGTTTGTTTAGAAACACTCTAAGGAGGTCCAGAAACAGCCCTGTGATCACCACTGGTGTAGTGTTACCTGTCTGTTTCCACGCATTTGTTCTATCAGTCCTTCATGTGTATATCTGGTAATGTAGCCTGAAATAGATGAAGGCCATGAAGTCACACCAGGGTTTCCACCTAGAAATTAGTTGGGCCTGTCTTCTAGACCTCTGGGTCTGTGATACCATGATTCTTGACTTCATGGTCAATACAGACCCTGGAAGAGAATGGTGAATGGAATCCCTGGCACACATAGGTTTGTGTTTGCACTTAAGCCAAGATCATCCATGCTGCCAGCCTGTTTCACAGAATTGTCAGAGCTGGAAGGGACCTCTAGAGATCATCCAGTCCAATTTCCCTGCTAAAGCAGGATTGCCCAGAGCACATCACTCAGGACTGCATCCAGGTGGGTCTTGAAAATCTCCAGAGAAGGGGACTCCACACCCTCCCTGGGCAGCCTCTGCCAGGGCTCTGCCACCCTCACCAAAAAGAAGTTTTTGCTGTTATTTGAATGGAACTTCCTATGTTCCAGTTTGTGCCTCATCTTGTCACTGGGAACCACTGAAAAGGGTCCAGCTCCATCCTCCTTCAACCCTCCCTTCAGATACTTATAAGCATTAATAAGGTCTCTCCTCAGCCTTCTCCAGGCTAAACAGTCCCAGTCCCCAGCCTTTCCTCATCAGGGAGATGCTCCCATCCCTTAATCTTTGCTGCCCTAAGCTGGACTCTCTCCAGTAGTTCCCTGTCTCTCTTGAACTGAGGAGCCCAGAACTGGATGCAGTATTCCATTTGTGGCCTCACCAGTGTAGAGCAGAGGGGAAGAAAGACTTCCCTTGACCTACTGGCCACACTCTTCCCTATGCAGCCCAGGATTCCATTGGCCCTCTTGGCGACAAGGGCACATTGGTGTTTGTTCACACTCTTCAACAAACCAGTTCACTTTCTAATACAGCCAGGTGGGACTTGGCCCAGGCTTGAGCTCTGCCCCTCAGGGACAACAGGAATTCAGCCAGGCCTGCCTGGCTTTACTACCCCACATGTATATGATTGTATGGAGTCACCTGTGGGCCCTTGGACTCCTCCCAAAGCATCATTCTAGGAAGTGTTGGAGACTCAGCACAGCTACAAAGCTTAATACATTACCCGGTCTTAGAGTGGCTCAAGGACTGATTAGAACAACTTCTTCTTGCCCAGCTTTGGAGGACAAATGAACTGAAAGCCATTCCACTTCTTTGCCCACTGGCTGTACGTGTGAACACAAAGATGGGTGGCAGCTGCAAAAGAGTCAGAGTTGGTTGTAATGAGGAACTTCTATGGTCTGGTACCTTTCTGGCACCTTATGCTGTTAATTTTGGGTTATTTTTCTCTAATGCTTCTTCTGCGTCAATGTAGCCTTGTTGTTGGTACAGAGATGACTTAAATCAAAATTGAGCCTTTTGTCTTTCCTACCTGATTTTTTTTTTTCCCAGACACATTCTTTCTATTTTATTATTGTGTGCTTGACTCATACTGGGAAGAGGTGAGATCCCAGCCTCGGAGCGTGGGATGTCACACACAGACGAACACAGGGGTGTACCCACAATGCTCTCTGAGCACTGGAGACATACTGTGTCTTGGGTTGATTAAACAAGTACATGTAGTAGAAGAGAGAGGAAAACACTGCTGTTAATTTTTAAAAAGGAAACAAGTAGCGTTTTCGTTCTCACTAGGAAAGGCAATTTTGAAGTTAAACACCTCATTGATGGTGCTAATACTGTGCATTTAATTTTCAACATTGGAAGAAAAGAGATGGTTTTGTTCCCACTAGGGAAGGAGCTTCTAAATACCACACTGAGAGTACTGTTGTTAGAGTCATTTGGGGCTTGGTAATAGTGTCTTTTGGCAAGATATAACTGAAATCTCAAGGTGAATCATACCAACGTCTATAATCACAATATCACACCTGTACAATAAAGAAAGTTTATTTCTGCCTTTGTAAACCAGTGAATTATTATTTCTTCAAAGTCAAGTCCCGCTGAAACATAGGGCAGCAGCTCCATTGAGTTCAGGTACGTTCTGTGCAGTAGAGGTTAATATATAGTGACACTCTTTATTCAGCTTACAATGAGAAGTGTGCCCTTAACATCACAGCAACGCAAAGATGAAGCTGGGAGTTGTTGCCACAGGAAGGCAATAACACTGGGATCTTACTGGCCTGGGACAAGAAATCCTCTGAGCACCATCTGTAGGTTGGTCCGTGCCATAAGTACTAAGTGCATTCTTGAGAGCCCTGACTTAAGTTCATTGAAGAAGGATGGGGGAAGGGACGTTTTGCTGTTCTCTAAGTGTGTGCTCTGCTGGAGCAGATCGTTGAAGGCCTCCCAGCCGGGCAAGGGACAGCACTTCCAGGGAGGTGTGTCTGCATGTGCCAGGGTAGCCAGTCATTATTGTTCAGAATCCTTGGAATAAAAGAAAATACTTGCTAAAATAGCATTAATGATTGTAGGCTTGCCAATGGAAAGGAAGTTGGAGTGAATCTGTTTTTTTTATTTCACCACAGTTCCACAACTGTTATGCTACTGTCAGCAGCTCTGGATACAGAGTCATCCACTCTTCTGAGATATCTCAACTGAGGAAAAGGGATCGTGTAATTGCAGTGGAAAAAACTAAAGGTAAAAATTAAGACCTTAATTGCCCTTAACACATGTGCTCTTACTACTAGCTTAAATACTATTTTGCATTTAGTAATATGTTATACTTGAAATATATAACGATGCCTACAATAGGATTGTCAGTTGTTTTCCTTTCAATGAGTTTGTTAAGCTTTAACTACAGCTAAAGGTAGCATGCTGCTGGCTAAATTTTGCTGGCTAAACTATGCTCTAGGTAGCATCCCACTTGCTAAACGCCCAGGAGTTGGTGTGCAATTTTCTGTACTGAGGATGGAAGTTTAGGATGACTTTACTGCTACCAAACAGGATCTAAGAACAAAGGCAGGGAGGAAAAAAAGGTATTTGTCTAGGATAAAATACTGTGGAGATCTTATCTTGGAAGGGCTTACCTGTCTCTGTGCTCTAATGCAGACTTGGAATTTGTCATGAAAAACTGAATTGGAGGGGAGGTGTCTGATCTTCTGACTACAAGTAGCATAATTTATATGCATAATTTATAAGCACATTTCTGACTTAGCATGTGCTCCCACCATCCTTGCTCCTGTTACACTCAAGCCTACCCGAGTTGCGGGACCTGAAAAAGTGCCCTCTTTGCCACTGTGGACTGGGGTGGGTCTCTGGGCAGGGGGTGAGGCTATAGAGACCATCCCCCTGTGCTCCCAAAAAGCTACCGTTTTCTCCTCTTTCACGGGTGCTCGAAGCGTGTCTGATAGGAAAGATGAGGGGACAAGGACCTGACTGAGGGGACAGAAACAGTAAGTTTGGAGTCAGGGGATATGGTGAGACTGAAGCTACCAGGGGGCAGAAAAGCTTAACATGAGACTACTAGGGATAGGATGCTGGGATTAGGTGAGGAAGGAAATTAAATTCTCACGGAGGAATGAATGAGAACAAGTTCAAGGCAAGGTGACAAGTACATATAGATGAGGAATCGGAGGGGGACTGTATGCCAGGAGCCTAGGAGTAAGGGAAATGAGAGAGGATAGATGTGGAAGCCAGTGAGGCAACCGGAAGAATGTCAGCACATTGGCAGAGCAGACAAAATCAAACAGATTCAAGTCTTGACTCTGAGCAAAGGGACAAGCTGTGATGGGAAGGGGGGGGGGCATTGACAGAGGAACCGCTGGGATTTGAACAGAGGCTTTGAGAAAGGAAAGCTAAAACTCAGAGAGCACAGAGACATTAGCATTTCAATGTTTTCCTTCTACTGCAGCAGGCATCTGCTGGGGTAAGTAAGACCAAAAAAATATTCTGCCATTCTAATTTAGTATAAGATATTTTCGTGTCTTTTCTGTGTGCTGTAAAGGAACAAAAGAGGTAGAAATGCATTTGTTTGCAGAAACCCATTTTGCAAGCCACCTTTAAAGAGTTTTTACGTAGGAAGCCTTAGGCCTTTGGCAGACGGCTCTACCCTAGAGTTGGAAAAAGCAAGAAAATAGCCTTAGGAATCTTAATGCAAATATTGGCATGCATTCATTGTAATTCAAGAGGACTCAGGAAAAGCACTAAAAGGGCAAGGAGGTCTTACCTGAAAAAAAGAATCTATTATGAGGCTGTAACATACTGAGCTTGTATTTGTGTGTGTGCATAGATACATATACACACACATCCATGTCTACATACACACGCACATGTAATACAATACAGATATGTGTGAATGTCTTTTAAAAATACTAGCATTATTGAGAGTGTAAGCACCTATAAATCTAGATGCCCCCGCTCCTTCAGTTAAACTACTCATGCCTTGGAGGAAAAGAAAAATTACATCTAATACTTTATTGGCTTGGGATGTGGATAGGTACATTACACAAATGGCTGCTATTTAATCTTTATACCATGCTGTACCCATATGAATTTTGTATGTGCCACACATTTTGCAGACACAAATAACTATTTTAGAAATGATATAAGGAGCTTTCCTGAGACCCCAGGCAACAATGCCAGATCTAATTTGAATTACTGCTATTGAAAATCATGGTTCTGTTTTTCATTATTGTTACACCAATATCCCTGACAACCTGCAATTTACCTGGTATGAACAGCACCTCTTGAAAATATAGAGCTGTTTTGTGTGCTGTGGTATTTTCCTATTTCCTCCTTGTGCATAGGCCTGATATTTCACATTAGTGCCACTGGATGGCACTGAAGGAGACAAAATTGCGTGGAAATTGCTCCAGAAGTTGAATTTAACTCCAAAAAAGAAAGAGTGACTTACTTTTTCATTCCATTGCTGAAATAGACAAATGTGGACTCATTTTCCATCCTGATGTAACAATTTGTCATCAAAACCAGCTCTTAAACACTCATGGCTGTAGTTCTAGGTTTTGACAGCAGCAAAATTACTGTGGAGGCAGAGTCAAGGCTTCTGAATCTGAATGCCCCTTCTCCCCTCAAAAAGGTAGAGGCAGCTAAAGATGCGAAAAGATGCATCTTTGGTTGCATTCTGGGTTCTTATGTGAAGGTTTCCAAAGCATCTGAAGAGTTTTTGGTCCCCATCCTCCATGGCAATGCTGTTGATACTGGCCACTTCTACCACTATGAGCAAGAGCAAGTGTGTCAGCTCATGTGAAAAAAAAGACATGGGAATTCATTCAGAATTAAAAGCTTCCACCTGTTGAGGAAATGTATAGTGTTTCAGAGAACCTTCTGACTTGAAACTCCATCTGCACTCCCCACACAAGGACCCCTGTTTTTTTTCTAGGGTAGGGACTTTGTGATCCTGCCTGGGAAGCACACAATTACTCTCTGTCAATCAGACCTGTAACCTGGGAGTCATCTTTGACTCCACTCTCTTTTCTGACCTGTTTATCTTGATATGTATGAATTCTGTTTCTTTTTCTTCTCTGAAGTCTCCTCTTATCTCTCACCACATCACAGATGGGCTTTTTTAGGCTTTTGTTATCTCTCATCCTGCTTATGACAGCTTTTATTATTTTTTTCCCTATGCCTGACCTGACCTGTCAAAAAGGTCCCTTGAAACACTATTCTTGCACTTATCTCCCTGCCCTATTTCTGCGGCTCCTTTTTGTACTTACCTCTTTAGTATATCTCCATAGATTCCCCTGTCTCTACGAGCCCTCTAGCCCTCTGAGAGTGATGCTTGACAATTTTTTTGGCAGCTGTGCTGGCCTAAGACAAGTCTCTGCTCCCAGCCCTTCGCTCCTGTCTCTTTGATGTGTCCGCTCGTTTGCTGGCACCCCGTGGTTTTGTTCTGCTGTGTGGTAAACCAGGTTAGGAACCTGATTTGGCTGAAAAGCTGCATGGGGGAAGGGAGGAGAGGCACCTTTTTTCCTTCCAACTGGTTTATTTCTCCAGTCTGGTTTATTGGGCAGCGCTTCTGCTGGTGCCATGGAGGGGTTGGGGCTGGGGAAGGGATGAGTGAGAAGAGATGCAGAGCAACAATGGCTTATGCTGGTTCTTGGTAGCTGTTGAGCCATGACCTGATTTTGATGATAGAGTAAGCCAAGCTAATAGCTGTCTGCTGCTGAAAGGGTTCCACTGCTGAAAGGGTTCTGCTGCACCTCCTTCCTCACCCCTTGTCATGGGTTGGTCCCTGGGCACTTCCCTTGTGCCAGCACTGGTGCTTCTCTCACCCCAGTGAGCCAGTGGTGGGAGCTAACCCAGCACAGAAGTCTTCTCATAAGGATTTTCCTGGCTGTTCTGCACCCTCCCAGCAGCAGCTGGGGGCTCTGGAAGCTCAGCTGCCTTCTGAGTTGCACCACAACACTTTGCAACTTTGCCTTTTCCTGTCATCTGCTCCCCTCTTCTCTCTCAGCCTCCATATCGACTCCATCGGCTTTTCTCGTAGCTGTATTAATGATGTCCTTTGGGTCACCCTCAACATACGGAACACCCTCCCTGATGAAGGAATTGCTGCATCCTTCAGATCTCTCAAGGCTTCTTCTACCATGACACATATGGTTAACTGCCAGCTGATAATGCCCACTTTAGTTGCTTGTAGGAATTTTGGGTTCCATTAGTACACTTAATGTGTCCATGTGTTAGCTTGAAATGGCCATACCCTATTAGTTTATTTGAGAGGCTAAAAGGGATTAAACCGCTACAGAATCTTGTTTTGGAAAACAAAAATTCCCAAAGCCGTGCCCTGAAGGAGATGTACTTCCCTAAGGTCATATATAAATACCAGAGGCTGATTTTCTGTTGCTTCACACCTTGGATCATCATTCATGCTTCTGCAAATGGACAGAGCATTGCTACTAAGCAGTTTACAGTAACATCTTACAGAATTGTAAATTAGTGCCCCAGGGACAAGATAGCAGAGAGTCAGCGCTTACATGAGCAGCTGAGCATGGAGACCTGGGGATTTCTTTTCACCTAGTTCTTTTCATTGTCTGGGTTCTTTTAGACACACGTAGAAGCAGATCCTAAACATATTTTATCCTAGTATTTTGGTAGGCTAAGCTTTCCCCCTCTCATCCCCTTCAGTTAAATAGACAATGTAGGGAAAACCAGCAGTGGGTGAAGCCTCAGATTGCCTTGGAAGCAATACAATAAAATTATTGCTATTTGAAAAAAAACCAAACCAAACCATACAGAGGGCACTTGAATAGGAAGCAGCAGCTGAAGACTTGCATATGCGTGCTGCTGCACCCAAAGTACTTAACCCTGTTGGTAGGTGGTGCTAATTAGGTTGGACGTGGTGCTAATTAGGTGAGATACAACACTGTGGTCATGCAAATACACAGAGCCTGTGACTCCTGGCTCAGACCTGGCTGGAGGATTCTGTGGGTAGTGCTGCATCGAGCCATATGTGCGCATCCAGAGAGAGAAATGGTTTGCCTGTGGCCTCTTGTTCATTACCGGGTAGGGTTTAGCTGCAGTAACAGATGCATTTGCCACATACAGGTGTCAGATGTGGCTTTGTGCCAGGGATTACCTCCCTCTTGGTAAAAATAAAAGATGCCCTTTTAGGTGTGCATTTCAGGCTGAGTTGTTGCTGTGTAATAATGGACATCCAACGTAGCTGCTTCTTAAAGCCGTTCTGTTTTAACTTCTTAATTAAGACAGTAGGTACTGACAGGAGCAGGAAAGACGAGGATGGTAATGTTTTCAGCCACCACAACTTTATAGAAATTGTGAGTCTACTGCAAGGTAATGGAGGCAGACAGCGGGATGGCAAAGAGCAAAACGCAGTCTCCTCCAGCACATTTATCAGGAGACCTACCTTCCCCCTTCAGTGAGACAAAGCAATGTTTCAGGTTAGAGACACGATCAAGCATAAATTCTGTCTCTGTGTAACTGGGTGGCAAGAGTATTCCCAAAGCACTGACTGCAGCATTGCTGTCTTCTCAAAATAACTGATTAATACATCCATAAATGTAGCATTCTTTCAAAATAATTTGAAGATTCAAGCTGATGTTTGTATGAAGCTTGGTGCTTATTAGCAAGAAAAAGGTAAATCGAAGAAGCAAAACAAAAGCCTTGTTCAATATGACCTGTGGGATGGAGGGTAATAGAGCATCTTTCTCCTCTTGTATATTTTCTAAAGGAACTCCAGCAGTCATTTTGGCAACTTCTCTCTGTTATTTCATTTCCATTTGACAGACAGATGAGATAGAGATTTTATTAGAATGTAGTGAACCATCAATAATTAGCCCATGGCAAGTCAGCGAGGAGGCATGCAGCATAATATACTTGGGCATAATGGATTAAGATTTGACACCTGTGAAATTATGAAAATGATGAAAATTAATAGCTTCTTGATATTGGAATGGTCGTTCCTGGTGTTTTGTAAATTGTTTAATGTCACAGGGAGGGATCCCGTTCCCTGTAGATTTGAGCAATCATTGTCAACTTTATAATGTCATCAACCTACACTTCTTTTTATCCAAGGTATCACAGTGATAGTGAGGACACGATAGCAGGAGCATAGATTTTAAAAAAGAATATTGCTAAGCGAAAGGCACACACAGAGTAGGTAGTCAAGAAAACAAAGTTGGGTATTTTTTTCTTTTATTTAAATCCTTGTTGATGCTATCTTCAATTAGGTTTTTTTTCGACT
Organism: Nycticryphes semicollaris; assembly: GCA_013400055.1. Lineage (NCBI taxonomy): Eukaryota > Metazoa > Chordata > Aves > Charadriiformes > Rostratulidae > Nycticryphes > Nycticryphes semicollaris. The sequence goes on along the minus strand of VXBJ01001365.1, from coordinate 583,585 downwards.
GTGTCTGCCAGGAAAATTTATGCATGCACAGCTAGATATCTCTGACTTTTAAAGTCATGGCACTTAGCAAAATGCTTTTAAAGAGAGATACACAAAAGCCAACATTATCCCTGAAAATTATGTAAATATTTATATATTTATATATTTATATCTTTGATTTCTGGTTTGTTTGTTTGTTTGTTTTTTAATTTAAAAAAATCCATCTGCTGCTAGCAGATGATAAATATTTAGATCAAATTTATGCCTGGGGTACCAGGGTGCTGTTTCTTCCAGGAGGGACAGTATAAATGTGATACCGTAGGCCCAGCCTCCGCTCCCCGACTCAAACAGCACGGCAGGCCCTCTGCTGGGGTGCGTTCCTAGGCTCGTATGAAAAGGCTTCCTGGCTGGAAGGCTACAAGCAACCTTAGTGATCATTTTGCCTAATCTCCTTCAGGAGTTTCCCTAGAGGCTGGACTGAAGTATATCTCCTGAAAAAATACCTCATTTTCCCTCGAAGACTCCAAGCAATGGTGAATCGACCACCTTCCCAATAAATTGTTCCAGTGTTTAGCTAACCCCACTGCTAAGAAATAGCATCCTATTTCAATCTGGTATTTGTCTAACTCTAGTTTCCAGTCACTAGATCTCATTATGTTTCTGCCTACAAGACTTGAAAAGCTCCCCCTACTATCAAGTATCTTTTCCATATGTAGGTATCTGTGCACAGTGACCAGTCACCACTCTTTGACAGATCTAATAGATTTCTTAAACTTTATACCCTAGAGATTGTTTTTCAACCTCTGGATCGTTTTTGCTGCCTTCTTTCTGATTTTTTTTTTTCCTAGGGTTTACATATCCTTCTTGAATCTGTTTTTTCTGATGCTGTGTGTGAGCAAGGTCATATCCTAACAGTTTCTTCCTTTTTTATACAACTGATAAACAGTTATTATATATTACAGATGGATACATTCCATGTATTGATAGATGGGTAGATACAGTCCCTGGAACTGTGAAGGTGTCACAGTTGCACTCTGAATGTGTGTTCACAGTACTCTGATGTGTGCTGTGAATTAAAGGAACAATGCCAGATCTTCCTTTTTTGCTGCTTAGATGGTTCATAAATCCTACTAATACATATAAATTGTAGTCCCACATTTTCTAAATACAGAAGGAAAGGCTACATTGTAGAGTGAATTTTATCCTTCCCGTAGGAGAGGTCCTACAACAGGAGGAGAAGCAGATGAACTATTCTATTGCTGTGCTCAGAGTAGAAGAAGTAAAAGAAGAATAAGGGCAGATAAGCACTGAGGGAGCACAGTGGCAGTCTTCTGAGAAAGCTCTGAGTGACGTGACTGCTTTCCTGGGCAGCAGAGAGTGGAAATAGCACCCCAGTTGGAATTTTTTCCCAAGAAGAGCTGCAGTGTAACAGAGCTGGCTGGCTTAAGGCTGCCCATGAAACTGCTAAGAGAAATGTCGGCATTAATAGCTTGTGCAGGTTTAAAATTCACCCGTTAGCACAGTTCATTTAGCACATGTACAAAACCTGCTGTGAGAACTGGTGTGTGGCTTTTAATTCCTGTAGTAAGGAATTACAAAAGCACAGAAACGTTGTTTGGGAGAGCCGTCTGGAAGGCCTCTAAGTCCAGCTCTGTTCTCAAAGCAGGCTATCGCCAACACTCGCTTAAGAATGGACCTCTTTGGATCATCTGAAAATGTTGTCCACAGCTCCTCCGACTCCATATCTACTACACCTCTCCACTTTTTCGTGTTCTGCCCTCATGCAGACAGATGAACTCTAAGATAACTCAACCAGGGAACACCCCTGGCTGAAAAAAACACACGGTGCTTTTATTTTTTTTCCTCCAGACTCCTTGAATTCATTAGATCCTTGATGCTGTCCGTCACAAGGCTGCGTGACTATGGATTGCTGGCACAGGAATGGTACAGGAGCAGATAGGAGAATTTTAAAGGGTTTTGCTCATACATTCAAACAGCTCTAGTGGTTTGCCAGTGGAAAAAAATGAGGTCATTCTACTTCTCCTCGTCCTCCTTGGCCGTGCATTTCCACTTTTCTAGTGGCCATGGCAACCTGAACTAGAGGAAAACAAACCTCACCATAAAAACTGAGTAGTTATTAAATGGTTTATTGAGTAGCAGTGCCAATTTGGGCTGACTTGTACGGAACTGCTCCTTTCAGTGGCAGCTAGCCATTTGGTTGGCTTTGCTGCACTGAGAAATTTCATCTCTGGAGTGGAGTTCCGTAGCAGTTTATCCTTATCTAAGTCAGAGCCACCATGGTCCCTCCTGGTATTCGTGCAGCTGAGCAGTAGGTTGGTCCAGGGAGCTTTGCAGCCAAGAACTAAGCTTGCCAAAAAAGAATTAAAAAAAAGAGCTGCTCATTCTTGTCTGGTTTCAGGGAGTTGATGTGGCTAAAAATGAATCACTGTTTTATATAGTGAGTTTTCAGCCAAAGTTGTGACCTGATCTGATGCAGTGTGTTGGTCCATGTGGTGAGAAGGGGAAGAGAGAAAGGCTGGATTGCGAGTCTGTGTCCTCAGGCGCTGACAGCATCCATGATTTCACTTGTTCTTTCCCTGGAGCACATTATTGGTGTGACATTTTGCGTTCACAGTGGGTCTTAAGATTATTGTAAGATGTTGAAAGAGGCCTGTTGTGTACGGAGGCAAGCAGGGTCGATATTCTGTGGAACGTTCTGGACTTGGTGATTATTGAGTGACAGGTTGTGACTGCAGGGACTGACTCAGTCACCCAGATGGCGTCTTCCAGTACCGTTTCTAGCAGTCTCCTTCCTAACAGCACCCTACTGTTAGAACTGTTGAGAACTAATTTTTCTTTATCCTGTATTTTACTTTAGCCATTTTTTCTAATTTTGTTGCCAGTGCTACTATTGTTTCCTTCGTTACTCTATTTCTTTAACAACAGAGTGAGAGAGAGCTTTTGCTTTCAGCAGTGCTAAAGATTTTCCCCAAATGCATGTGTTAGAGACCAGCTGCAGACAAAACAGCACAGGCGTTTGATTTTTTTATTTTTCCAACAATGGTACAGTTTGAGCTCCTGTCTGCAGTAATTAATTAGCATCATTGCTGAGCTGACTCCCTGTGGGACTGCATGATCGTTAGTGCCAAAGCCAGGAAAGGAGCAGGAACTCCCAAATCCCTGAGTTAGGCTACCGCGGCAACTGTTGGCATCTCTAAAGCATTTCAAGAACATTTCAAGTGACACTGGTGGCCAAGATTCACTTTCTCATCTGTATGAGGTTAGGAGGCTGGCTGGGATCAGGCAAATCTGCTTTGTGGGCAAGATTTTGTCGAAGGCTATCTAAAACCCAGAGGGTTGCTCTCAGCTAGTTCATCTCTGTTTTGCTGATATGCAGAGAATTGCAGAAGACTTGTGAGATGTCAGGGTACAAATCAGTACATACAGTGCTGGGGCTGCTGTGCCAAAAGCTAGCCTAGAACCAAAAATCTGTCAGCTGCAAATCAAACTCACGTCCAGTAGAGCCACAACTGAATCCAAATAGGCCGAAATGAAAGCGCTGGCACAAAATTAAACGACTTTTCTTCAGGTGCAGAAAACCAACAGACACTGAAAGTGTTTACAAGTCGCTTTTATGAAATATTTTTTTGTAGGCTTTGGATGGAGTGTAATATAGTTTAATCTCTTCTCTCATCCCCCATGCCTGTTTCAGAAGAGAACAAGAAATTTAATCCAAACAAAGGATTAAGAAATTTCAATAACTGGACTATTGCCACTATCCAGACAATGGGCCAGCTCTTTAAATGCTTGTTCTTGATTGAATTGAAGTCAATGACTACATCAGAGGGAGCAGAATTGGAATGCAGAAAAGAGGAAATGAAAAGTCTGGAAGAGCCACACAATTATTTTACCTATTGCTCCCTTCCAGCAATGCATCCCATAAACAAAGCAGCTCTGAGAAAGGATCTCTCCTCACTGGAGAATAAGGTTAGGGGCAACTTCTGAGAGATGGACAGAGGAGAGAGAGAAATGAGATTTAATATAGATAAATGTAAGGTAATACACCTGGGAAGAAATAATAATCATTACATATACAAAATCAGGAGCTGCTGTTTAGAAAACAGGAATAGAGAAGAAGGCCTGGGAGCGATGGTTTACTGATAATTACTGCAGACAGGAACTCAAAATCTAACAATGGGGCAAAAATCAAATAATTTTAATTCTGGGCCAGCACCAGAGGTTTGTTCCTACAGTGAGTACGTGGAGATCATTTAGGCAAACAAGAGGGAGCTGGCAACAGCACAAGTAAAATATTAAACTTATGGCTACTGCGTTAGTCATTTTATTTATAAAATAGAGACTTGACTGCTGCTACCATAAGCAGAAGCTTGTGGTTTTCTATTTGCTGAATACAGTAAAACAGTAAGATAAATGATCTCCAAGATGCAAGCTCCTGATGGGTTCATAGAAGGGTACTTTCTCTTTTCTTGTCCTCACCTCTAAATGCAGACCAGTGGCTTGAAAGTGATCATATTTAATCTAGCCAAGACTGAGGACCTTTCTTAATGAAAAATACTACAGCTGAAAACAGTACAGAGAAAATTATTAAGGCAATGTAACCGCTCCATAATTCAGTAGAAGAGAATGTTGGTAAGAAGTGAACACCAGATGTAGAGCTGTGCTTTTATTTAGGTAAGAAGTGTTGCTCAGGAAGTGCATTTAGCAGGTAAGGAACGAAGTTATCAAAACTCTCCATGTTCCACCAAAGACCAGATGAAACATTACTATGCTGAGAAGACAGTGTCATGTGAAAGCCTGCCAGACAACCCAGACGGAGTGTCACGAAGAGCTGTCTGATTGCAAGACCTGTTGGCTGTGTATTTAGAAGTTCAGAGACTTGTAGATCAGAACGAAACACAAATTGATTCTTGTCCTCGAAATGGAAAGGGGGGGAAACCCTAGCAAGACATAGGATGCAGAATATTAAAGATTTACTGGACACTTTCATCTTGTTAATGCTGTGAACTAGTAGCACGAGGTCATCCTGTCTGTGATTCCTTACAGGCCGTGCTCCTCACTACAAGGCAACCTTGGGGTGGTACCGTTTCTTCCCAGGCTGGATGCAGCTTGGGCTCAAAGCACCAGGTACAGAAAGAGGCGCTGATGATACCAGGGCAACTTTTTCTCCTCCTGGGAAAAGGGTGATGGATTGTTTCTTAGAGCCCTATACATCAAAAATAATTTGTTTTGGTAAGTGCAAAACTGAGTAACTGATTTTTAAAAGCAGCAAAAAAATATGGCAAGACGATATAAAAGCCTTCAAACTTGAAATTTCACCTTCCATCTGAGGCAGATAAAGCTACATAATTAGTCAAAGAAGGGTTGCTCTCCTTCTCCCCACAGTCTCCAGAGGATAAACTCCAGATAAGCTTTTCAGTGACTGCAGAGCTTCAACTGCAGAAGGTTTTAGTCTGTCAAAAGAGGTTTGGAGTACATGATAATTAGCAGCTCGCAGCCAATTTTCACTAGCTGTCAGAGTATTCGTTGCTATCACTGCATGAAAGTACTCCTGTAGGCCTCCCAAGTCTCCCTAAACGTGTGCTTTAGTCTGATTTGTCCACATGGATCTTTTAAATATAGTATTTGGTCAGTGTACAACACTTAAAGGCTTATGGCAAATCTCTTTGCTGGCAGAACAACACCTGGACAGAATTAGAAAATAAAGGGTTTTTTCTTGGACAAAGCATGAACTGCTTTACTCTTTATGCTCTACCCAGACAATCCCCTTACAGTCCAGGGGAATTCGGTTTGCTGGGAGAATCCATGGGAAGCCTGCTAATCCAAATCCACATCTTCTTTGTATCCCCAAATCTGTACTCAAGAGTTTTGGCAGGAGATAGGCCTTTTCTTGAGGCTCGGCCTTTATCTCTGCTTGCTGGAGGTTTTTAAGTCCCAATGAGGAAACTGTAGAGACGTTGGGAGAAAGGTAGTAACTGTAATGCAATTCCTTTAAACTTAATTGATGTTCAGCTCTGTTGGAAGAAAGCAAACCCCAAGAACTGGCCAGTTTACCTGAAGTTCAGCATGGACTTAAGGGACTGATGTTGTTTCTGACTTAATAGTCTTCAGTGGTGCTGCTTTCCAGGCTGCAGCCTCAGCCTTGTATGCCTTTCTGACAGAATATTTCTAATCTTTAATTACAGGACATTTAACGGTAGGATGCACTTGTGCTGGCTGCTTGTCTCACACAAACCAGCTGTTCATGTTGTTTATCTGTGGGCTCTAGTCTGTTTTCAACAGCTGATTTCTGTTCTGTTACTGCTTTTTATCTTTCTCGGGTATGTCTTGCTTACCTTTTCAGCTCCTCTGGCCTCCTGCCTTCCCCCTGCCCCAAAACAACCTGCTGGGAGCTATAGGCATAACATATATGCACTTAACAACACTTTCATTGTCTTCCAGTCCAATTGCAAAGGTCATTTTCTTGGCTTATTGTCCCAGTCCTGTCACTCCTCTTTTTTTTTTTTTCCCCCAATGTCACTGTCTCCCTTTTCCTCACTGTATGAAATACAAAATCTGTGTAAATACCCCTAAGCTCATTTCCTCAGCTTTTTTTAAGCATCTCGTCTCTGCCCTAAGGTTTATCAGAGTCTGAGTGTAGCTGTGTTGCTGGCTATACTTTTTCATATGAACCACTATCACATCTTCTTCCTGTTCATCTTCTCTCTCTAAGCCTAGTAATAAATAATAAGCCCTTTAGAGTCAAAACAGCCTCTTTGTTTTATGTCTGTACAGTGCAAGCTAGAGTGAGGGTGGGTTTACCTGTAAGTCTAAGAGCAGTATTAATAATAATGACAGAGTAAACCAAATTATTTCTCTTGTTTTTAAGTCTGTAACGAACTTCCAGGAAGGAACTCCACCATAGGATATTTAAGTTGCCATACCAAAGTCGCTTAAATCTGTTGATTCTAGAAACAAATTTGCCATAGGGACTAAAGAGGGGACTGGGACTGTGCCTTTTGTGGCAGATGACTCCTACTGGCTTTGTGGTGTTACCAGACTGCACACTGAGGTCCCGCATCACAATCACCCACAATGCCGATTGGACAAGGATCTGGCCACATCTCTTTCCAATTTTGGTTCTAGAATGGGTCCCCATGTGGTTCTGCAGAATTGTGTTTTATGGAGAAGTAGAATAACACAGCGTTTTTCCCTACTTCCATTCCTTTTGGAAATTCTGTGATTGTATCATCTCACGTGTAGGCAAAGGAAAGTGAATATTCTCTTGTAAGTTATGCTTTCCAAAAAGGGATTGGAAGTGATGACACTGGAGCAGAATTTAGGCTGATAACCAGAGTATGTAATTCAGATTCTCAGAGACTTAAGACATTACTGAGAGCTGGAGAGAAAGCTTGAGAATCAGGATGCCTACATGCTTACAATATTTAGTAGCTGGATTATCACATTTCCATTCATGACCATAAAAAACCTGTTTTATTCAGGAAAAATGGGTCTTGTCAAACAGCTTTGATATTTTCTTTGGCAAGATCACAAGTACATTTGATAAAGATGACTCTATTGACATAACACACCGGAGTTTATGTAGGGCGTTTGTTTTATTCTGTAGGGCAGCCTGCATAAAAGAGATGTATGGGAAGCAAACTAATTAAACCTGCTTTTCTATATGGTTGTTTGCTATGTCACAGCTCCCTGCAACAAGCCTGCCGCCTTCCCGTGTTTTCCCTGATTTTATTACCTCATAATGCCTCTAGTTTAAAGAGGTCCAGCCTTAGCAACCGCGGAATAAAGCTCAGGAAGTGGCAATTTAAAGTGAGCCCAGTGCAAGGCATGACTAAATCCAGTTCACAGTTAATATATGTATACCTTCAAAAATATCCAGCCATTATTTGCATACTGTTGGACTAATTGCAAGAGAGCCTAAGGACTGAATAGTGAAAGGGTGAAAACTACTCTCAATGTTCAGCACAATTCTCAGTAGATTCCTTAGTAATTTCACCATGCAGGCAATGAAACACATTTTTTTTTTTCCCTAGCACTCAGGAACAAAAAGCACTGATAATAAAATGTCTCTTTAATTGCCTAGTGGTTTGGCTAATTAAGGGGACAGGGCCATGAAGTTTCAGAATATTTATGTTTTCAAAAGGTGGCTTATACACCCAATAAACACTGCTAGATATTTGACTCTTTAGTATTCTGGAAGACTTGATTCCCAAGCTGCAAACCCTATTAATCATCTGGATGTTAAGTATTGATTCTAGAAGGTACATGGTAAAGAGGCCTTTGACTTAAGTCATTCAAATAACATACACACTAGATGAATAAATCATACACAGAGAAAAACCTCTCTGACTACAGGTAAGGAAGGCTCCTTCCTTCATGTGAAAAAGTCTCAAAGGTTACACATTCATGTCTTTTTAGGCACACAATATGTAGAGAGCTGGGGCTCTGAATAGTTGTCTGGCACGTGTAGGAAATGAGGCACTAGAGAAATGATTTGCTATAAAACCAGTTCAGTTGTCAGCAGCCAAAACATTTTGCTTCCTCCAAAAGTAGATTCTGATTGAGATGATGCTGTAAGAAGACCGGCGCTCTCTATCTGACTTCATTAAACTGAAAATGGTGTAATTTGCTATGAGAGAGACAAATACATTTTTTAGTGGCTTGATATCTCCTGATGTAACAAAGTGCAACCTGAATTGTGCTTAAGAAAGTTTCTCGTGGTTATGAATGTGGCTGTAACAAGTGACCAGTGTTATCAGCAGAGATTTGGAGTGAAGGCTTTACTGTGATAGGCTTGGCTGCCTTGGCTAACAAACTCTTTTAGAATTTCAGCCCATAAATCCCGAAGAGAAAGATACTATTCTCTTAGGTCACTGACAAACTAAAAGAGAATCTTTGTTTGCAGAGCTCCACAGAGTTAACACAGTACTAGTTAATGATTTCTCTGTGGTAATTACATTCTAGGGTCTGTCAATCAGGCATTTTTAATGTATTCAGCACGGGCCACATTAATTTTGTGCAATACTACTATTTTACCTGCTTTCATGGTCTTTGTCTATCAATCTGTCCATAACAAGTTTTGAATCTACAGACCAATTCCTGCCAAGGTGGGGAAGAAAATTGTTTTTTTAATTTCAAAACCACTTAGAATCCTGCAAGTTTTGTGGCGGTTGCCAGGTGGGTAGAGAGAAAGTCACAGGAGGGTTCCCGTGGTGAAAAGGTTTTGGAAGCAGCTCAGCTGTTCCCATTTCCCTAAGGATCACCACCTGGTGTATGCCTCATCCAGAAACTGTACATCATGTGCTACCTCCTGTCAAGCTCACAGGTGGGGGACAAGGTGGACTAAAGAGTACACGCAAAAGATATTGTGTATTTTTAAAGGTACACTTCTCCACCGTGAACTCGATTTCATCCTGCCCTGCACTAAATTAGTCGTTCATGAGTTTAACACCATGGTTGCATCACTGATTCATAGGTGCTTTATTCAGGTGGGCATCCAATAATGCCTCTTTTATAAAACAGAGAGAAGGCAGGCCGAACCTTATCGTTTTGGGGTGTAAGAGGAAAGAGACAGACAGATCCTTGACAAATTGCTTTGGTTCCTGTGGCTGTTATTTTGGTATTCTGAATACCACAAGATGCTAGAGATTATGCAAAGATTGGACTTTTTTAAAACATGAGTTCACTGAGTACGCTTGCCAATGTTTGTAAAGGACTCTGGCACCCAGTTGGAGTGCTGACACTGGTTTCAATTAGTGTGTGATGAGTCCCTTTGTCGTTGAAAGCATCATGTTTAATGGTATAATTAGACAGAGCAACTGGCTAATAAAATGTAAAGTGAAATAAAATCGGTTTTAATATGTTTGTAGGAGCTGGGTCATGACTTTTTTCAGCACAACAGTTGGAGTCACAGCTTGGAGAAACATGAGAACATCTGTTATTTCTGGTGAAAAATACAAGTACATTGAGTAACTCACACCTTTGAAATTCCTTTGTGGGGGTGGGAGACAACTCCTCTCCAACAAAAAGCCGATTTACTCGGGATTTGGAGAACATTTGAGTGGTTCATCCTTTAGGTCTATCGTAATTCAGACACAAATGTTCTTTGGAAGGAAGCTTTGAAAAGGTTTTTTCCTGTGTGACTAATCAGTGAGGTTAGTTGATTCCAGAAGGAAAGGCTAAAATGTCTGACAAATTTGCAATACATAGTAGTTAATTTTGCATATAAGCTTATTTGGTTTGTAAAATACATGAAGTTGGTGTCTTTAAAAAAGTCAGAAGAAATCTAGTTACAATCAACCTGTGATCCAGGAGTGAATTTCTTTTGTACCTCTCAAATGCAATTATCTTACTATATTTTTGGTAATAGATGTTGGGAAATCTGTTTTATTCTACAACAAGTCCTAGGGGTAAGGAAAAAAAACCCAGCAGGAGCCGAAAACGTGTCTTATCATCATCATCACACCTATCCTGTGCACATACATGTTACACCCCTGGGGCATATACATCACAACACGTAATGGAAAAATCTTTTTTATGCTTGAAATTACAAGTGGGGAGGGGGGAACTCTGTGAAAGAAACAGTTCTGCGCCTTATTCCCATTTTCCTCTGTAAACGAGGTGTCTGTTTCGACGACGTCTCCTGTGACATACTGCTTTTCCTGTAAGGAGTGTATAATGTAACAGGATTGGCAGATGGGAAGCTGCCATCCTCCTTGGGAAAGTTCATCCATCGAACAGAACGTGGGGGTTGAACAAGAACTCCCCAGAAAACCCGACAACGATTCACGCAGGGAAAGTTTAGTTATAGATTAACCCCAAGTGAGGGGTGGGGGGGTGGTTGATGGGTTAGGCAAACTTAACAACAATTCAGTTGAACTCAGAATAATGTATTTTGTTCTACTTTTCCTTAAAAAAAAAAAAAAATAATTCAGGAAAGTTGTGATTTGGATGTTTTGTTTTCCAGGGAAAAAACCATTTTGTAGAGCTTTCCTGACTTCATCTAAATCAAACAAAAATATGTGTCATTTAGATTAGGTTTAGTACAAATGAGAAAATTACAGATAACTCAGGTTTTTCTGCTTTTTTATAGTTGTTTTTTGGGGTTCCCCTCCCCCTTTTTCTAGCTCCTGTTTCTTTGGTGTAGTTTAGTGCATTTTCCTGGTACATCAGTACTTACCCTGGTCTTCCCTCTCATGCAACAACCTCACATCTTCCTCGTGCTTTTTGCTGACTCTCTTCCCATACCTGCCCGTGATGTCTTGTCAGTCTCCCTCATTTCTATACATCTTCTCTGCATTCATCTTTCTCTCTGCTCTTCACCAAGTTCACCAAAAGCACCATCTCATTTGCTTTTCTAAAGTGATTTTGAACTGCAATTCCTGTCTGCCATTTATTTCTCATTCCCTCCCTCAGAGTCACGCACCGAGTTGAGTTTTTTTATTGGAAAGCAGTTTCCTTCTCTCTTTGCTCCACTCAACAGAACCATATTTTTATTCTTCCAGATCAAGACTTCTTTGTTTTTTTCCCTCAGTTATTTTTCTTCCTAGTCCAACTTTGCCCCTAGGAGGTAGAATGAGATAGCAGATTTTGCCCCTTGGATGGCATTCCTCTCTAAATGAGGAAGGCTATTTCTGTTCTTGACGGTGTTTAGTCATTAACAAAGAGAGTTTGCTTTGCAAATATTTGTCAACAGTTTAGTTAAATAGTAACAAAAAGCAAACTGTTTGATTGCAAATCCAAAATTCCTTCTCATGTAGTAGTTCGAGTGGTTTAGGTCATACATAAAAGGGAATTTCAGATAATAGAGTAAAATATTTAAAAGAGGGCTTTTTAGCATTATCATGTATATGCTGCAAGAACAATTTAAAAAATTCCTATTAAAAAGTACATGTAACAACTAGAAATTAAAAGTTACAAGTTACCTTATTAATACTTTAAAATATATTAAAACTAACTGAAAGAACACACACACTAAACTTTAGACAATACAAAGCTTATTTTTCCTTAGAGAAAAAGAAATCATGGCCAGGGTACATGAGTAGAGATAATTAGAGATTTGTTTCTTCTCTACCTCCCAAGGTAAGGCTTAATCCTACAGTAATCTCTTTATTGAGAGCCAAATGTTCATCAAGGAGCCTGCTGCACAGATTTGAAACCAGCATTTAGCCCCTGTTTTCAGTATCTGGGAAGGAGCTAGTCTGTGAATTTATAGTCTGTGTTGTTTTAAAGAGGTGTTTTTTATTTTATCCCGCGCTGTAATGCATTGGCCTGGCCTCGTGATGGGTTTGGTAGCCTATATTGTGATACAGAGCAAGACTTCTCAGTCAGGACTGGTAAAGCTCCAGAGCCTTTCTGTCTTTTAGCAGAGAAAAGGGGTTTGTACTGGGCGTACAATGAATGGCACACTCTGTCAACGTGCGTAATCCGATTATCCCAGAAGAGCTTTGCCTTTGAGCGTTTCAGCATCCTGTTGCCCCTGTTGTCAAGTGTGCTTTAAGGATAAATGCCCAGTGAACTTGGGGTTCATTTGAGTGGGGCAGATGGTAAGGAAATTGGCCTTATGTTTTTATTATTTCCAAACTGTGGTTTGTAGCCTTCTTATAAACTGGTTGGTTCTTCTAATGCCCAGGTTAGATGGGAAAGAGGAAAGTAGCCAAGGGAGAAAAACACCTGCTGAGGTTAGTTTTATGTACAAAAGGCCTAAAGGTTACATCCACCAATGGGTTTAAGTGGTATTTATGTAGGTGAGGTGAAAATTTACACTCTACTGCAAATTTGCATTGAAAGATCTGTAATCCAGAGGCTCCTGCTTTCCCTGCTTATCTCAGGATTGGATATCAGTCCATAAAGAGAAGTGGGTGGTGTAAAGCTGGGTGTCTCTGGCAGGGATGGATGTTCCCTGGGTGTGGGTATCCAGGTGACTGTACATGCCAGTGGCCCATTCCTACACTCTGGCCTGGATCAGGTAGAGAAAACATTTTGCTGCTTGGTGGGTTGACATGCTATGGATATATTTTGTTTGTGTTCAAAATGAAATTGAGACAGGAAAGCTTTATTTATTATCTTAGGCTGGTTAAAAAGCCAAGATACCCTCCCCTTGTTTGTCCAAGGGCTTAATGATTAGAGCATTCATGCGGACAGTAGGTACACAAAGTCCATCTCATTCACTGCTTGCAGGAATTCAAAAGGCAATGCCCTGATTGCCAGGCTATAAAGTGTCCTAGTATTCTGCTTACTGAATTCCCTTTTGTGAAGTTTTGCATGGAATAACGAAATATGCTTCGGATTAAGAGGAGTGAGCATCTCACTCACAATGAATAGGGAAGGTTGGAGGTTCAGGTTCTTAAGAATAATTAGCGCAGGATAGTTGCCAAAAGAGGGACTGTGATCCATGTGTGCAGGTCTAACCTGCCAGGCTGCAAAGGTGCAACAAGTTTGTGTGCAAAAATTAAAAACTGGGCCATTCAATTGAGTCCTCTCACACTGGTTTGAGGAGCAGCTCCTCGCTGCTGTTCCTGAACCTGCTGAAGTGTGGCGGTAAGAATACTTTGTGGGCAGTTTTGCTGCATTAAAGGCAAAAAAACCTCCATGTTTCATGAGGGAAGGAAGTAGTTTTGGTTGTTTGTAGACGGTGCTTGTTTGGTAACTCAAGAGTTTCTCCAAGAACATACCCATTCACTGAAAACTTCCCCAGCATTAATGGCATTCCTAATCAAAGGCAAGTACACGTGTGTGAACATACCCAAGTGACTTGGACAATGGCTTGAAATCCGAGGGACAGAGGTCAAAATCAGTTTGAATGGAGTCTCTTTGATCTCAGCTGAACAAGCAAAACTGTTTTCTGGAGCGAGCAGCTCTATCTCGTTTTACCCCTGTAGGTTTTTGAAGCATACAGGTCTACCTCAAAGCAAAACAAAATGGGTTTTTTTTTTTTCTGAAACAGCTGCAAAGCTTTGTAGTGGCAAAAAGCAGCCCATATCCTGCCTTGTTCTGAGCATAAAAAACAACCCAAAAAGCTTCTGAATATCTTTTGCCCCAAGGGTTGAAGTCTGCCCTCTTTTCACCATAGGCATGGGAACCATAGAATCGTTTTGGTTGGAAGAGACCTCTAAGATCATCAAGTCCAACAGTTAACCCTTACACTGCCCAGTTATTACACAGATGGGAAGCTGTTGTGGGATGGACCCAGTGCAGAAGTAGAACCCTGAATTAGCAGGAAGGAAGCCTAATGGAGCCTGAGTACCTAATTAGCCTCAGCTGTGCCCAAGGGCGTGAGGAATCTGTGGCTGCAGGAGAGGAGGTGGGCAGGAGAGACCTACTGGAGGAGAAAAAACTTGCTGTGGTGACAGTGCTTGGCTACAGGAAAGTCACAAGATCCATGTGAACTGAAAGAGGAGCTGGAGGAACCCAGGTAGGAGCAGAAACTTATGTGTATGGTCTGTGCTGAGGGAGGGAAGGCTGAGGTGGCATGGTGGCTCTGCAGAGAGTTGTGAGAGGGACAGAGGCATTTGTTTAGCGAGGGATGGAGGAAAAGAGAAAGCTGACTTCTCCATGGAGGAGAAATGCTGCAGTAAGACCTTGCTGAGCGCCCTATGGCTCCTGTTGAAAGCCTGATTGGAGCTCCAGTTTGAACAGCCCAGCAGGAGTGGTGTGGAAACTTGTTGTTTGCAGATGGAGATTAGATTGAACAAAAGGAAATGTTGAGTGGCTCATTGGAAAGGGGCTGGTACCTTTGATGGCTTTGGAGTGGCAGAGCAGTGGGTGCTATATCGCTTTGGTGTTTGTGTTTCAGTGCTTTTCCCAGTTGTTTCCTGGTGTTCACGAGTGATGTCCTGTCTGTCCCCGTGATGTGAGTGCCTGATGATGCCCAGGTGTATTGAATAAGTGCTTATGGATTTCTTTCTCGTGGCTGAGAAGAGAACGCTTGAAACTTTGCTTTCCAAGCAGCAATATAGTTGTCAGACTGGTTGTACCTACTGTTAGGTTTTTGTTTGCTCCACAGGCCTACCAAAACCTGGAATTTGTGCCTTAAAAGGGCCAGTGGTATCTACCCTATCAGGCAATGTGAGCAAGGGATATTTTTAAGCCCCCTGCATAGTTCTAACTACCTTCAGCCCTCAAGAAAAAGACACAAATGGTGCAAGATTTTCTCCCTTAAGCTATTTGGTTGTATCTATAATGGTGTTGAGAGGAAATCTATAGGTTACCTGAGGCCTGTATGTAGCTGCGGTGTTTAGGGCTAGTGACACGCAACATGTCTGGCATCGTATTCGTGTGGTGTAAGAGTTGAATCTTGTTGCAAAGCTGTTGTCCAGGACAGATCTGAATTCAGGAAATCTGCCTAGGTAATCTTAGGGGCTGCTGTTTTGAACTTGTACATTATCCAGCAGAGTTTTACTAGATTGTTCTGTTTCCATTTACAAGTTACTTTGCTTAAAGGGGAAGAGGTTAATGGATTTAAAGTCAATCTATTCCGATCTTGTCTTGAGCAATTGACTCTTTTGCAAAACCAAAATGGTCTCCCTGTAGCTATTATACATATTTTGTCTTCCCATATAAAGCTTCTCAGCTTCTTTTCCCCTAGTAATTTGTAAATAGTTTTCCTTTTTTATTTTTCCCCACCCTCAACGCTTTTAAGGGGCATGTATTAGAAACTGCATTGGATTCCTACCACAAAACAGGGCTGAACTAAGAAGCAGTGTTATTTATCTTCTAACCATTCAAAGCTTTCACCTTCTACCATGGCAGTGTATAATATTAAAATTTTAGCTTCTGCTAATTGGCAAACCCAAGGTATTCTAATAAGAAATCCTACTACAACTGGTTCATTGCATCTATTCCAGTTAAACATTAACTTTCAGTTTAAATTACATGCTGGAAACAATTGTATTAGAAACACTTCTAAGATTAAGAAGTTATTAAAAAAGTCACTAAAATCCTCCTTATGCATACTTATGTCATCCTACACTTTCATCTGTGTGTCTTAAGGCTCTAATGGCACTGGAAATAATATCTCACGACGCATCTCTCCGTAATTCCCACTGGTATGCTGAAAGGTAGTATTAAGAAGATCATTAAGAGCATAGTCTCTTTATGTTCCCATAAGCTTTCCATTAATTTGCATTTAGCCATCTAAACTACAGCAAAGTTAATATTTACAGCAAAGTAATGCATTCCTATTAGAAATGTGAAGCACACTTCTTCCTCTCGGTTATTAATACTGCTGTCTGGGCAGAGGCGTGTTTCCACAGGATTTATTTCCTTGTTGGATAGGTGCTAATGACAAGCACACCCAGAATCTTGCTGGACACGCTCAAATTCGTAGGAGCATGCTGTCCTAAAAACTTGATTACATGCCAAGCAGCGAGGCCCCTCGGGGTTCCCAGACATCCCACCTCTAAGATGCTGGGAGCAATAGGAAGCAGGTTTTACTCGAGATAAACAGAAGAGATGGACTGTAGGGCGCTAATTTTGGCTGAGCCCGTGGTGTAGGTACACCTGGGTTTGGGAGGCGTGTGTGTGTTCTGTGGGTCTGGCAGTGGGTCTATGGGTCAGGCACGGTCAAAAAGTGATTCGTGTTTGCCAGAGCGGTTGAATTTGGCTTTCTGCAAATTCAGGCATGTGTTGCTGTATTTGATGCTCAAAAACTGGAAGCGTAGATTTGGGTGTAACTGCAGGACTCCAGCAGCTGGTACTTCAACCATGGATCTACTCTGACTATCACAGATTGCTTACGGTTGGAAGAGACCTTTAAGGTCATCAAGTCCAACTTTTAACCCAGCATTGCCAGGTCCACCACTAAGCCATGTCCTGCCGCTAAACCATGTCTCTCAGCACCACCTCTACACATATTTTAAGTACCTCCAGAGATGGAGACTCCACCACTTCCCTGGGCAGCTTGTTCCAATACTTGACAACCATTTTGGGGAAGAAATTGTTGCTAATATCCATCCTAAAGCTCCCCTGGCACAATTTGAGGCTGTTTCCCCTTGTCCTACTGCCTGGAACTTATGAGAAGAGACTGACCTCCCCTGGCTGCACCCTCGTTTCGGGGAGTTGTAGAGAGCAAGAAGGTCTCCCCTCAGTACCCTTTTTCTCCAGGCTGAACACCCCCAGCTCCCTCAGCTGCTCCTCACAGGACTTGTGCTCCAGACCCCTCACTACACTACCAGTTTATTGCTTGTGTCTGCTGGGAGGGAAAGGGTCAATGCTATACTCTTTCCAGATGTGATGATATAAATATTTTGTTGGACTAGAACATATTTGCATGCATTTGCTACAGTCTGAAGAGAGGTGTTAGTTTCCATCAGATGGAAGGGTAGTAAGTTTTATTGGTTGGACTTGCTCCCCACTGCCAGCAGCCTTCTGTGCCTTACAGATCTGTTTTTGCTGAGGCCATTTCTAAGGTTCCAAAACTGGAAGCGGTTTTAAACAACTGTTTGTTTAAAAGCTGTCACAGAGCTGAGGAGAAGGAATGCTTTCCTTAACTAGCCCCAGGCTGCCCATCTGATGATGGGCTGTGCTCCTGAGTAAGGATGGGGAACCCACTTCAGAGCAGAGGAAGAAAGCTGAGCCGAGTGTCGTTACTTGGCAGTGGTTGGAGCCTCAGTGAACTTTTGCAATGATATTAAATATGGCTTTTTCATCAGACCTGCAGGGAAATTTTGCAGAAGGTTTTAATCTTTTCTTTTTTTTTTTTTTTTTTTTTTTTTTCTTTTTTTTGACTGCAAGTCCTTCAGGACCAGGCACTAACATTTTGTCGCTGTTCATCTTGCAGCACTGCTCTGTTTGTGCACAGGGTCACTGCGTAGTAGTGGGATAATGAAAGGAAAAACAAATGGCGAACGACTCGCAATCACTTTTGCCTTGTGCTGACTGCACTAAGGTGTTTGTTTAAATGAAAGCTTTTAGCATAAATAGCTCTGTGTACAGAAACCAATTAAAGTTTTGAGAGGTCTACCTAAAATGTCTGTTTTCTTCCGCAACAGCTGTAGGAATGAAACAAGCAGAATAATCTGACAGGAACCATATGCCCTCTCTTATGTTGGAGCAATAACAATCAACCCATGGTACATTATTGCACTAGTGTTAAAATGTTTGTAAGCTGGGTAATAGGGACATTCAGCAGTTCATCTCTCAGGGGCTGGAGAACTCAGGCTGCATTTAATCGAAAACTTCATCTTTGAAAACACTGTCAGCTCAGGTCATAACAGAAGAGAACTTGTAACCTAGGAGAGGTAAGTCTAATGTTAATCAATAATCTGCTGTAACGCTCTCTGGGGTACTTAACCAATTGGTTTGGGTTATAGATACACATAAACTGCGTCTGGAAATAACCCCCTAAATGTCTCTTGTTTAAGTGGAGAGGAAACTTCTTTCTGCCAAAACTGTCTGCAAGAGTTGTTGATCACTTTTGGCTACTATCTGGCATTGGGTTTGCAGAAATACACTGTTATATTTTGCTTGTTTAAAAATCACATTCTTATTAACACATCCTGGGGTGTATGAGGAAGAGTGTTACCAGCAGGTGGAGAAAGGTTGTTCTGCCCCTCTACTGTGCCATGGTGAGGTCCCATCTGGAGTCCTGTGTCCAGTTCTGGGCTCCCCAGTTCAGGAAGGACTGGGAACTGCTGGAGAGGGTACAGCAGAGGACCACCAAGATGATGAGGGGCCTGGAGCATCTCTCTTAGGAGGAAAGGCTGAGAGACCTGGGTCTTTTTAGTCTGGAGAAGAGAAGACTGAGGGGGGATCTATCGACCCCTATAAATACTTAAAGAGTGAGTGTCAGGAGGAAGGGGCCAGTCTTTTTTCATGGTGCCCAGTGATAGGACAAGAGGAAACGGGCACAAATTTGTACATAAGGTGTTCTGTCTAAACATGAGGAGGAACTTCTTTCCTTTGAGGGTGTCAGAGCCCTGGCAGAGGCTGCCCAGAGAGGTGGTGGAGTCTCCTTCTCTGGAGACATTCAAAACCCACCTGGACACGTTCCTGTGCAACCTACTCTGAGTGGATCTGCTTTGGTAGGGGGTTGGACTGGATGATCTCCAGAGGGCCCTTCCAACCCCACATCATTCTGCAATGAAAGGTTATTAGTATACGTAGCCATGGAAAACACTGTCTGTGAATGTCTTTTTATGTAATTTGTTTAAAATAATAAGCCTCACCTAAAAAGAGGTAGATGTGGCAACCGAGGGCTAGTTTATGGTACAGTAAATGATTCAAACCTTCTTGGAAGTGAATACCTAGACATAATAGCAGCATAAACATGGGTAAAATAAGCTTAAAACTTCTACCACAACCCTTTAAAACACAAGTTTTTGGTGTTAGATTTTTTTTAGTGTGTGGAATAGGTGTTTTGAGCTCCAAACATAATTTTGATGACTGCCAGATCTGACTTTTAAGGATTTAAACGGTGACAAGTATAGCACATTTTAATTTCCATTGCCATATATGTAAGCCCGTGCCTCAGGCTGAAGACTTGTTACACAGCCTGAGAAGTTTTACATTTGAATGCTTATGGGATGTCTGCGAGGGAAAGGAGTTCTACTACAGCTTTCCAAAACCGAAAAGAGAAATGGAATAGAGGCTTAAGGGGAGATGGTTTAGTTCTGCTTCACTTGCATTTAGTTCTTCTTAGGCTTATGTTTCCCATTTCTTCTGGCTTTCCAGTTACACTTGACATCATAGGCCAAGGATGGTTTGTATAATTCATAATTCTTAAAGCTTGCTTCTAAGTGATCTTTTAGAAACGTGGATTTTATTTTTTTTAATTGATATTTTTTTTTTTTTCCCCACCAATCCTGTTAGGGTAATAAAATGAAGGCAGCTATTCTTCACCTGAAGGCATATCAACCTAGTGGCATTTGCCTTCAGGTTAGGAATATAAAGCCACAGGAGATTGATTAATGCAAGGTCTTATTTCCTTGTGAGTGTTACCACTGGTGTTCCCTGCTAAATTCTGGCTTGTGTTGACAGTGACCTTCGTTGTCTCGGTGGTACCTGGGTCAGGAAAAAAGATAGGTGTTATCATTATTATTCTTTTAATCAATACCCACAGAGGAGCATCTGGGACAAATGATGATGTATTCTGAAGGGGCAATCAGGACTATCTGGAATAGAATGGGTATCAGGGGGGACAACACAAGAATAGCAAGAGGTAGAAATATTACTATCTGGGAAGGAAGAAAGCACAAAGTTCTTAGCCTTCTACATCCAGTTGTGATGCTGCTGTAATAATAACAGAACCTGAAGTTGAGGTTCCCTGTTTGGTTGGGGTTTTTTCCCCCTTCTACCTGAATGCCTTGTTTAGAGAGACTGGTGATAGATGACAGAGTTACAGCTGAAGTTGATAGAAGGTGTCATTCAGTTCAGAATTGTTTATTTGGGCACAAAATAAGATAAAAATCGCTAATGCAATTTTAAAGAAATCTTTTTGGACTCAAAGACTGGGGATAGGTAGCCTTGACTGTGATTATAGGGCTTGAGATTTATAGCTCACTTGTTATTCGCTCTCTAGGATGCTAATAGGATCCCAGAGCTATGTATTATTGGAATTTATGGGCAAATGGCAATGTAGCAACATGCTGAGTTGTTGCAAATTTCCATATTTGCTGTGTTTTGATGGAAGATTCTTTGTGAAAATGCATTTCCTAATTTGGTTTGGCTTCCTTGCTGCTAGCAGATTCTTTGCTTTGTGAGGTTTATGTAAAATTATTTTGTAATTCCTGCAAGAAAATGCAGAATGGCAAGATCTGTGGGAATGTAAGAAAATAGTCTTTTTAATCTTGTTTATGTGATATTAAACGTAGGCAACTTGAAGGGGAAGTGGGGTGTCCATGAAGGCGTGTCCACCAGAAATTCCAGAAATCCCATCCTGTTGTGCCACGTGGGGTTTTTTTTGACACTTGGGAGCACTAAGGCAAAGCATCTTTCTGTGAAGTAAAGGTAAATCCTCATTTTGGGATGGATCCTGTTCTTGAGAACTGTGCACAGTGGAGTTTAAATTAATTAACACGCCTTGGGGTATCTAACTTCCTGACGGTACTTATTCGGGGATGAGAGGGAAAGATACAAGGAACAAAACACACACATCTTACTTTTCCTTTTTATGTTTGCCTCACCTGGAATCCTGGAAAAATCTGGTGTCAAGAGGTGATCGAGAAGCCAGACCATTGCATGTCTGTTAATAAAAACATTAGAGCTGCTGGGTAGTTTTCATCTATTCACTCTCGCAGGATGAGGGATTTACAGTACAGTGACTGTTTTGATGCAAGACTCTGTAGTGGTTTATACCCCAGATAACTTAATTTGGGAGGGTTAAGTACTGAATTATATGCTTCCTAAGTTACAGAAACTTGCTATCCTTGTGTTGGTTTGTTTTTTATTCATTACTGGACTGTACTCATGGCACGTTCCTACTCTTTCCTGATTTATAATGGATCTCTTTATTGAATTATTGAGCAAAACTTTTAAATAAAACATCAAAGAGTTCTCTTCTACTATCAATTCTCCTATAGTCGTAAGTGTATCAACCCTTAGGACCACTTTCCTCATCAGAATACTGACACTGCTAGACTTATTCCTAAAAGTGCCATACACCAAAACGTTCATCCAATATAGCCTTTTTTTCTCTTGAAAGTGAGAAATGATTTGCCTTATAAATATGCAAAATTATATTGCTGCTTGTACAAATATCTTGCACAGTATCTGTGTCGTTCTTTCTGGCCACCTTCGATGTGCAACAGGGTTGGTTGTTTTGGTTTCTTTCCTGATCTGAATCCCATTTTAAAGGTGAAGTAAAACAAAGCGCTTATAGAAAATTTAATTAAATTGATTCTTAAAAGTAAGTCCACTGTCAGTGTTGAGAAAAAGACTGGAGCTTGACTGCCAGACCTTGGTCACCTTCCTTGTTCTGCAAGTTATACGTGGCTTTCTTTGGGCTGGAGAGCCACTGAATCCAGACTGTGTTATGAAACTGTGAGTCCTGATGATTTGTCAGCCAGCCATCCGGTTTGTGTGGAGATGAAAAGTTGAGCTCAGGTCTTCTCATGGCCACTTGTCTAAGCTCAGCTTGTTAATGCTCTTTTGGGGTTTGGCTCAGGGTTTTTTTGATGCATTAAGACTGACTTTATGGTTCTGATTACTCTCATACAATAACTTCATGCTGCCTTTGATGTTCCTGTCACTTCCATAGAACCAGTAAGTCTGTTTTTTTTGCCTGGAGGGGGATTAGTGTTTAGTTTGCATGTAACAAAACAAAGAGAAGGCATAAAGCACTGTTCAGTTATTCCAGAACCCAAGAAATAGTTTGTTGTGTAAGTGCTACACTTTAAGGATAGATGAGTTGAGGCTACTGGGAACAGCATTCAATTTCTGGAAGTAAAGCATAAGCTTTGACTCAGAGAAAATGAAATTTGGAGCAGCTTGGCTTCCTTTTTTTTTTTTTAACATGTGCATTCCTTTTGGTATTTATTTCTATTTAAATGTTTAATCTCTATGGGCACTATTAAATACATATATCTCTCATCTGGCTCCTTTTCTAAAAGCTAGAATAGGCTTGCTAGTATATCTGAACTAGAAACCCCTTCTGTTGTGTCTTGTTGTCTAATATATTTTACTCCCTCACAAGGCAATAAGCTGTGCAAGCAGCAAAATGATTTTAAAAAGGGGGTGAAGGGACTGACTTCCACCACGAGCTAACGCTGTTTCACTGGCAAGAGTTTTCTGTAGGCTCGGCCTGGGATAAGAAGGTTGGGTTTTTTTGTAGCTGGACATGATTTCAGTAAGTTCTTGGACGAAAAGATAAAAGAACTGTGTAGGTCTATTGAATGCGAAGACACCACCTCTAGACTTAGGAAGCCCCTGACCTGAGAGACTCGAGTTTTCTGTGTTAATTATCTAATACTTAATACGTGTAGCATTTCAATCATTGTTTTATGCTTTAGTTTGCAGCATTTCTGTGAGGCACACATTCTCTCAAAGAAAGCTGCTGGTCCTGGTTTGCCCAGCTGACTGTAAATCTTGCTTGCCTGGACTGCTGGAATGTCAGTAGGCAGCTTTCCACTTTCTATCCACTGCTGCTGCTTCCCTGAGCTGTGGGAAACTCACCAGTTATGCATCTGTAGCTCCTGATTCGTTTGGAAGAGTCATCCATTCCTGCCCTTCATTCCTATTCCAGCTGGTATTGGGGGCTGTGGTGGTCCCAGACTGTGCTGCAGTACTTGGCACCATAGATCCTTCTACTGAAACTTGAGTGTCTTCCTTCCCTCACATTCCAAGGTCTTTTTATCTGTTCTTGGTTGTTTTAGAATACTAAAATCGTAGAATGGTTAGAGTTGGAAGGCACTTTAAAGATCATCGAGTTCCAACCCTCCTGCCTTGGGCAGGGACACCTCCCACCAGACCAGGTTGCTCAAAGCCTGTCCATGCTCAGGGACACCTCCCTTTAGGTCACTTATGAGGCTCCAACAGTGTATTTTCACTCCTGCTGTTCTCTGATACATAAAGTTAAATCACACATAAGACAAAGGAGCCATGATTTTTATTATCTATTCACCAGGAGAGCTCCCAAACTTTTCCCTGGCCCACTTNAACCTGGTCTGGTGGGAGGTGTCCCTGCCCAGGGCAGGGCCAGGTTGGAACTCGATGATCTTTAAGATCCTTTCCAACCCAAATTATACTATGATTCAATGAAGTGTTTTTCATGGAAGATGGCAAGAGAGGTATGTCTATCTCTGTACCTCATCGTATCTAGCAGGGAGCAGAGGAAGGGGAACACTTCCCAGAATTCAAAATTATAGCAAATCCTAAACCAAATGTGATTGAGCAATGGCATCAGCAAGAAGCAGCTACTTCCCTTTAGGGATTGCACCAAGAGAGAGACAATGCCCATCTGTGTGACATCAACCACCAGGTGCTGTTGCTTAAGAGAGGACAAAAGAGAACAAGAACATGGCCTTGGGAAATATAATCCATATTCCCGTGCTTCATTAGAACAGGTTGCTTAGGAATACTCTAATTTTTCTGTCAGCAGAGATTTTTAAAGAAAAAAAACTAGGTAACTGCCTGTTAGTCTAGGATTGTTTTATTTTGTCTTCTAGTAAAAAGATGGACAAAAATGCTTCTTTCAATATATATGGAAACTACACGTGGTCTTATTCCATCTTGGTGGGGAAACTCCCCAGGCTAAAAATACTTCTGCCCCCTGATGTTGGTGGTCTTCCTGTGGGTTGTGGTTCGTGCAACTGGACACACTGGTCAGACAGAGAACTTCACTTCTGCTCCTTGAGGGATATAGTGCCCCGTTTTCCCTCTACCACAACAGCAGCAAATTCTGTGATCGTTGTCCTGCAGAGAAGCAAAAATTGAGTAAAGAGAAAGCATGATAACCTGGTGTAGCATAAAGGGTTTTCACATGAATACAGATGCATTACTCCCAGCCACTGAACCTACGCTTTATGAAAATCATCATGCACTTGGTGCCAAGGAGCACTTTCCTAATCTCATGCCATCTGTGCATCTGGCAGAATATCACAGGGAACTCATTTGTACATCCACTTGGGAGTGGATCCTTCCTATTTAAAAAAAAAAAAAACCCAAAAAACCCCAAACAACCCAGACCAAAACACCCCACTTTGAGATCATATCATACAGTGGAAGATATTTAATTTCAAACAGACTACTGGGGAGAGAATTTTTTTCTTTTCTTTTCTTTTTTTTTGTTATATCCCATTTTATTTCTTGGGCTAGAGTTCTTATTTTCCCAAAATGGCAAAATGCAGATACCAATATACCACCAAGAAGGTGCTGTTCACAGTATTTCCAACTCCAGGAAAGATTTAAAATGAAATATTTTAGGGTTTGGGTTTGTTTGTTTTTTTTTTTCCCCCCTAACCTTTATGTTGAACAGGAACATAACTATGACAGTCACGATGGTATCAGTGTGAAAGACAAGAGGCTGCTTTTCCCATACGGATTCTCTTACGGAACGGTAGTGTGCACACTGCATGGAACCCTGACAGTGGGAGGGAGGGGTAGGATCACTACTCTTCCACCTTTTTAGAGATAACTGCATTTATTATGTATTGTATTTATAATAAGCAAGACCTCTGCATAAGGATATTAAAGAAATATATACCAAAGAAGAGTGGTTTTGAGATGGAGAATTAGAAAGGGTAGAACACCACATAAGCACTAGGTACTAGTAGATAAAATGATCTAGCAGTGAGTTTATAATTATGGGGGTTACAACGATGCGAGGCAAAACTGAACTGTGCAAGTTATTGTTGTGAAGTGCTTTGGATGCCTTAGGGGCAAATCCATCAAGGGCTACTAAACAGGATGATGCAGAGTTGAAGTCCAGGCTCCGGGATCTTTACGCTGTGGGATGGAGACAATATCAGTCTATCCTGTTCATGGTGCTATGGTGTTTTCCTGCTGGGGTAGATAAACTTCTGGCTCAACTGGGGTTCTAGTGTAGCTTTGCAAATGCATGCCAACCTCAGTAATGTGTACATCTGCATTGCCTTTATACACTCCTTTAACTCATGAAATTGCTACCTCTAGTCTACGTGGGATTTTCTACAAGATAATATGAAGGCTTGAGTATATTCCAGAATAATCACTTTCCCAGTGTCTTTTGCTGGGTACTATGTAAAAGAAAAACTAGAGTCCTGTGACTGGCCAAAGAATTCAAATCAGATGTCTGCTCAAGTGGACACATGCTATTGTTATATTGGGAAATACCAGTTGTAGTCACCCTCACAATTGTTTCCTTGTGGCCAGAACCTAAGACTTCTCACTGTCTTTCCTTCAGGATAAAAGGTTTTTGGTTTAACTGTTTGAATCCGTGGTACGAAGGTAGCCCTCACCTCTGTGCAAGTGTGGTTAGAAAGTGGGTGCTGCTTTGCAGAAGATAGTTAGTACCTCTCCAAAATGCAGTCATCCTCAGTTGGTTAAACCAGAAATAACTATTGCAGAGGCGCAATATTAGAAGTTTTCAGCAGTTCTCTCGCTCTGGGGCGCTACTGAATGTGGGCAGGCGTTAGCTCAACCTGCTGAGCCACAGTTCATCAGAACTCCTGCAGTCTCACTCCCAGCTGTACTGTATTTTGCAGCACATCATGACTTCCATGTCTCGGTGGATTCTGTGCACCACCCCCTTCACCTCTGCAGGCAGTATTGAGGATGCTGCTGGGTGGCCATGAGTGGTGGGAGGGCCAGGGGGTAGCGAAGGGAAGAAACTGCTGTTGCTCCTTCCCTCTCTCAGGAGTAGCCATGGGCACCTCTGCTTGGCTCCCCACCCCCTGAAGGAACCTGGGTGGACAGAGGCCTTTCAACTGTTTTTTGATGTCAAGTAGGGAAGGTGAGAGAGGGTAGAGAGGAGGAGTGGGGATGAGCGTGCCAGAAGACAACAGCAAGGTGTATATTTAAGTTTTAATTAATACTGACATATGTTTAATTTGTTAATGAGAGGATGTCACAAACTCTTTAAGCTATAAGCTTGCTTAGATTTTTAGATTCCAGTTTGGGGGCAGGGGCATATTTAAATCCTGGGAGGGAAGAAAAGCATTTTCTTTCTTTTCTCTCTCCTCTCTCCTCTCTTCTTCTTGCTAAAACACTTTGCAAGGTTAGAGACAACAGTTGCTTGCTAGGAAAAACTTTCCCTTTCTGCATCTCCTAGCTCCCTGCACCTTAAAAGGTAAAACACTAAAACAAGTTTAACCCACTAGAATCTGCAGAACAACCATATTTCAAATTATTACNCATTTCACACCCCGGCCACCTTGATGTTAAAAGGTATGTGCCTTCTTCTAATTTGTGGTTAACAAGTTCATATTCTCTTTGTAATCCCTGTTGCCAAACGATAACAATTCCCCATATAATTTCTCTCACATTTCCTGATAATAAGAAACACATCTTAAGGAATGAGAGAAAGTTTACTACAATAATTGTTTGCAGGTGTTAAATGAAGGGGACTATAGAAATACATATGTGTAACACTATTGAATCAGAATCTCATACTAAGGGATGGATAATGATAAAGAAACCCACACATTTCACAGCTCAGAAATTAATTTCTTAGACTTCCATCATTCAAGGAAATCGCATTCCAATCACTGTTCAAGTGACATGAGTTTTCATACTTACAGTGATCTCCTGTATTGACAGTACATTGAAAATAGTTCCCTAAAGAACAAGGCTAATTTTCTAACCCAGTCAACCCTCACTTTGAAGTCTGGATTGGGATGGTGATGGAAAAGTTTCTGCAAAGGTTGAAGTACTGAGCCTTAAAGCATTCTTTATTCTTCCAGTATAATGATGGCAAATCTACCCTCTCTCATTTCAATCTTTTGAATAAGTCCCTAAAGCAGAAATAGGCAGTTTTACCTTCCTGTGCTTAACTCTTTGAGTGCCTCTCCCCTCCTAGGGCTTGTCCAACTACGATTAATGACATCTTCTTTCAAGACTTTGATTAATCTTTCAGAAGTAAAACTGTTAGCAAGGTCTTTCACTCCCAGAAGTACATTTATTTTGTGTACACAATTGGCTTTTGTTAAAATTGTGTAATGAATTACACCCAGTGTTTGGAGGGGGAAGACACGCAGGGTTGGGCAGTCCTTGCAACACTGAGAAGCTGGTCATATGCCCATGTGAAGAGGGCCATCCAGTTCAGCAGGCCAGCAATGGCTGTGTCTTTTTTTCCCCACATGAAGAAGGTTCTGCAGCCCCTTTCTGGCTCTTCTGAAGGTGCTGAGGTGACGAGGTCTCGCTGAGTCCTCACCATCCACCCAGCTTTGCTTTGCCCCTCTGTGTGCCAGCCCTGGTGCACCAGCAGTGTAAAACCATCAGCAGTGGCTCCACTCCTGGGGTTTGTTCTCTGCCCACATCAGGGAGGGTGGATCAGAAGAGGTCTGTGGCCTTTGTCATGTTATGTCTCTGCTGGATGGGGCTTGAGCAACCTGGTCTAGTGGGAGGTGTCTCTGCTCATGGCAGGGAGTTGGAACTCAATGATCTTTAAGGTCCCTTCCAACCCAAACCATTCTGTGATTCTGTGACTGTCCCCTTCCACTGTAGCTTCTCCACAAAACAGTCAGTTGGTGGTTTTGTGACTGCTTTGCTGTAGCAGCGCCCTAGAACTCACTGAGGGGCACTACCTTCAGATGTAACACAGGAACAAATAATGTTGTCTCATAAATCATGGCCTCTAAATACAGAGTGAGATGCTTTATGAAAGTGTAATGACACCATGAGCTAACGGGGGTGTGTTTGAAAGGTACCCTCTTCTCCTCTTCCAAAATGTAAATTGGCATCATCTTCATCACCAGCGTGCTCCCCTCCATACTGCCCCTCTTCCCTGCTTTCCCGACAGCCTCTAATGGCCCATACTTAAGGGTGGCTGCTGTGGATCATACTAAGGTTCAGTCGGGTGTCTAACAACCAGTGTCCTCACACACTGAAGCATTTGTGTGTGTTGTGTCAGTTTGCTTCACTGAACTTCTCACACTGGGCCCTACACCTGCCCTTCCAGCTCTGTGTGAGGCTGTCTCTGCCTTGGTGCTGTAATTTTAATTAAACAAGGAGAAAATCAAACGGAAGAGGAGCCGTAATAACGTTAAGTCTCCTCATTAGCAGACCAGAACTTAATCAGTCTGTTGCAAAGTTTACGACTCTCAGTGGTTGGAGGGACACAGATAATTTTTCAGAGGTAAGTCAGCCTCTCTCTGCAGCGATGCTCTCTGTACTCTGAAACTTTATGATCTACTAATGAAGATAATTATATTGTCAAAGTTCATTTCAATGCAGCCTAGAGTAAGGCAGTATGGATAGCAGTGTGGGTTGTATTCTTTGCTGGGTGTTGGTTTCGCTGAAGGGCACGTTGGACATGGAAAACCAAAAAAGATGCTCCAGCACCACAAAGAAATAGGTTCTTACCTGGGCAAGAAAATGCCAACTCCCACAACTTCCAGTTCAGGCAGTAAGGTGGAAAGCAAGAGGCTGCCAAGCTGAATGAAGTAACTCACTCGTAGTAAGATGCTGAAGATGCTCCCTGGCCAAGTGCTGTCAGTAGCTGTGTTTTACTGGCTATAACTTAGATGGGGTTATGGAAATAAGAGCCAGTGTATAGATTTTCTATCTTTAGAGGATGGGGATCTGAAGATAAGAGAGAGCTCCGAATCATTAGTGAAAATACTAGATATTTAAATGAGCGACCAAAAATATTTGGGGGACTCCGTGGTTATCTTCAGATTAGCAAAAAATTATGGTAGTGTCTGAGGAACGTTGTTGGGAGACGATGGTACTTCACGTCTGAGCACACTTTTGGGCGGCTGGAGGAGAATATATGAGCCCACAATCTGAACCTGCTTGTGCCTCAGGAAGGAACTGAAAGTGTAGGAAAGAGTCAATCTCTTGTAATACACTGACTGCTTTTGTGAGATTAAATTGCCTTTAATCAGCTCCCAAAGTGCTGCACCTGGTGTTTCTTTCCGCTTCTGCTGAACATAAAACATTTGGATAATTGTGTGGGCTGCAGAGCTGCGTAAAGACAACAGCTCCCTAACACTAATACTTTACCCCCTGCAAAGAGTGTATCTCTCTCTGGCCACGGAGGTTCCCAGAGGAATCAGTGTAGTGCGGAAGCTTTTGAGGAAAATATGTATTTCTTGCAATAAGACTCAAAATCTTTGTGTTCAGCCTGAAACGGTTTTATGGGGAGTAAAAATGAAATTCACTTCCCTGTGTAAAACGCTGCCGGTGCTGACTGTCCCCTTTCTGCTTCACTCTGGTCCAAAATGAGTCTGCAAAGTGATGCTTGGGGTTAGCTCGAATGAATGGTGTGATCTCTGATGCTTTGAACAGTAGGGACCCCAGATCTGAGCTGGATTCTTCACGGGCACCGTCTGCACTAGGAGATACAGAAGCTTAATGGCTCCGTCTCAGCTGGACGATCTCTTTTCGTTTATGGGCTTGCTGAGATTTTCATAACATCAGTAAGTTCTCAGTAAAGGCGTTTCAGACTTTGTCACTATTCAGGTGGACAAGGCCAGTCCTACCTATTTATTTATTTTTCCCACCCCCTGGTAGAACAGGGGTTCTTTTACGATCTTGCACAGGGTGGTATAAGGATGCTTTGCTTGCTCTAAGGTAGTGCATGGTTCATAGGAGATCGCAGACCTTAACTGGCAGATCTGATGGATGCAGGGGTCTGAATGCTTCTGGTAGCTAACCCAGCTGTGGTCAACATCAGCAAAACACATGGACTTCACAGGCCTGGTCCTGTGCTCTCACACTCTCCCGACTGTTGGAATTGAGGGCAGAGAAGAAAATGGTAAGAGTCCACGGACAGGAGAAGCTCAACAGGCTTCTAGTATCAGTCCGGCAGCAATCGTGATTTAAAAATCAAATACGTGTGTAGCTCCTGACCGAGCAGAAACGCTCCAGAAGTGTAGCTGTTTACCTGAAAAATGACTCAAATGACATTGGGGAGTGTCTCGTTGGATGTTGTGGTGGTTTCCCAAACTAGTGTTCTTGCTCTGAACGCAGACAGGGAATAGAAATGACGCTGCCAAATCTGAAATTACAATCTGGAGCTTGAATGAATACAGAGTTTGGGTTTTTCTTTTAGTTCTTCTGCCCAGTGGATACCCAAAGTTAGAGCCTTTCTTGCATCAGTTTGTTCCCAGCATTGTCAGTAATACCCTTGGTGATTCCTGCTCTCCTGTGTGGTCACCTCTTGACCAGGTCAGACACTGGAATGGGCTGCCCAGGGAGGGGGTTGAGTCCCCATCCCTCAATGTGTTTCAGATGTGGTGTTGGGGGATCTGGTGTAGGGGAGAACTCCATAAAGTAGGGCTGATGGTTGGACTCCATGATCCCAAGGGTCTCTTCCAACTTGAATGACTCTATAATTCTAGGTGTGAGCTGTTGGACAGGGTTTGGTGCAGAGGAGAAAGGGAAATGGATCACCTTTCCTTGTGTTGTGACAGGAAAAATACAGGGGTTAGAAGTGATGATGAGGAAGAGATCTTCCTTCTCACAGCGAAACATTTCTTTATCCACTTTGGAAACCTTCAACAGCAGCGTTAACTGGTTTTCCATGGCCTGATAACCCATTTTGAGCAACTGAGTATTAAAATAATAATAAGAAGATAACGCAGATGAGTACATTACCGCGTCTTGGAAATGAAGTCAGGAAAGACTGGAAAGCATCTCTGGGTCGCACGCGTGCTCAGCTCCGTGCCGCGCTGTCTGTGGAGGGGGTCATCAGACAGACCTTCTCCTTGCTGACCCCGCGGACGAGCACGAGTGTTGGTGACAGGAGAGCAGGAAAAAAGCCGGGTTTCCTCACGGGGTAATGGCATAACGGCCTCTTGCTTTGATCAGCAAGGCACTAGGCATTCCTGGGAGTATTGAGAGCCAAATGTCAGATGTTGGACACGAAGCGTATGGCCCCCCCTGTGCCATCTGGGAGGTGGGATCTGGGAAAGGGGACACTCGGAGCTGCTGTAAGCTGCTACCGCCGTGTTGCTGAAGGCCTGGGGCAGGTAAAGTTTACGCCGGCTGATGGTCTGCCCGGGTTCATTCTGGTGGAGGGAGGTCTAGGATTTCATTTTCTACGGTACTTGCACCATACCCGTCTCCTCTTCCCCTTAAGAGTCGGTCAAAACAAAGCCCATTTTAAAGGAAATGAATGTAGAAAATGTGAAACGTAAGGATCTTTTACAAAGCGTCTTTTACAGCGCTGGGGACATAAAACAGGGCAGTGGAAGATAAGCCATTATGTATGTTGAGGAAGTCTAAGAATAAAGATTATAGGCAAACAGTCTACCTTTCTTTACAAGGCCTTGATTTACATCCCTGAAATCTCAAATTTAGCTATTACAATGAAGTCCTGTTGCACACAGAGCTGACTTTTTATCACCACTTAAAATCTAATTAATCCGTATTGAAGCACAAAGATTTCTGTTGTGTTTTAGGGTGAGGGGTCATAGAGCCCTCTTTGTTCATCCTCAGGCTTGTAATCATCAGGCATTGGGATATAATTTTACCAAGCAAATTGGAAGGTAACAGATCAAATCCTTATCGGGAAGCCCAACTCATGGTTTTAGCGAAGTCCTTCGTCCTTTATGTGAAACTTTATATGCGTCGGGAACAAAAAAGTGTTTGAGAGCTTGCAAAGGGTTAAGGGCGAGGGCTTATATTTGGGGCAGCAGAGAACTAAAATCATCACAGCTTCCACCATCGCTCAAGGTAGTGGTTGGTCGAGACCTGCTGGGGGGAGACCCTTCCTCCTCAAGCTTTCAGGGCTCCGCTCTTAGAATGGCCTTGGTCTATCGGCCAACGCTGCAGTTGAGCGGCCTCCTCTTCTCTCTGCTGGGATGGGTCCTGTCCTGTCTCACCACCTACTTACCCCAGTGGAAAAACCTGAACTTGGAACTGAACGAACTGGAGATCTGGACCATGGGACTCTGGCAAGCTT
This sequence comes from Nycticryphes semicollaris, assembly GCA_013400055.1. Classification (NCBI taxonomy): domain Eukaryota; kingdom Metazoa; phylum Chordata; class Aves; order Charadriiformes; family Rostratulidae; genus Nycticryphes; species Nycticryphes semicollaris. The sequence continues at coordinate 551,106 of VXBJ01001365.1, read as the reverse complement.
GCGTTGTCCAGGAAGAAGGGGGAATGCAGTGCAAGGACTTTGATTCTTTCCTGGCTTTGCCTCCAGAGCTCAGGATTTCTAGGATTTTGATGGTTTTTTCCAATGGATCGGGGCTTTTGGGCCTCTTGCTCTCGGGCTTTGGGTTGGACTGTTCGAAAATCGGTGAAAGGCAACAGGAACAAAAGAAACGGCTGTTGGTGTTTGGAGGAACGCTCTTCTGGCTATCGGGGATTACAGCCCTTGTCCCGGTTTCTTGGGTTGCCCATTCCACAGTCCAGGAATTTTGGGACGAGAACATACCAGATATTGTTCCCAGGTGGGATTTTGGGGAAGCGTTATTCGTTGGCTGGTTTGCTGGGTTTTGCCTTATACTGGGAGGTTCCCTCCTTAACTGCACCGTCTGTTCACCCGAAGTCCACCCGTCCTCGGGCCGTTACGCGGTGGCAGAACAGCAAGATCGGTGTCAACGCTTGGAAACTGAGACGAGGCCTTGAAAAACACGGAAGGATTTAAGCCCTACATCTTGTCCAACCTCCAGCCCGAGCCAGAAGCTTGTTCCAGTCGTAGCTCAAAGGACTCTTTGATACCCGGCCCCTTTCCAAAACTTAACGTCCGTTTTCTCCCCACCTGGTATTGGGAAAGCGGTGTGTTTGCTCGCCCGCAGAACTGTTTTAATTAAAACTTTGTTTCACAACAACAACAACAACAAAAAAAAAGCAAAAAAAAAAAGGAGAAAGAGGTGCTTTTGCTGTCTCAACTGCACTGTAAAATCCTGCAAATGAATATGCATGTTCCCTCCCAGCTTGGCTTTTAACCAAAACGCGCTTCCTTTTCGTATGTAACCCATTAAATGAGCCTCAAAGCCTGACTCCCTGGTGCAGTTTTCCCCTCGCCTCACCGGGGCGATGCACAAACCGCAGCCTTCTCACGGCCCAGGCAGCCCAAAGACGCGCCGCCGTGGCCCGTTTGGCTTCCTCTGCGCTTGGAAAAGGTGGTGCCGAGAGAAAGCCGCGGGTGATCCCAAACTGCTTTCCAGGTGGCTCCGTGTGCAGGGGGCGTTACGGGGGCGGGAGCTTCGGAACCCAGAAGTCGTGGGGTTTTCCCAGCCTCCTGCTTTTAAGCTGCCCGGACAAGTTATTCCAAGTGTTTCTGGCACCTAACTTTATGCACCCCAAAAAGAATTAAATAAAAAAAAAATAGGCTAAGCGTTGCTTTAAAAATACTTTCCCTGTCGTCTGTACCTGTCCTGAGGCTTTGTGCATCCTGGGAAAGGCTCCTGAGCTCCGTGGTCAGGACGTGTGGCCGTCACCTTTGGCTTTGAGCGAATATTGAACTGGCCACAGAGCACAGAGCGAGCTGCACTTGCTGTCAGGTCAGGGAAGAGACGTACCGCTGCCGTGGCGGTTTTATCTTCAGACAAGCCCCGAGATGCCCGAAGCAGGAGGAGCTGCTGTAATGCTTTGGCAGGGGGATGGAAAGCAAAAATCGATGGGGTTTTTTTTGTTCTTTTAAAAACACCAACCGAAAACCCCAAACCAAACAACAAAGCAACCCCCACACGACTGAAAGGTGAGCGCACAGCCTTCAGCTCCCGCTTTAACCTTATTCCCCAAACACCGCACATGGCCCCGGGCTCCAAAAGCAGGAGGGGGAGGGGTATTTCCTGCTTTTATAACGCCTTGTTTTACCTTTTATTTTGCTCATTGTTGAGTGTGACACGGAACCGAGCGGCGCCCGCGAAAGCGAGGGCTTTGGGTGCGTCGGTGACGGCTAGAAATGAACCTGGTGCATCGGCACAGGCTGCAGCTGGTTGGATTCCTGTTGTCTCTGCTGGGATGGGTTTTGACCGGTATCTGTAACTATTTACCAGACTGGAAAAACCTCAATTTAGACTTAAACGTACTGGAGCTTTGGACTATGGGACTCTGGCAAACCTGTGTAGACCAAGATGTAGGAGGAATGCAGTGCAAAGGCTTTGATTCCTTCCTAGATTTGCCTCTAGAGTTCAGGATTTCCAGGATTTTAGTGTCCGCATCGAACGGACTAGGATTTCTGAGCCTTGTCGTCTCTAGCCTTGGTTTGGACTGTCTAAAGGTGGAGAAACCAGAGCAGAAGCTGAAGAAACAGCTCTTGCTGCTGGGAGTTACACTCCTGTGGACATCTGCGATTCTGGCCTTAGTTCCCGTGTCTTGGGTGGCCCACACAATCATCCAGGAGTTTTGGGATGAAGACATCCCAGAGATCGTGCCCCGGTGGGAATTAGGGGACGCGCTGTTCAGTGGCTGGTTTGGTGGAGTTTTTATAGTTCTGGGAGGATCTCTGCTCCTCTCCACCATCTGCTCCTCATCTGACCATCGGTTCCCAGAGAAGTACGCGATGGCAGATGTGCAAGATGCCCATCAACAGCTGGAAACCGGACAGAGCAGACTTTGACAAGGGTAGATACCAGGTTTGCAGATCTCTCCCTCTGGCCTTGCAGGGAGAAAGGTCTGCTCCAGCAGAGAGGGTCCCGTTCACCGGATCGGGGCCAGGGGAGGGATCGTCTCTTCCCAAGTAGTTCCTTTCATCCCTAACTCACCTTCCGTTTTAGTTACGTTAATTGACGAGCTGTGGAGATCTGACCAGGTCACCACTGTATTTCTCCAAAATCTGTCCAGTCACAGGGTTTGGTTTTGTAGTTCAGGTTTTATTTTGTAGGGGGAGTGTAATATTTTTTTGTAGCTCTCGACTCGCAGGGAGAGTTGACCGTCTCCTAAAAGGCAGAACTCCCGGGACTGCTCTAAACAATGCCTTATTTTTTTTTTGGTATTTAATGAAAATACTCTCAGTCTGAGTCCTGAGACAGTTTGTAGCGCCGCTTCAGCGTGCATTACAAACACCTGATGTCGTACAACTTGGAGCCAAGGTCCCTGGAGCTCTACCCTCAACGCGAGTGTTTGGTTTTTTACCAGCGTTTTACCCCAAATATCCTCAGACACGGCACCGTGTAACAGGCGATTCCCCACCGCGGGCGTAAATCCGACTGAACACATCCCGGCACAACCTCTAGGGAAAGGCAGTCGTTCTGCAGGACAAGGGGATGTTGTCCTGCAACCGGTGCAGGGTTTCCCCACCTTCGTGGCTGTTGCAGTTTTTACTTACTGAAGGTGAAGAAGGAACTTCCAAACCTGTAAATCACTCCCTCTCCATAACTCAGCTCAGCCCGAGGCTTGGGGCAGCGACTGATGGGAGCTTTCTGTGACCTGGAGGGAGTTTGCACTGACAAAGCCCTGGTTCTGAAAAGAGCATATAAAGGCACAGAAACAGCAGGAAAAGAATTAAATAAAAAAACCCCCACGGGTCTGGAAAAGAGCTTTGTTTAAAAAAAAAAGAAAAAAATTAAAATAAAATATGTATTTTCCAATCAGTGAAACATGTGGAAAGTGCAGAGACAAGTTAATCTATGGGCTGTATTTGCATACTCTTACAGATAAAATTAGAACAGAGACACATTCAGAATATAACCTGATTAAATATTTAGTTCAGTCCTGAGCATTTGATATTTCATACAGTATAAACAGCGCAATAGTAAAAAACCAAAAAAGTCCTAAAATGATTTCATTTGTGTTCTTTTACAATTTCTGCTAAACTTTGCTGGTTTGGCTCAATGTCCTTCAATCAGTGATACTGAGATTTCCATTTACGGAGCTGCAGTGACATCAGTACCTGGAAAGAGAACTAATTACATTCAGTAGCCCCTGCTGTGCAGAGACACTTCCACTTCAAGAGTAATAGCTCTCATTTTAAACTGCTGGGGGGTGTGTGTGGTTATTTGTATGTATTGTTTTAGCTTATTCCATTGAGGGTATCAAGTGTGAATAACCTGAATTAGTAAAAAAACACCACCCCAAAGCTCCAAGTACATAATTGTTAAAAGCTGCCTATAAATAGGTTTAACTTAAAGATATTCATGCTCCCCCTTTTCCAAACTGGGGAAGCCTCTCATTTTTAAATGAGATTTACAGCAAAGCTTTAGTTTTGACCTCACCTTGTGCTTACAAATTCAAAAATAATACTTTTTTTGACAATTGAAGTTTCAACACGTGAGGTGAAACACCTCATCCGGCAAGAACTTAGACAGCTGGAAATATTTTCCACTGTAGCATCCTCAGCGTCAACTATTTTATGGCCAGAACTGAACTGTATTAGACAGAACATAAATAAGACTGTAAATAAATAAAAGGGAAAAAAAATCATAAAGTATCATGAAGTACACCTCTACACATCATTCTACAAACAACTTAGATAATCAAATCGAGAAGTTGAAACTGTCAACCTTCATTTCACCTCGACATTAAATAATTCCAGATTTTTAGGTTTTTTTTTTTTAATTTTTTTTTTTTCTTTAAATTGACCTTTCAAACGTGCCCGTGATCTCAAACCCAAGAAACACCAACCACGCAGAGGGCGCTGGCAGAGGCCGTTGTTCCCGTCCGTCGTCTTGCCCGAAGCAGCGCCTTTGGCCGGACGTTTCAGAGACCCGACGTGTTTGTGCTTCAGAAACCCCCTGGGCTGTGACACGGGACTTCTCGTCACACAATTGTCACTCTGAACTGGAGACAGCTGCCACCACCACACGGGGGTTGGATTCGCTTCCCTCTTCTCGCCACGGATTCAGAGCCTTTTGTTTTGTTTTTGAAAGGTGAAGTCTGTGCGTTTGGGGGCAGAAAACGTCAGTCTGTGAATTAAATACATCCGAGTGCGACATCAGAAGTACAAAACGGAAGAAGTCAAGGAGCCTGTTGGCTGCAGCGTCCACCTCCTCACACAGCACCCAACGCTGACCTTCTGGGCTTCTTCCAGAAGGAATCCAAGGTGCTGCTTCCTCCTACCCAGGATCATCCCCCACATCAGACAGAACCTTCTACGTATCGAACCTCTGCGCCCTCAACGGCACACGGGGTCCAAGGGGGAATATTGTTCCAAATGCTACCTATTGTACAGATTTCTAGTCCTGAACTTGTCCTTTCCAGGAACCTTACCTACAAGGCTGGAGAAATTCCAGTTGGTACGGGATAGATGTTTCTCCTGGTGCAAACACTTGAACGAAAACATCTTCATGTTTGGAATCTCAAGGAATATTTTTCCCTGTTCCCAGCCGGCAGCGAGGCAGCCTCCGGGACAAAAGCTTAACGCAGCGAAACTCTCCTTTCTAAGCGTTTGGTGGCTCTAACTCTGCTGCTGTCCATGCTGATAGTACGAATTACACTCAGCTTCCAGTTCAGAAAGCAGCTGCTCCTTTTGGTAATCTCATCTTAAGGGGTGTTTTCTTGTTTGTTTTTAGGGTTACTTGCCTGCCTTGCCTTTCTCACCCTCCCGCAGACGCAAGAAACCTTTTTAGTGCAGGTTAAAGTACTGTACATTCAACAAAGCTAAACTCCCAACTCTCTTCCTACGAAGTATTTAAAAAAAACCCAAACCAGCCAACAAACAAAGCCAGAAGAAATTTGCTTTCAGAAACAAAACTCCAAGGTGGGTGCCGAATCTACTTAGCAGCTGGCATGAGGCAGCCTGGATGTTTTGGAAAGGAGCTTTGTGGTGAAACTCTAAAAGTCACACTCTTGTAGAGCAACATTGCGTGGCCAAAGAGCCGCCTTCACAGTCTGCTCATGGGAAAACGGGGCACAAGGTAAACAAGGTTCCGGGGAGCGTAGTTGTTGCTCGGCGCAGGGCGGTTCACCGGGACACGTGCTCGGTGCTGCCTGGGTTCCTTTGTTCCAGCTTTACAAAAGAAAACCACACAAAATAGGTACAAACTGTACAAAATCAGGACACCAAGATTCAGCTACTTTGGTTTTGCCGGCTCTAGGGGTTGGGTTTTTTGCCCTTTTTTTTTTTTTAAAAGCATAGAACAATTCAATTCACTCTGTTTTACAAAGAAACGGTAGCGAATGTAACGTAGAAGCTCCTTGAAAGCGGGTCACTGGGAGGACCAAGTTCTTCTGCAGAGAGATGAGCAAGAGTAGTTACACGTCGTCGGCGGGGAGGGCTGGAATGGTGATCTTTGCCCGTGTGAAATAGGCCATCTTCTCCCTGCACACGGAGCAGAAAACAAGTTAGTGCTTCAGCATCCACGGCACGGCTCCCACGGCATCCCCCGGTACCGCTGCTGGTCCGTTAAAGCGCGCTTCGGGAAGTAGGCAGGGAGGGAAAATACACAGTGACTTTATCTACAGCAAATGCAGCTGCCAGAGCATTTGGGTGTAAATCCCTCCTTAGGCAGAGTTAGGGAAAAAGCAGCTTCGATTTTGAAGGTGGGGAGGGGGGAATTTAAAACAAAACAAAATCAATATTTTTTTAATAACTCAGCAAAGTATCAACCCAGTCACTGAATTTCCTACGAAGATATTTCAGTTGGAGGGATGAAAAGGTAAAACAAAACATTTTATCCAGACTTGGGAAAGGGGAGGAGGAATAAAAAACCAAAGGTAAAATAATTGTGCCTGGGCAAGGCTGAGAGAAGCGGAATTGTCAGCCCATTCTCCAGTTCCTTCCCCTCTGCCGTTCCCATTTGTGTCTCCCGCAAAGTGAGAGGTTACTGAAGCATAACCAGTTTGCACCAGCTTGTCTGCCCACAGCCCTGGAGGAGGCAGGTGATAAGTATTGGGGGCTTCAAAGTTAAAGCTCCGAAGAGTCATCCTTCTCCAGAGCTTCAGAAATGCCTTTGATGTGATTAGTCTTTGAGGCCAGAGCGCTGTGACGAGTCCACAGCAGCCTTGGGAGGGAGATACGTGTCTCCACGTGTCCCACTGGCAAAGCCCCAGTTCCCATCAGGAACAGCAGCTCAGAGCAAGACTAATTATTTAAACTCACTTCCTCGGCTAATTGTGGGGTGATTAGGAGATAAAGGAGAGCGGAATGTTACGTCTTCCTGTAAAGCTGTGCAGTGCTGTCCCTGCGAGGACGTTTCAGTGACCAGCACCCACCAAAACTCCTTCCCAAGCCCCGCAGGAGAAGGGAAAGCTGTTTGCAGACGCTCTCCAGCTTCACCCCACAGACGAGCAGCTCAGCCGTGACGCTGCATCGCTGAGGAACCCCCTTCTTTCTCTCTGGCTTTTGATCCTGCATCACTGACAGCTGTGGTTTGCAGTGTTTTGACAGGGCGTCTCTGGTCAGATCTAGAAATAATTAGTGCTTCCTTCGTTACACTGAGAAGAGCCTGAAAAGCAGAAGAGGCCGTACCTGAAGGACTGCACCTGCAGCGGGACTTTCTGGCTCTGCTCCCGTAACCGGCACACGTCCTTCGAAGCTTTCCTCAGCAGCTTCTCAGCACTTAAACCTCCTTTCTGTTCTTCTTTTGACTGTTCAGCCTGTAAACCAGGGAAAAAAACCCAAACTGTAATAATAATAATAATAATTACGATAATGAACAACTACTCATTTTAAAGAAATGACACATTCTTCCGTGTCAAGCAAAAGAGGCGGCAGCGTTAGGTTTATGGTGGGACTCCATGATCTTAAAGGTCTTCTCCAACCTAAATGATTCTATGAAAAATCTCTGTACAAAGGGGCAGCGAGACAAAGGACAAGCCTAAGCCATGGGCACGGAATAAGATACCAGAAATTTTCCTAAAAAATTAAATAGAGCAAATCCCGTGGCTACTGCATTTTGAAGAGATGTTTCTTAGGGCCATAGTTAGACAACACCTAAATTTGGATGAACAAGTGTTGTCTAATCCAAGTATCTTTTCACAACTGGGAAACAGTGATTTCTTTCCCCGCGTAAAATACTTTGCTTTCCTAAGGAAAGCTCCCAGGAAAGGTGCCTGTGCCTGCTCTAAAGTGACAGACAAGAGAAAAAGAGCAGTCGTGCTCTCAAAACGCACTGTCCCATGTCCTTGACCTTGTTTGTAACATCAACACCCAGGAACTTCCGTGCTGTTACTCACGACACGACACCCGTTTTGGACAAGACTCAACTTCTCCCGTTTCCCTTGTAGAGGTGGTAAAAGCCAAGGCCAGTGAAGAGAACACCTGCCCTAACAACTTAGGTCCCACTTAATAAAACCAAGCAGCTTTCCCAAAACAAAAGCTCCACAACGTTCAACTTTTTCGTGTATCCTGTTGGAATTTTCCACGTTCCAACCTGTCACTGTTGGCTCTCGCTCCTTTTACCCTGTTTCTTGTCTTTCATCCGCACGAGGGCATCCCGTCTTCCCTCATGGCACTTTAGAGACAGCACATGTAAGACTTGTGTTGTTTTAGAGATCCTTACGTGGAGAATTTGGCTTCTTTCTGCCAAGACTAGAACGTAAGCAAACAAGCCACAGAGGAAGCGCTGCCTTCCCCGCACGTCCCTGCCACTAGAGGGAAGGGTCACTGCCTCTTTCTACCTCCCACCAAGATCTTTTGGCTGCAAATTAACTGATGTTGAAGGACAAAAAGTCTGTGTGAGAGGCTGGAGAAGTACAGCTGGGACGTGAGCATTTTAAATGAACTAAACTTAATTAACTTAAATTACCATCTCTAAGTAGATGTCTATACTATTTGACTGTGTCAACCACAAGTATTACTCCAAATACTGGATATTCTGCTCTAAATTACACAAGTATTTAGAGGGCATTGGAAAAATATTACCTCAAATTCATAGAACCATAGAATGGTTTGGGTTGGAAGGGACATTCAAGATCACCCAGTTCCAACCCCCTGCCCTGGGCAGGGACACCTCCCACCAGACCAGGTTGCTCCAAGCCCCATCCAGCCTGGCCTTGAACCCCTCCAGGGATGGGGCAGCCACAGCTTCTCTGGGCAACCTGGGCCAGGCTCTCACCACCCTCCTGGTAAAGTTTAAATTCTAAGTTTAAACGCTGCAGTGATGACTAATAAAGAGATATAGTTTACACCACCTATTGCAGAGGTATGATGAGTCAAATGTGAGCTTCTGCAAAAACCTTTAACACGACAGACCGAATTCTTTAATGAATGTAGAGAAAAGGCAGCAGCACACGCGTATTCACCCCCACCGTGTGCGTTTGCTGCTCGTACCTGTTTTTCAGCTTGTTTCAGGAGTTTCTGGAACCGCTCGTCCCCCAGCACGCCCAGGGGAAGGTCTGTCTCTCCTCTGCCTTTCATTTCCTCGAGTTTTTGTTTGAGGTCCCGCAAGGCCCGGAGCTCGTCGTTGAGGCGGCTCTGCCTGGTGCGTGACGCCTGGAGGTCCAGCTCCAAGTCCAGGGAGGTGCGGACGGGGCGCCCTTGGGTAGCCCTGCGCATGATGGGCTGGCAAACAGGCTGCAGCCGGTGGGGGGAGAAAGAAGAACAACAATTCTCACCTGGAGAGGCTGCTGGAGGGTTTGACATAAACCCCAGAAAAAGTAATGTTTGTTTTTCTCTAGGAGAAAGCCGCTGTGATGAGATCCAAGACCAGGAAATTCATCTCTTCTGGAATTGCTCTTTAGTCACTAGGCTAAAAAGAAGTGCAAAAGCTTCTCCAAGCAGGTGTCCAGTATTTACAGGTTAAAAGCAAAGCCCTCATTCTGATCCCCAGGACAACACAACGCCAGGAGACCAAAACCACACGGATTTCCCCAAAGATGGGGAAATTAATTTTTAACATTTGCATTTTCAAGGCCTCAGCAAACACGTAACCCTGTGAACTCTGTAAACACACATTTCTTCAGTGTGTTTCACGTTTATTTACTGTCACCTCCCAGTGACTTTTCGCATGAGTAAGGCAGGCAGGAGAAACCATCCCAGACTATTCAGTATTTCTTTCTTGTGCCAAATGTAGTCCTGCTTCTTGATAACAACTTGTCCTGGTTTGAGGTAAAACACACCAATTTCCTGTTTTGTAATTTTACTTTTTTAGCTGGGCCTCTTCTAACTGACTAAAATCCGGAATTAACAGCAGATTGTTCAGAAACTGTTCACTCTCAGGGTGATCAGACCTGATCACACCAAGGAATGGTGCAGAGAGGCCCTGCCTTGTACTTATTGCTACAACAACCAGGGGCAGGGAATTTTGTTATCTGCCCCGTTGGAGGGTCGGAAGCGGAAAAGAACAGAGGGGTCACCCCTGCAGGGAGGAGGGGACAGGACAGGTGACCCCAAACTGACCAACAGGGTATTCCATCCCGTCCACATCATGCTCAGTAGAAAAGCTGAGGGATCAAAGGGTCAATTCTCTTTCGATGGCCAACATCCGAGGAGGACCCTGTCTGTTCGTCTGCCTTTGATCCCGATCTGAGCATTCCTGACTCCAGAGCTGGAATCCAGCTCCTGTCGGTCACTGAATCCAGTCTGGGACTTTTCCTGATGCCTGCTGGTGATGTGATTGTCATCCTGGGAGCTTGATAGGGTTTTGTATATATTTTATCCATTTCATTATTTTCTTCTTTTTACTTTAATTTTAGCATTAGCACTTCATTAAAGTAGTTTAGTTCAATCTAAACTTGTAAATCTCTTTATCTCTTTCTCTCCCTTTCTTTTTTGGGGGGAGAGAGGGGCCATCTGTCAGTCTGGTTTTGGTAAATTTGGCTGAAACGATGACACAACTTGGGTTTAGTTACAATCAAGACGAAAATACCCCTCTCTCAACTTACGTACGAGTGAACTCCAGGCAAGAAAGAGAAACACAGCCTCTCGCCCTTGTCCTTCAATGGTTTTGCTAAAACACCCTTGGAGAAGAGTAAACCCACTTCACAAGGGCTTCTAAATCCTTGAAATTTGCTCAAGATGTACGTTACTGTCACCTGGGGGCACTGTGTAATATCTGAGTTCTTTAATAACCTAAAGTTCAACCGCAGATGCCCCGCTGCCTGTGTCCTGCCACTGGTTTCAGCCATATCTAGGACAACAGCAGCCCGAGACCCTGGTGCTGAGATTTCAGCCTGGAACCCCAGGACTTCACGTGGCACTGGCAGGGCTTTTGCTGCAATACCTGAAATAAAACCAGCTTTGTTTGAAACCAGTTAAGGCAGCACGTACCCGTTTAACTCGCAGGCTCCGCCGTTCTGCGGCGTTTCTCACGAAGAGAGACTTCTTGGCTAAAGTGGAGCTGTCGCTGTCACTGCGGTTCAGCTGTCAAAAAAACCACATGACAAGCAGAGGTACAAAGCCAATCCAAAGCAGATCCATACAGAAACACATCTGTAGTGACACAAGCAGGCAGGAAACCTCACTGTTGACACACATCTAGGCCACTCTTAGTATAAATTACTTTCTTTTTTCAACTACAACAAGTGTCTACTCTAAAATTCTGTTCCTAAACCAGAAACACCTCCTGCTTCTCAAAACCATGCCCTGCAGCTCAGCGGTGCTTTCTTCTTAATTACAGCATTAGTTCCACATCGTGGGTGTGGACTGATGGTTCGAGGCAGCAGGGTGTGCGGTGGCGGTAACTGGTGGAGAACACGGAAGCACCAGACGAGGAACAGCTGCAGGACATTTATGTCACCTCCTCAGGAAAGGGCAGACAAAAAGAATCATCCCACTAATGTGCTGTCCTGGTTTGAGCCACACAGGACTAGCTTCTCGTCTAACGCTGGGGAAAACTGCCCTTTTAAAAGGCTCTGGTGTGTGAATTCATGAAAATATTTACTCTACTGGCCAGCTCTGGGGTGCGGGTTTCGAGGTCTCAGTGTTTTCAAGTTCCCCAGGTGCGGGGATGAGGAGGAGCAAGACCCAGAGGCCCTTGCCCCAGTGCCAGAGCCCTGAGCCCTTCCCTTCCTCCCGAAGCCGCAGTGTCCCACGCTGGCTGTCCTGGCTGGGAGTGCACAGCTTCCTGCTGGGGGAATGGACTTGGTACGATCCCTGTGCATTTTATATTGGTATCGGGATCAATACTGGTTCTTTAGTATTATTAACATTGATTATTTATAATTATTTATAATCCTATTAAATCCATTCATATTTCAACCCTTGGGTTTCCTTGGTTCTCCCCGATTCCCCCTTCCCAGGTGGGGAGCGGTCATCAGCTGAGAGAATAAATTGAATGACACTAAAGTTGCTGTGGGTTCCTCAAACCACAAGACGTGGCACTAGGCAGAGGCCTAAAGCTGCTCACACGGGACGGGCTGGGAGCTGGGGGTGAGAAACACAACCTCTGGCAATATGAATACACCGAGAGAGAGAGAGAGAAACCTGCCTGTTCCCCATGGGGTTCTCCCCCGGCTGCACGCAGGTGGCTCCCATCGCTGACGTTCCTCGAGCACTTCTCAAGGGATATTTTCAAAGGCACCAACAGATTTAGGCCTCAAAAAATCTTTTGTGTTTGGTGTAAGATGAGGGTAGGTGCGTTCTTAAAGCCAGGCCGGGGTGTCCCCAGTAGATGCTCTCCTCCAGGATGGACCATGGAGCCCGGGAGGCTGGATGTGGCTGGGGACAGAGACTGGGGACACCCAGCCTGGACTCGGATGCAGCTCCAGGGCTGCTCTCGAGCTGGGATGAGTATTTCTGAAGCTGCAAAAGATCCCTCCCTGCCAACACGGGTTTTTCCAGGGCTATTTCACTTCCAGGCAATACCGTACACAACCGGAAAAACAATGGGTTATTCAAGGTAGGGGGTTGGGTTGTTATTTTTAGATTCTGGCTTCTGGCAGCAGGTACAATGTTCAAAGCTACAAAAGCCCAATACTTTTCCAGATGCAAAAATCCTCAGGATTTTGTAGTAACTAAACCATCAGAGCAACCAGTCTTACTTCCCAGCAAAGGCCTCTGCAGGCAGCAGGCCAAGGATATGGGTTTTTGGCCAATACAGCTGATTTCCAGCGTTACAAGAATTAAGATGAGAGCTGGGGTCTGGATTCAGCCAAGAATCTCTCCAAACTCCCTAAAGATTGTCACAGAATGATCCGCTGCGTTTCATTCTGGAGGGTCTATAGAATGGTTAAGTTAAATATGTAGATACTGACTTTTGTTTTTTAAGCCAGTGATAATCCCAGAGACGTGATCAAGTTTAACGTTTCCAAATGATTAAGGCAACCACCTCTAACTGAACTGGAGAAGAATTAAAGCATAAGTATTATTTTTTTTTTAAATAAAGATCAAAAATACACTGTCTTTTCTATAGTGTCCATATATTAAAAAGCAGATAATCCGTGCTTAAGTTCTTCCACACATGGGGTCAGCTTGGGCAAGAAGGAGCCCAGAGCAAGCAGAGGCTCTGCCTCTTGCAGGGAAACCTGGAACTGTGGCTCACTGTCATTAACGCCTCCTTCCCAAGAAGTTTTAATGACTGTTTAGTCAATAGCTCTTCATTCCTCTTACCCTGCAGATGTATTGGTTCCGCTCGCCTGGAGAGAAGGTCTGGGAGCGCACGATCATGCTGTTCCTGACAAAGGGACGCTGTCTGGAGCTCCAGCTGGCTCTGTCCTTGGGTCGGACTGGTGCCTTCTCCTTAACTGACTCCTCTGTGTTGGTCTCTTTATCGACCTACAGAAAGGAGAGTAGTTTGTAAGAACTGCTGTATCCCCACACGTAGTTTTTGTGCCTTTGGATTTTGCAAGCATTCTCCTAAGAAGTGAGATGCTTTTTCCATCTTCCATTTTTTCTTCTCAGAGAAGCAAAGTAAAGAAACACGGAATTGGGAATTGACAGAGCCCGGGGGGGGAGCTCTTTGAAGGCACATTTTTACTGACTCAGAAGTGAGCAAAAGGAGGGAGGCCTTTACTTACTCCAGTAAAAACACAGCCTTTGAAGAAAGGCCTTTGCTGCCCTGCAGATGGTCTGACACAGCCATGGCACAAGTGTGTTGCTTTGCCATTTGAAGACATTATTATTACTACTCATTATTATTGTGCATTTATATTTATCATTTCCCTTCCCTCTGAAGGTCTTGCTTCCTCTTACGGGGGCCCCAGATGTGCCAAAGGAAGCCTCAGGTGCCAGCACCCTCGTAGGTGACTCAGCCTGTGCTGAGCCTGGCTCCAACGAGCGCTGCAGCAGCTGCCAACTGATTTACCGATGGGCGCTGGGGCCTTTTCTTCAACTCGGGTCATTTAATGAGGTTTGTGATGTTTGGTGCCTAGTGAGAGGGCAAGAAGAAATGGGCACAAACTGGAACAGAAGATGTTCCATCTAAATACGAGGAGGAACTTCTTCACTTTGAGGGTGGCAGAGCCCTGGCAGAGGCTGCCCAGAGAGATGGTGGAGTCTCCATCTCAGGAGACATTCAAACCCCACCTGGACACGTTCCTGTGCAACCTGCTCTGGGTGGATCTGCTTTGGCAGGGGTTGGACTGGATGATCTCCAGAGGTCCCTTCCAACCCCACATCGTTCTGTGATTCTGTGATGCCAGCTCAGCAAAACCCTTCTGTACGTGGCTTAACCTTCAGATCTTGTCCTTGACGCCTCCCCTTGCCGAGTCAGGGCTTTGATCTCTATGTGCTTGCTACCCAGCAGACTGTCAGTCCCTTTTAACACCAAGGCCGTAGCTCATTTGGCATCTTACCACATTACAGCTTCCAGGAAGCCCACTGAGGCGTGGAACTTCTGAACTGTCACAGTCTTGGAAGGAAGGAGGTGTTGTTCTTTGCCTTTTTACCTGTCCTGTTTCACAGAACCTGTGTGTTTATTGTGTGCAGCAGCGCTTTCATGGAGGCACGGAAAAGGAACCTAAACATTTGATTCGTAGAGTGTGTGCTGCCACATCAGGGGCACCTTCACTAAAAATTTCCTAGAAGTGCTTTCAGAAAGGTGGCATTTAATCTAAAGTGAACAGTTAACAAGAACGTGGAATTTGTTCTTGTCTGTTGTGTGCAGGGCCTGGGTAGTTCAAGAGCACACACTTTAAGACACGTTTTGAAATTTTCTCTTCATTAATCTTTCCTCCTCTGCTAAGCCAGTTGTTTGGTTTTTTTTGTATTTCACACCCTAAAATAAGGGGAAGAAATGAGGAAATCCCCTCATTGGTTTAAAGACCTTGACCCCTGTTCTGCCTTTCCCTGTTTTATCAGATGAATCAGAGGGAAAAAACCAAAAAAGGGAAACCAGACGTGCAGAACGATTTTACACACGCACACGCTGAAGCTACTGAACAGCTCTTGGGTGTGGGACGTTGTCCTTAGGCAACAACAACAAAAAGTGAAGATAGAAATTTTTAGTGCATTGTCTTTGACTTGGGAGTTGTTAAATGCCCTCTTCGTAGCTCAGAAGCGACCACAGCAATTTTGTACGTACCCACAAGTGTGACAGCAAAGGCCACATCAAACTGTAAACGCCGAGATGCCGCTGACTTCTATGTTAGTGGCTCAGAAACAGNGATGAATCAGAGGGAAAAAACCAATGTTAGTGGCTCAGAAACAGATCTTCAGCCACAATGAGAATGTGTACTTTAAGATACTCACCAGTGTCAGTGTCACAGCAGATCGCTGGCTTTCGTGGGCCTCGTCGCTGCTCTCTCTGTCCTTGGCTTCACTCTCTCCTGGTGCATCCACGAGTAACCCCATGTTGTCAGAAGAGCTGCCTTTGACACCCAGCATCATCCCATCTTCCTCTTCACCCATAATTTCATCAGAGGCTTCCGCAAGCATTTCTAACCTGTGTGAACACAAGTAGTCCAGGCTGATTCTCAAACTGAAAACACCCACCAGAGAAAGGTATCAGAAGACCTAGACCTTCATCCATGGATCATGGGGGCATTTTCCTCACAGGGAAAACAAGAGCATCGCTCAAATGGTTCCTCTAAAGTCACCTGAAGGCACATTTCATTATATGCTCTAATAAAAAATAGCAAGCTCCACTACAGTTCATCTTCACAATCATTATGGCAATGGTGCACCACATTCAGTAGCTGCACGTGATAACGCTGAAGGACTTTGGTTGCAACAAATCAATAAAACAAATGAACAAGTCTCCTTTTCCCTCACAATACAGCATTTTTACACTGCAGCTAAGAAACAAGACAGAGAGACTTCACCCCAGTTCCAGTGAGGTTGGTGAGACCCTGGCCCAGGTTGCCCAGAGAAGTTTTGGAAGCCCTGTCCCTGGAGGGGTTCAAGACCAGGCTTGGATGGGGCTTTGAGCAACCTGGTCTGGTGGGAGGTGTCTCTGCCCAGGGCAGGGGCTTGTAAAATTGATGATCTTGAAGATCCCTTCCAACCAAAACCACTCTATGATTCTGTGATCTCCTCTAAAAGTGCAGCCCATTCACTTATCTAAGAGTAGGAGAAATGAGCAGAATCAGTCAGGCATGAACAGCGAGGGGGGAAAAGTGGCTTTACCAGTCTTCCTCAGAGCCCCTTTGCTCCTGTTCCTCCTCCTCCTCCTCATCATCATCTTCAGCCAGCTCTTGTTCTACTGCTTCCAGCTCAGCAGATGTCCTCTCCAACAGAGCTGACACAGCATCCTGCTCACAAGGAAAGAGAAGATGCAACTGGAACTCAGTGATATGTAACACAGGTAAAAAAAAGAAGACAGTTCTTGGACGAGCTGCATTATCCTGTTGCTCCCTGATGCCACCAAAACCACAACTCAGACCCCAAGCAGAAAGGGTTTGAATTGTCAGTGGGCAGCACATTCACTGATTGGGTTTATACACAGTAAATCTCAATCAAAAATATTGTTTGTAAAACAGTAACGTAATCGTCCGATTGAAAACTAAAAAGTATTTAAAAGGCAGGTAGCCATAGTGCTTAGAGACATGGCTTAGTGATGGCTTTTATCAGAGTTAGGTTGATGGTTGGACTTGATGATCTTAAAGGTCTCTTCCAACCCTGACAATCCTGCACCATGCTCCTCTCATCCTTTAATGTCTCGCCTCTCTTTCCCTCTCATACTTGTAATAGCTGTAGGTAATAAAAGGCTGTTCTTAAAAGAAAAGCTGTTCCAAGAAGAACTATGTTTTTTAACGTAGTTCTCAAGGAGGTACTAAAGCAGAAAAGCTTACTTAACCACAAGAATTACTATGTGTTTTTATAAGCAGCATTTTCAGTGCCATAGCTTTAACTACGCTAATTCAATTAATAAAAGGCCATTTTTCACGTGTTCATGTGAAAAATCAGTGGTGAACTTCAGGAAGCTCTTCAATAACCTTCTTTTTCAAATGAAACACAGAGGTGAAGCATTTCAAACTGGAGTGCAATTTGGTGTCCCACTGAGAAGCACCGGCCCTATCCAGGCTTGCTAAGGAGGCTGAAACCCCACACAGGAACTGCTCCCCAGGGACAAGAGTCCCTGCAGGACAACAGCGCCTCTGACCTTCAGGGGAGGACAATTTACATATTAAAGCAACCACAACACAACAGCACAATTAAGAGTTCATGGCTTTTTTTCTTGCTGTTACAGCAACAGCCAACACGTGGCTCACCAAGTCCAAGGCGTGGGGCGACTGTTTGCTTAACAGAAACATGGATTCTTCCGTTTGTTCCCTGGGTTTTTTGCCAGGGATTTGCTTGCAAGGCAACAGGTTGTACCAGAGAGCACCAGCCTCATCGGCAACTGATAAATCTGCCAGACTGATCTGAGTCCCGGCCTGCACAAAATAAGAAAGGAGAAGACAATAATTTAAATTTGGTTGTTTTTTTCTTTTTTTCCCATGCAAGACAGCCAAAAATAAATCCTACAGTATTTATCATGTAAAATAGCACAAATATAACATGAATTTGAATTCCCTTGTAACTGTACAATTTTCTGTCTCCTTCCACTCCTAATTAAAATAAGCAAGTAGAAGTACATGGAGAGGTCCTTCACGTTGTACATGGCCTTGAACCCCTCCAGGAATGGGGCAGCCACAGCTTCTCTGGGCAACCTGGGCCAGGCTCTCACCACCCTCACACCAAAGAAGTTCTTCCTGAGATCTCATCTAAAGCTCCCCTCTTTCATTTCAAAACCATTCCTCCTCAAATCTGTGTCTCCCCTCCCTGATCGAGAGTCCCTTCCCATCTTCCCTGGAGCTCCTTTAGGGACTGGAACGGGCTCTAAGGAAGGGCTTTCTCTTCTCCAGGCTGAACCCCCAATTCAGCCTGTCCCCAGAGCAGAGGGGCTCCAGCCCTTGGAGCATCTTTGTGGTCATGTTGCCCAGGGCTTTCTGCTGGGGGGTGGTGCTCCCAACGTCTTCTTTTCATCTTCTGATTAACCTGATGTCTTTGGTAGTTGGGCTTTTTTCTCCACCTTTGCATCCCGCTGTTCTGCTGTATTTTTGTTCTGCTGCCCTTCCCTTACCTCAGGGGAAACCTTGTCCATACTGAGAAAGGCCCCCACACGCTCCCCAGGAATTAAGTTAAATTCTACATTTTTGAAAATGTCACATTTTTGAAAAGCTACATGGTGAGGCTGTTCTCAATAGTCTAGGGCTGATGAACCCCACCAGATTCCAACATCTCCTCAGTGTGTTGTAACTAAAAATCTCACTCAGACTCAGGGTGAAAAACTAAACCGAGTTGTACCAGACCATGCAAAAGCAATTTGAAAGTAAACGAAGCATTGCTAATTACATGATGACAACAATTAACAACAAAATTTGAAAGGTACCGGTTTCAAATAGACTGGTCTGTGAATGTCTTGCCTTTTCATTACTTCTACAGATTATAAAGACTAAAGAGGTGAATATCATACGACCTACAACAAGGGGCAAAAGTGTAATTGAGTTTGTTCCTTGTGCTGAGGTGTGATAATGAGGGATGGGGGGTTTTTTTGGTGGACAAACAGCTTTTCTTTGAAAATCCAGTGTTGGAGTAATGTTGCAATGAATTCTATGTTTTGGATTTTTTTTAAATGTAGGAAAACTGCAAAGCTGGAATATTATTCCGTAATTAAAAGGTTAAGGGAATGCAGTGTTAGAATTATCAAAACAGCTCCTAAAACACCCACCCAGGATTAGATTCAGTCCCAGGAATTTCAGGGAAAAGTAGTATTTTAAGTATCGTAGCAACGACCAAATTATGCTGCAGAGTTTGTTTCCAAATACCGGGCAATTTCAGCAGCCTTGACCGTCAAAATAAGAGGGGACACTAGAAACAAACCCGTGCCAAAATAAAGCCAGAAGTAGAACTGCCTACCAAGCACTCCTCCCGACGACTCCTGCCCACACAGCAAACGTCTGCTCTCAGCGTCTTCTGCAGCAGCGTTCCCTGGGAAATGGCCACTCTGAATATCTCGTTGAAAGACACGTTTTCCGTGGCTGGATGAACTTTTGTGCGGAACAGGCAGCTGATGTCCGTCGAGGAGGGAAGTACAGCTACTCTGAGATACCTGCCGGGAATAAAACGAGATAAAATCTGTATTTAAATACCTGTATTTAAACAAGCGTTTGCTGGTGACGCATGATAGAAGTTGACCCCATCGACCACAGAGCAAGAAAGATGAAACAGCAACAAATCAAGAGGTGAAAAGGAAAAAAGGTGAAAAAGAGGAGTGAGAAACTCTCCTACTGCCCCTCCTGCAAACATTTCCTGAATAAAGGAACTTGTGTGCCTGGGAAGGTAGTAGCAAAAGAGGTAGCTATTTCTGTCTCTGTCCAAATTTATCCTCAGCTTCAGTACTGTGAATGCTGAAAATCGTGTCACAGATGGGAGGAAACATGATCTTAATTAAAAAAAAAGAAAAGAGAAAAATTTGGATGGATGTAGAAATTAAACCCTTTGAACAATGTGAGCAGCACTGAAAAGCAGTGACATCTTTTAAAGAAACAACTGAAACAAAACATCCGAAAGAAACCAGAAAACGAAGGAAAACGAGGAAGCTGGGCCCATGGCTGCTTAAGATCAGTTCCTAATATATTTAGAATACATACTAGAAGAATGCATCCCGCAAGCCTAAAGCTTAAGGCACAGGGAGTGACTCCCAGTTGTTACACAGCTGAGATCTTTTGACAGGCCAACCACGAGTGGCTGTGATGTGGATAAAGGTTCTACTTGCCCCCTTGCTTGGTCTCGCTTTAGTAGGAGCTTGACAGACTAAAGACATCCCTAACGCAATCAAATCTGAATTTCATCATAGCCTTTATTTCCCAATTATGCAAAGCTTCTTGGGATAAAAAAAGGAGGAACCAAACCAACTTAGATCTTATCTATAGCCTGGACAGCAGGTATCCAGCATTTTGGCAAACCAATCCCAAAATTCAGCGGTAAATGTAATCCCAGTGACACTGCTGCTGTAGTCACTGGGCATTTGGGGGAGCAATTGGCGTGTTCTACTGAAACCAGCTATTTTAACAGATTCAGCAATTAGGAAACATTTAGAACTGAGGCAGGAACAGAAGATAAAGTATATTAAAAGTATATTTAAAAAGGTGGTTCATTGGAGCTTTCTTTTTGTTAGCCAATACATTGTCATCCGGCCAGAACGAGGGGGAAACAGAGGAGTAAAAGACAATTTGCTCACTGGCTTTGCTCTACAAGAACTGCTTACTTTCAGTTGAATTCAAAAATCCAAGGCCTCAGATTTTGCTGTGATAAATCTCTGAGTTCTCAACCAATGAACAAATGATCCTGACACAAACAAGAAGTGTTGAGCTGGGCTCTGCCTCCTCTAAAAGGAACAGCTTTTACAGACTGTGTGGAATCAGATATTGCTAAGACCTCATGTCAAATCTCTTGCTCTGGGTGCAAAGGTTCAATAAAGCACAAATCTATCTGATTTCACGTGACAGAAAACACAGTTATAACATCCTATCACTTTCCTGATCCAATTGTTATCATAGTACATACCTATAAAGACTGTATGTGTATGCACATGACAGCAAGTGACAGAAAAAAGTGCTATTTGCAAGGTCTTTCCTTTACCCTGCCCTTTCTTCCTCCTTGTTTTGGGTACCTTTAGTTTTATTACATCTTTTTTAGCAGCAGCAGGTCTGGAATTCTGCACCAAAGATGCTTGACTACTAATTACAGCTGTGTGTTTTAATTCCTAAAAAGATGCCACCTGTGACCTATCTTTATCTCCCCAAACATTTTGTTGACATTCTTTTTGCATTCTGCATTATCTACGTTTCCTCTCAGCTGGGTTAATTTATTCTACTGTAGTTTTTTGAGTTTTTTTTTAAATAGTCTGGTGCTAAATACTGGTGGACTTGGAAGGTGAGCAGGGGAAAAGGGGAGGGCAGAGAAGGAAGGGTGGTAGCAGACAAGCATTTGTTATTAAAACCAAACAAAAACAGACAGAGAAAAACCCAAGCAGCGCCCAGGCCTGTACCCCCTGTACATCCTTCCCCTATTCAGTGGCTTCCTGTTGATCTGCCAGTCACACTGACGGTGACGAGGGGACAGTGGGAAGGAAACCAGCAAGAAAACCATATTTTCCAGGGATGCATTAGGATCTACTCTAAAGTTACTAAACTTCTCACCAGTTTAAGACAGTTTTCCAACCTGTAAAGACCTCACTGACGTACGAGTGTCCTCAAGGAGCCAAGTCAAGTTGCACTTAATTTGGTCAAGTTGAGAGTTTGGGATTAAAATCTCAGTGGTAACATCTTAATCAGGCGCTTTTGTTCATTTCCTACATACTGTCTCCACTGCCATGACTTGCAGACCTTCCCTGTCTAGTTCAACACAAGAATGTAACAGACCTCCCAGCGCCAGTCGGGAGGGAAGAGGGATTTCAGTGTGGCTGTGATTGCCCACTTGCAATTTGTCCAATTTACCTTTGAAAAGCTCACTTAAACGACACATCCTATTTTAACAAACGCCACACAAATGTAAAAAGACAACATCCTGAGCTGAAAGAATGGCAGAGTATCAATAGAATGTCTTTAGTAACTACAGAAGAGCTGTTTCTGCACTCACAAAGCTACAGATTGTTTAAAAACACTAAATGAAGCATCATTTAAAAGAATCCTTTTTGTTCCACTTTAGTGGAAGGTGCGAATTTCCCCGTAACTTCTTGCAGCGTTGCTGGAATATGGAAAAGCTAAGTAGGACCACAGTTTGAAAAGCTTTATACATATTTTCCTGCTGTTAACCAGTAAATCAATCCACTCCCTTTGGAGAATTTGTACAAGTCATTATGATGCTGCCATATTTCAACACTACTGCTCTGTGACTGACTTACACTTTAGAGCCAAGGGGGACAGAGAACGCTGGGAGATTTCGGAGCCGTACAACGATTATCACAAAACTGGAATTGCTGTGGTCGTATCTGTTAAAAGAAAGGACAACATGAGGGAAGTTATTCTTCACATTTTTAGGTAAGAAGAGAAATATTCGCTCTGCCAGTCACTTACCTGAGCCCTATTTGTACCTGGGCAGCCTCTAGAGTTGTTGCATCGTCTTCACTATATACAACGTCCTCGGTTTCATTTGGTCTGGGGCAAACAGACAAATACTCACATTTAGGAAAATTACAGCTCGCTTCCAACACTAATTAAGAAAAAGAACATACATACATTCTCCTACACAGGTTGAATTAATTACAGCATGTGCTCCAAACGAGAATTCCAGGGCCTACGCAATGGCAAGGCCTCTTTTAGGGAGAGTTTGGCAACTCTGATAACCAGTTGGAAAGGCCTCAGGCTGATTTACCGAAGCCAGACTAACAGGCAGGAGAAAAACTCATGACATTTTCCTATACTTACTTAGCATTTCTTTATTCCCACAACCACAAAATTGGAAATTAAAGTTTCTAACAAACATCAGAACACACGTAAACTGGATATGAAATACTGCTTTGGAGAATAGTTGAGAAGCAGCAGCTCTGTAAAATAAAGAGGTGTCTGTGCAAACAAGAAGCATCTTTCCTCTGAGCCTGTTTTCAGAAGCATTTGAAGAACCAAAGGGACTCAAGTCTTGCAGCTGAAAAGCAACTTTAGTGCTGAATGGAATTACAGAGAATCCATGTGGTAAAATAATTTGCAGTCATTTTCTGGGAGGTTTGAGTGAGGATGTGGTATTAATGCGCTACATTGATTTTTAAAACCAGACTGGTGGGATCAATAAACAAGATCAAGCTAGGAAATGTGGAGAATGACACAGACATCCCATGCTTATCCAGACACAACAGTGTTATTTTAGGACTCTGCATTTAGAGGTTTCTTTTTTACTGTTCCTTTCCTGACCAATGGTTTATTTGATAGGGCATATTTATTTCCTCCCCTGCCTTAAATTACTCAATACCAAGGGCTGGTCTATACAGCAGCAATCACTGCACTGTAGCTTCAGGAGCACACCGACAAATTAGAAGTTATTCCACATACAGTGTTCATAAAGACACTTCTAAATGTAAGCATCTCACAAAGAGACACTCGTTACCTCTTCACTATTTCCTACTCAGCAAGAATGAAGTGTATCCACACCTGGAGCTGTCAGGGAATAACTAGGGTCTGTAAATCTCAGCTTGCACAAATGACAATAGCTTCCTTTTGCACACTGGCTTGGGGGACACAACTGTCACTGTTTGTTTTTTCCTGAGCAAAGACAGGAAGAAGACAGGAATTTGTTGTTTCCCAGCTACCCCAGCCAAAGGAGGCAGCTAAAGACTTGCTCCACAGAACATCCAACTGCTTTTGCTCCAATATCTGTCCATTTTTACCCACTGGGCTTATAACCAGAGCTGAAGCTTTGATCACAGTGGCTCAGAATGGAAACAAAATCAAAAGACAAAAGTTACCGAAGCAAAACACACACTCACAACTACTCAGTCAAGTGAAGGTGGACTTTTCAACAGCCAGGGGTTTATTTTAGCCTGAGAAAGTTGCATTAGGGCTAACTAAAGACATGGAGCAAACCAATACTAGGATTCAGAATTCAGGATGAAATACAGGTTCATGACCTAAGATGAGGTTAAACAGCCACTGTAGCACTTTAGAAGAAATCCCTTTTGTATTTCAGCTTTTTTATTTGGTCCCATCTATTTTATTACCTTTTAATTTACAAAAGACTTGACAAATAGAAAGAATTTTATCAGAGGCTAATAAAACCCATTTATGACACCTCAAGGCACCTTTCCCTGTCCTAACAGAAAAGCACTTGGCCTGGCAACAGAAGCCATGCACCTACATCTTTGTAAGCACCCTGCTCAAACACCTCTCTGAATATCCAAAAGGACATAGAACTCTTAAATGTGAAGAACTTGCCAAAAAACGAGGTGGAAAATAAAGATTTTAGATTCTCTTGCAGCTTGCAATGGTCTCTTTTTAGTGGTTCTACTGCCAGAACACAGACACTGTGATATGAACTAGGATGAATAATCCCGTAGAAGTTATGTCTTGTCTAAAAGCAGCAAGAACAAATGCATTTCTTTAATCTTGTGAAGCATGAATATTAAACTGTCATCAGGATTATTTTTATACCAACACTATAACTAAGGATTTTCTTATCTTTCCTATATCCTTTTTTTCTCCCCCCCCCAAAAAAATGCTCATGCAAAATGCTATGCAACTTTAAGACCACATCTAAACAAAACAAGAAGTAACAAGAGTCACTCTGAGTAGAGTCAATGCAGCCACATGGGGAAACTTGTACAGTTTAAACACAGCTTTTACAGCTTTATTTTTTTACCTGGGAAAACTTCTAGCAAGAAAATAACCCCAGGATTAGAAGGTTGTGTATTAATGCTACTCGACTGATTTATGTAATGCAAATTTGTTAGCTTAAAAAAGCAACCAAATGTCACTGTTTGGCCAAAGTGCCTTCCTTTCAATATGAAAGGACAAAGGATAAATTGCCTGTGCTGGTATTATATCACTGTTTAGAGATATGTTTTTTGGTGGGAAGACACTCGTTCTCAAACCTACTGTTTGACAGAAGCTTCATATACACCACTGTCTCCAGCTACAGACTCATCGGACACGGCGGCAGAGACACAAGCTGTTTTCTCCTCCAGCAGGTGAGCGGCCGCTCTGCGCGGTAAGTCAACGCCTACGACGAGGAAGGAGAATGAAAGTTAGTCCCAGAGGTTAAGAGTCGGGAAGAGAGAGGCACGTAGCTTAGGAAGTCGTCGAGTTGAAGGCGGTGACCCTTAACTGAGTATCACAGAGTAGTTTTGTTCCACATCATTAAACGTTCTGAGGCTGTGCTGCCGTTACCACGTATTCTGGTGAGGGATACAGCCAAACTGATGAACTTGAAAATGTACAACTATTATTCCTTCCGAGATACAGGCTCCTACCATCACCCCTATCTGTTAAGCTAGTTATTATCCTTCATTATCTTCATTATTAACCCTCATTATTCTGATCTTTAAGCCCGTATTTGCCGTGTTTGTAGTAACACTTCAGCTACATGCGAAGTGACGGCCTGCTGTTTATTAAGCAGTCACAAGTCAGACAGATGTCCTCTCCCCAGCGATACAACTCCTAGAAAGGAAAAATCCCCTCTGGTTTACCACCATCAGAAAACTTTTTACACTATGGTCTCTTTATGATCAACTACTACTTAGCTTTAATCTTCCACTTGCGTTACGCGGTGAAGCAGCAGCATCACAGAGAGCCACGTTCTGCAGCAGCCACTTGAGGCCCTATATGGTACTTCTAATATACTTCATGCATTATCTTCCCCACCTGAATCATGACTTTACATCTTAACATGTTTAAAATATAAGGCTTCAGATTAGATGATTGATTGCTGCATTTGTGCTTTTATTTATGGCAGCAGAAACGCTTTTTCCGCGATGATGAAGAGCTCTTTCCCTTTCCCTGCCACCACGCGAGGGGTGAAGGCGATGACATGATTTATTGATTACCCTTAGGAATTACCCCAGCAGCCTGGACTGACTTTGACAATGACAGGGACTGACTGTGGAAGAACTACATGATATTCCAACTTGGTTTGTGACAGCGGGGACATGTGCAGAGGAGCAAATAGCTGTATGGTTCACCTGTACAGAAAGTCAGAGACAGAGGAGGAGCAGGTGAGAACTGCAACTAGAGAGCCAAGGCATATCATGACACAAAAATACCAGCTATACCTTCTCCAGGTACATTTCTCTACCTCCAAGTTAAGTTGTAGCAATATTCAGATGTGTAGGCTTGCAAAACTTCTATTTTCCACGTAGGTTTTAAGCCTTTGGCCAAGTTTGTTGAAAACCTTCCCACTCGGCATCGCAGCAGTTCTGGGAATGAAACTGGACTCAGGTCTGTGTCTCTGCTGGTGTAATGAAGCCTCACCACGAGGCCCATTTTATTGCAGACATGAGGTACTAAAGGACAATTAATTAATATCCACCTTTTCAAAATCTGAGTGCTTGTTTGGGCAGCCTTAGTACAGATTTCAAGGTAGTTTGTATCATATATATGACCCTACATGAGAGAGTGTCAGTGTGAAAAACCACCAGATGAATGTGTATTTTAAAACTGTACCTATTTATAGACTTAAAAGACTCCCTGACATTATCCAGAATAACAGGTCCTCAAAATAAGCTCAAAAACATTAGACAACCACATGATGCCTCTGAAAATAATGATCTAAAGAAATAAATTTTAAAAAATGGAATTCTGATTCCTCGTAGCCCTGTGTGTTCCCAAATTCCAAACCACCTCAGATTTGGTTCTCAGACTAGGTAAGTTGCAGCCAGCCCGACCAAAAGTTGTTCATTTGGAAAGGATATGCTGCTGAAATGTGGGCAGGAAAATGAATTATTTTAAAAAATCTTGGCTCTAAAGCAAAATAACACCTGTGTTCCACTATACTGGAAAGACAAAGGACAAAATTACTTCCTCCCCCCAAACACCTTTCCATGTTTTTCCACTTTGCATTTCACAGGTTCAGACCATTAGGACACTGGGCAATTTTTTAATATATATAAATATATATATATATATATATATATATGTTTTTCCCTTTCTGCACAGTTGAATAGAGTCTCCCCTGGCTCCCAGTATACCCTACATTTGACTTCTGGTACCAGTTTGCTCTGGTCAGTATTGAAATTACCACAGTAGTGCACTAATCTAATCTAATTAGCCAACAGAGGTTACAATTCCTTTCTATGTATGTATGTATTTATATAGATATATAAATAAACAAAATCAAATTTCTCATTTAAATATATGTCTGTATCAGTATGTCCGGGTAGTTTTATTACAAACTGGCAAACTCCAGGCACAAGGGTTTAAGCTTGGCAACAAATCTGGACAATGCACTCTCTGGAGTTAGGTTGTATTTATTCTAAGAGACCCAAATTCCTCAGGGAGCTGCTTTACTGCCAACTCAGGCCCAGAAACGTGGAACTGGGTATGGGAGATGCTGATCTGGTCTCAAGTAGGGCCGCCAGTGCTCAGCACTGGTGGAAATCTGGCTCCCTCAGTTCTTCCTTGGCAAACACGTTACCCTTGTGTAACGTGAACACACGAATGGTTTGCAACAGACTTGAAGGCAATGACACAGAAAGACGTTAGAAAAAAAGTCAATAACAGTGCAGAGAAAGCACAACACACTGTCAGCCTCAACAAAAACCAGCAAAGTCAACCCTCTAAGGCTGAGGACAAGCCAGCAGTTCTCGACAGCTGGGCTTTTTGAATTTCTGACACTGCCAAAGGCTGTGACAATGTAAGACCACTGCCTATGTCACGGGGCTTTTACCGCAGATTACAAGTGGAATTCATGTCACCTAATTCAGCCAGCTCAAAGTGAAAGTCAGCCAGTTATGAAGGATACCTCGATAACTCACAGGGTCATTCATCCCGTGTTCTTTGAAGGGATGAACACATTAGGATGAGATGACCCATCCTTTTGGATGTTACCCACGGTTTGCAGGGGGAGCCTAGACCAGCTCAGGAATTCTGTGCTAACTCGGATGGGTAAAAAGCTAAAAGCTATGAAATCCATGTTAAAAATGGGGAGAGTCTCGCTGTAACTTGCATGGCACACCATCACTTGTCCTTCTCAACTCACTTAAAAGATGATTTGTAGATTTTTTTCAGTGAAAGTGGGCTTCAAATAACTAGATACATAAACACATAAAAATTCTAACTCTTCAGTCCAGAAATCTCTTTTACTGTGGATGTCAGTTTGGAACTTATTCTACAGTGGGGAAAAAAAGTACCCAATTTCGTGTTAACAGAGACCAGCACAGGGTATTTTTACTCTATCCCCAAGCATTCCTGACAATACTTAGGATCTGCATCTTCAAGATCCAGCCTCAGGTTTTTCTATTCATTTTTCACAACAGAGTCTGCAATACACAAGCTTACCTTCTGACACAGCTGCTGAAAAAATGTAAATGGAATTGGGGTGATCTTTGCACCCAAAATGGGAAGTTTTTACTCCCTCAGAATTACTGACTGCCCACTGGGGCAAAAGTATATCCATCGAGATACTCTTCAGTTACATGAAGCACCTCCCCATTCAAGAGCCAGCTGTTAGTGCAAAATTGCCACGTAACATACATTTGACATTAGGGGTTTTTTATTACCTGAACCTCCTTCACGTAGCGAAGGCAGAGGCTGCCTAAGGCCTTCATTAAGATCTTTATCATCTGGAGGAATCCGAGATCCTGTTCTGGCTTCAGAGTCCAACAATATTTGGTTCTCACAGAGACTAATGCCAGCAAAATCACCCGAAAGGTCAGAGTCTTCAAAGTCCGTAGTGAGGTGATGCAGAGGGGAATTCTGAGCCGACACTGAAAATGCCGCTTCTAAAACCAAAGGGGAGCCTGGGGGGGACAAGGAGGACAGCGAGGACCTGGAAGAGAGTGACGTCACGGATTTGGGAGGTTCAGTCAATTTGGGATGGTCTGCAGCTGAAGGAGAGTCACTGTAACCCAGTCTCCCATGGGAACCGACCACTTCGTTCTCGTGGATAGTGGTGATAGGCCCCGATGGAATGTAACCACTTTTTTCTTGCAATATGAAGTCAAGCTTATACTGATAGTCCAAATCTGGTATTTGGTCACCCGGGTTATAGTAGAGTTCTGTGGAGCTGAGCGAGTTCAGTGACCCTCTGCTGGAGGTGTTCAGGGATCCCCGGCTGGATGCCAGCGATCCCAAACTGCTCCCTGAAGACACAGATAAGGTACTTGCTGAGAGGCTGCAAAAGAAAGCAGGAAGAGACTGGTGTTACTAAACTGAACCAGCACAAAAGGGTAAGATTGACTAAGATTGAGGGGAGCTGCCCTGTAACTATTTACAACTGAATGCTGCTTGGGGCATTATGTTTTTTAAGCACCTGTACTTGGCTGATCTGAGCCCAACCTGCAAACCCTTGCAGTCTAAACACCAAAGAGCTGAACAAAGCTATCGACTCGAAAAGTTTTGCCACTGGACTAGAAAACTGCCTTTACCAGCATAAAAAGACCCACAAGTCCAGGGTACAGTCCAGAAGTCAAAGAAACTTCCCTAGGACCAGTTACACGCATCATTAAAGACCAGAACTCCCATCAGAGCGATGGGTTTGAGTTCACAGCTGCCGTGACTGATGGCTTTTTTGTTATTGCTATGAATTTCATAAACCCAGAGTCAGATTTTGAATCAATGACTGTCAGGAAAAAAACGTCCTGCTGAGGGTACTTCTCTGTCAACAGAAAGTGTAAGTCAGTGTTGAAGAATAAACCCAGAATCAACTATTCACAGAAGTCTTTACACACACACACGTACTCATTGAGCCTCTCCAGTTATTACACAGAATAAAGGCTCCAGTTCTGATAGTTCTCATTTTATACTGACCTCTGAGAAATCATTTGGTCTCCTCAATGACAGCATTTTGGAGATAAGACCAATTAGAGAATTCCCGCTTTATTTATTTGCTCCCAGCTTAATTATAGAAGCTGCACACAAAAATAAAAGCCATTCAATCCAGTCCGGAGCGTTTACTGAGATTATAGAAGGAGACCCAATTCATACGGTGGCAAACTGCTTGAAACTGTTAGACTTGCATTTTATTACCTAAATATTAAACAAATTGTGTTCAGCTTCCAGGTAAGAGGAATAAAAACCCACAAGGACCTATGAATGAAGTTTAGACGGCCAGGTCAGACTGCTGGTGAAAAGAGGCTTTACCTTCCGCAGGACAAGCTCACCTCCTCAGCTGTGAATGCAAAGACGTAGTTAACTTGGTCGTTTCTTCTAGTTTCTGCACCAACTCTTTTCTTCTCTCCTCCAGTTTCAATCTGGAAAGAGGGGGATGTGTAAGCGTGGGAAAGCTTTATAAAATAAACCAGAAGACGGAAATATTTAATAGATGAAACAAGTGAAGAGCCCTCCTATTTTAATCTGGTTGGCAGCTAGTCAAATCCAGGAGGCTGTGTTAACTCGCAGTCCCATCGTAAAACCCCAAACCACTCGGGCAGAGTGTCTTTACCTGCAGAATTTTAAGCACAGTAACAAACAGGCGGAGAGTACGAGCAAGCAGAACGTTGGTACAGTCACACTGTACCGAGGGGAACACACACCAAATAGAAGAGGAAGAGATGAGCACTGGGAAAACAGCCACAACTTCGGGACAGTAAATAAGATTCTGCACTAATACAGTCTTTAAAAGCCACGGTGTAGACTGGCTCCTGGCTTAATACAGTGTCAGGAAAAAACCCCACAAAACCAGTATTAATTCTCATAATGCAAGAACTTGGGTGTCCTGGTTTGAGGTAAAACAGAATCAATTTCCTGTTTTGTAATTTTACTTTTTTAGCTGGGCCTCTTCTAACTGACTAAAATCCGGAATTAACAGCAGATTGTTCAGAAACTGTTCACTCTCAGGGTGATCAGACCTGATCACACCAAGGAATGGTGCAGAGAGGCCCTGCCTTGTACTTATTGCTACAACAACCAGGGGCAGGGAATTTTGTTATCTGCCCCGTTGGAGGGTCGGAAGCGGAAAAGCGCAGAGGGGTCACCCCTGCAGGGAGGAGGGGACAGGACAGGTGACCCCAAACTGACCAACAGGGTATTCCATCCCATCCACATCATGCTCAGTAGAAAAGCTGAGGGATCAAAGGGTCAATTCTCTTTCTTCAGTGCCTAACATCCGAGGAGGACCCTGTCTGTTCATCTGCCTTTGATCCCGATCCGAGCATTCCTGACTCCAGAGCTGGAATCCAGCTCCTGAATCCAGTCTGGGACTTTTCCTGATGCCTGCTGGTGATGTGATTGTCATCCTGGGAGCTTGATAGGGTTTTGTATATATTTTATCCATTTCATTATTTTCTTTTTTTATTATTTTCATATTAATTATAGTAGTTTAGCTCATTCTAAACTCGTAAATGTCCTTATCTCTTCCTCTTTCTTTATTTTTTTGGGAGGAAGAGCTGTCTGTCAGTCTGGTTTTGGTAAATTTGGCTGAAACCACAACATTGGGGTAGCACTGCAGGAAATTTAAAATTCAAGTGCTCCCTTTGATTTCAGAGTCTTCATCTAGAGATAACACAGAGTAAATCAAAGCAGCATTCAAGTGCAAGGTTCCTATTCAGGAGTCCTTGGTAAAGATTTCTACATCCCCAACAGCTTTGTCATCATCTCAGAGCCACACAGCATCATAATGCTCATTATCAAGGTTCACCTTTATGAAAAAGGAGGATTTATTGCTTCCTGCTCCATTATCCAGCTTAACTCTAAAACTACAAATAGTAGACTTCTCCCCCTGTTCCTTTTGCCTGGCTGCAAGCAGAAAGGATTCACTAACCTTTACAGTGATTTTTTTCCTTATATAATTCCCTTTTATCACTCAATTTACAATACCAAATAAATTGCTTTCCCCTCAGTGGATTCAGCTAAAACCCTCCTGTAGTTGTGGATTAGTGTATCCTCCTCTAGCCCTTGCTCAGTCAACTGACACATGTCACAAGTCCTCCAGTAATGAACCTGAGGGACAAGAAATTATCTCCCCCCCCCCTTTAAAAAAACAGAACAGGAAAAAAAAAAGAAAAAGAATAAAGTTCAATGTTTGTTCCCAGAAACCTTTTAATTGGCCTTTCTGGCATCTGAAGGATGTATAAATTAATATTCAAATGCAGAGAACACTTCAAAGAACAAAAGAAAACAACAACAAAAAACCCAGACTACTGCTTTCTTAGTTATGCCAACTGAATGAAATACTCGAGAGTTCCCAGAATTCCCTCTCTTTGAGCGCCAGATACCAGCAAAAAGACATTAAGTCCTCAGTTCAGCAAAGCATGAAAAGCACTTGCTTACCCCCACGACTCACGCTTATTCAGCGAGCAAATCTGGGTTATGCAAAGGTGAAGAAGTTACCCCGAGGTCAGGCAGGGTGCGAGGTTCCACTCCGCTGCCTCTGCTCTGACACCGCCAGCCACGCGTTCGGCTGCTAAATCCGGCAAAAGCATATAAGGTACTTCACTCTCTGCTCAGGAAGACATGCACACAGGTTTCCAGACCAAGAATTATGCTCATCTATTATTATCAGACACTGTTCCCTAGCATTTTACAATTTATCATCGCCTCCTGGCTTCTTTTAAAGCCCACTCTATCCCGCTTTTCCCAAGCAAGAGTGCTCTTCACTAACTCTTTTGTGGCTTTTCAACAGTGAACTATCAATTTGTCTTCAAGGAAGAAGCCCCAAAATTGCTGTGTGTTTTCAACTACCAATGGCAAAAGGCAAGAAAAACATATAAAAGCTTAGGAACTTGGAGTCCTCAAAACAGACACGTACAGCTGGTTCCATGGAATTTGTACTGTTAAACTAAAAGGTTTGGGGTTTGGTGGTTTTTTTTTCTCCAAAGCACAAACAAAAGTTTTTTTCTCTTTATTTAGATGTTTCCATCCTCCTTTCCTTAAGGAGGTTGATAAAATGTAATTTATGCCATGTAATTCAGCTCCTGAAAAGAAAATTCTTTCCTGGATGTAATTTGACCTACTGGTAATTGACAAAATAGTATTAATACCTGTAACAAATTTCAGAAAGATGATAGTCCCAAACACAAGGTAGATCATTCCTGGAAGTTCCAAGGCACACAGGAAAAAATTTTACTATCTCACAACAAATTGAGATTCATTTTTATTCTACATCAGGCCAAATTAAAAACAAAAAACAAAAAAAACCCAAAACCCAAACAAACAAACAAACAAAAAAACCCCCAAAAACCCCAACAGCCAACCAGAACTTTCAGACGATGAACCTTCCTTCTTTACAGCACAAGGTGGGAACTTTAATATCGCAAAGACCACGTGAACTGACATCTCTCCTGTTTGCACTCCTCCTGTTAATTAACTTATTAGTCATCCCGGGAGCAACCTATAAATACTTAAAGGGTGGGTGTCAGGAGGAAGGGGCCAGTCTTTTTTCAGTGGTGCCCAGTGACAGGANCGACATCTTTCTCCAGTTTTGATCTTAAACTGTAACGTTGCTGAGAGGGGCATAGATTCTTAAATTAAAAAAAAAAATGCATGGAAAAGCACACATACCTCACCTTTCAACGTAAACTTACGTGGACTTGTTTGCTTACAGCAGGCATGAGAGCAGGGGCTGGTTTTACAGGCAGCAGCACAATCAAGCCATTAAATCATGTATCTCTCTAAATGCCTATGATTGCTTAGAAAAATTTGCCAAGGACTAAATTGGGAATGGAATCTCCCTGACATGAACATGGAGGCAAGAAAGCAGCAAATAGTTCTCAAGAGTTCCACAATCCAGATATTGCTATCCAGTTGCTGGAAGGCTTCTTCTTAAGGGAGTCAGGATATGCCCTGTCCCTGCTTTTTTTGAGGCTGATACATTATGATTTATACCCTCCTCCTGTGAATTGATTCCGAGTACATCCACTAGTGGCAATTTCAGCATCCTACTCCAAAACAACCCAGGGCTATGCTGTAACGTTTTTAAATCAGAGCAAGTCCTCTCTTTCTCACCCCTCTAGGAAAAAAAAAGTAAAGAAAAAAAACCCCACACCCAAAACCCAAACCAAATCAAAAACCTCTTGTCTCATGAAGCTCTGACACAGTCCATAGCTTTAAGAAGCTGTTGCTTCAGTATCAGTCCCTGTGAAAATGTTAGAAACCTACAGCATTCAAGAAACTTCATGAAACGAAATAGTAATACAACCATAGTTCAACAACTTTGGAGCTGGTGTGGCTCCTCCACTGATAATGGAGCGGAGAATCTTCCTCATCTCCAAGAATTAAAAGGCTGATGGTCGATGAGATACAATTAACTGTAGCCTTTTCTCCAATCAACATTTCAGGGAAGGTTTCACCATCTGACTCCTTCTACAAAATGAAATTTTTCTTTATGCTTATAGCAGACACATCAGAAATAATCCTCAAAACAGCTTAGCGTGAAAGAATTCATGTGCTCTGAAAATCATCAAGGGAAACAGTTTTAATATCCTAAAACTAGAAATTCACTGGAGGTTCACTGCAATGGCAAAAAAGCAAACCAGAAGGCACCATAAATACTACCTCAAGCAGCAGTGTATGACATGAAATCTTACAGTAACCTCAGGAAAAAATTCTGTATTTTCAGGAATGAAAATCAAAAGGAAAAGAATTTGAAGAAAATAGAGGGAGAAATAAAAAAAAAGCTGTAACAACTAGATGTGTTGGAAAAAAAAAATCTGCTGTTTCATTTCTTCTCGAGATTGGGAGGACAATTTTACCTGCCTTTGGTACTCTAAGTTTGGCAAAATGGCCCGGTGCAAAATTTTCCTTGCCACTAAACAAGTGAATCCAAAACACAAGACGAAGAAACCAGCTCCTTATTCACAGCCAACGAGTCAAGATTTAGCTATAACAACACTGAGTTATTAGAACCTTAGATTCAAGTTATTTACTTGTGAATGTCACTTTATTATCGACCCCTTATTCTCCATTTACTAAAGGGCATCAGAAAGCAATGGATCCATGATAATTGAGATATTACTAACACAGACGGGTAATTTGTCCTGTGAAAATATAGGACACAACAAGAACTTCACCAGCTAGTGGAACTGGAGCACCAGGAGGTGTTTCCTGGCAGAAGAAGTAGAAAGGCTCACAGTGCTGACTGTATGGCTTCAATAAGGACACTGCACTGACAGAAGCAATGACATTCTGTGTTCATTGCCTTTTACGTGCACTGGGGGTGCCTATAAATTTGTTTCCACTTACAGTTGATGAAAAGTCCATTTGTGACAGTCACCTTTGATTTTCCTGAATCTGAATCTGGCTAAAACAATTTACTGTGGGAGTTGCTTCAGTTACCAGTTAGGCAGCCACAAGTTAGGAAAGTTTTGCAGCAATTATACTCCTCCTCTGAACTTTTTTCCTTTTTTTTTTTTTCTTCTTTTCCTCCTTTCAGTTGCATTTTTGTAGGTAATAAAACTCACAATGAAAGGCTTCAGATGGTGAAAGAATCAAGATAATCTCTGTAACCTGAGTTGAAATAGTTTGCAGCTATTACCAGAAAGGAGGGAATGATGTATTGCCCTCCTGCTGGTATGTTGACATTCCTCAGTTATTTAACATCTGTCACAGGCATTTTCATGACGGTACCGAACACAGAGGAACTGATATTGCAGAGCACGTACAGGGTGTTCACGTTCTCTCGCAGTACAGAAGACTTCTTTGTGTTTCTGCCCAGTGGGCTAATAACAAATTTAATTAAGATCTACACAGAAGGGTTACTGAAGGAAAAGAGCCCATCAAGGCATAGTTTGGGGTCTGTGGTGAGTACAAAGGTTAGATGACAGAGAGCAGCATTTCATATTAGCGAAAGACAACCCCTTACCTTTCAGCAAGTGCTTGACTGGGTGTGCTTTTTACAGACAGCAGCTCTTCTTCAAGCCTCTTCCTCTCTGCTTCCAGCTGCTCTAGCTCATCTTGAGTACGTTTGCGGGGTGTAATAAACTGGAGTTCCTTTAAAAGCTCTTCTTTTTCATTGATTAACATGAGTTTTTCCTTTTCCACATCCAGTGCCCCAGGCCAGGCTTCGCTATCAAGCTTAGAGAGTTCGATCTTCAAGTTAGCCATGCTAAAATGAAACACAGCAGATTTCTCTGAGCCCAGCCCAGCACACAAATCCCAATGAAAAAAGATAGAAGTGATACAGTATTTTGAGATGTATCAGGATATAACAACATTTTCTACTCGAAGTCAGGCTATTAATTAGTTTTGCTTCACAAGGATGGAGACTACACCACAACAGCAGGCCACCTACCTGGGCCAACAGCAACATGTGTACGTGTTAAGATGAGTTGCTCCTGTTTAAATGCTGAGTTGAAGTAAAAACCAAACCTTAACAAAAGCTTTATTGAAAGTGATCTGCCTGGTAACACCCCAGCAGTGCTATGCTTTACTCATCTACGAGTATGATGGATTTCTCTGGGGCACACAACAGGAGGAGGACACGGAACTGTTGGAGGGGGGCTAGAGGAGCCCATGAAGATGCTGTGAGGGATGGAGCTGCTCTGTTGTGAGGACAAGCAGAGAGTTTGGGGGGTTCAGACTGGAGAAGAGAAAGCTCTAGGGAGATCTTAGAGCCCTTTCCAGCGCCTTAGGGGGCTACAGGAGAGATGGGGAGGGACTCTTGATCAGGGAGTGGAGCAACTATCCTGCTGCTTATACTAGAAGCTCAAGGGGATCACCCCCTTTTCATTTTCCATAGGTAACATTTCCTTCTCACCTGCACCTCAGCAAAAAGGCAACAGCTTAAAAAAGGAAAACAACCCACATTCCCACCAAACTCCTGCAAGAAGGGTTTGTTTGACTGGGGGTATTTTTACAGAAATCCTATGTAAGATGGACAGCAGCAACACTACCGGCGGCGCTACCGTATCCGAATGGTGGGATGAAACGAAACGAAACGGTTCAATATATTTTGCAGCTGTTACATCTATCATTTATATTCAACAGTCCTTCCCAGGAGCAGTACTCAGAGGGAAAACCACCGAGTAATTTCAGCTGGATAATGGAACGTTAAGACTTTCATCTCCAGGTCACTGGTTCTAGCTTAACTGTGCTCTGAGTGGCTGCTCCTGACAGCTGTTTGATGGCTTTTGGGATGGGATGGTGGTCTCCAAACAGCTCTTTCGCTCGCTCTAACACAGACAGCTCTCTGCCACTCTTTCCAGCCCCTCAGACAGGCAAAGGACTGGATGGATATGCAAACTCACTGGTCCCACTCTTTTTGAGGAAGTCCTTGCTCAACACATCAATGATGAACGTTAACCAGATCTTCACCACATCAAGAGAGGGTTGTCAACACCCTCTAATCCTTTTGAATAGCAATTGCAACTGAATTTAGCATAGTTAACATCAACATTGTGCCTCTTCCAGACATTCTGCTGGCTACACTACATAAAATGTACAATATACAAAAATATCTGATAACTTTCAAGTAAAGAACTTCACTCACAAGATCCTCTTGGTTATTTTAACACAAAACAACTAAGAATTTGCACATTCAGTATTTCAGAAAAGTTGGTCAATATCTTATTAAATTATAGTGATGGTTACAATGGCCATAGTAATTAGAGGAGGATGGAATTAAGTACTGAACTTTATGTGCAAACTGGTATGTATCCTCATTATTCCAAGGTATGTAACACTTTATTAAGTTTGCCCTGAAGTCACTGGTAAAACCAGTATGTGCAAATACCTTAAAGACTTTAACAGTGTCCTCAAGACTTACAATTGCTTTATTTAAAGCTGAAAAGAATATTTATTACTGGGCAGTTTTCAGACAAAATTGAATGAAGATACCACCTCAAAGGAGATCATTTAACCTTGAAACACCTTAATGTTATATAGAACAAGGAGTTATGCAAAGGAAAGGACATGAGCTACTGAAATTTTGACCCACATTCTTGGCTCACTAATCTGTGACAAAGTAAGCTCTGCTGCTGCAGTACCCTAGATACTACTAGTATCCTAGTACCTGGAGTACTAAGAGCACTCTAATTTTGGGGGGGTTTAGGGTTTGGTTTGGGGGTTTTTTTTGAGGTAGAAGTGGTAAACTCACTCACTGCCAAGACTTTTGTTGTTCCTACAAAGGAGAGATAAAACACCACGCTGGGACTTCTTGGTATCAAGACATAGTCCAAACAGAGGACAATCTGGTTTTGGATCAATTGTGCCTGAGAAAAAACATCATCTGCATCTAAACCACCCCCGACAATTAATATTATGGACACAGTGATTGTGAGCCCAATCATACACGTTCAATACTGAACAAACACAACAGCCTCAGCTCTTTTTGTTGAATGCATTGATTATCTAATAAAGTGTTATGATCTGTAATGAGGATATAAGGGATTATTGTTGTTACCGGCAAGGATGGTGCTACTGCTCTGTTCAAGGAGGGTATAGATATCTGAAATTAGGCCAAAAAAAAAAAGAAATTGGTTGTGCAGCTTCCTGCCTTTAAAACATAAAAACTATGCCTTTACTTTGTACTTATGAGATGCAAATTTCTTTTTCTAGTTTTCTAATTGACCACACCACAGTATTCCAACTGAAATAATACTTAAGTATCAGGTTAAACATCATTTTAAGCAGTCTTCATTTGGGGAAAAGTACTATTTTTTATTTTATTACCTTATTTAGTTCTTTATAGAAAAAGAGGAACTTTGGGTGTGGGATAACTCTTTAGTTTTCCATTGTCCTTAAATTACAAAGCACTTCCATAACAAAACTATAAGGTTTCTGAACACACCTAAATTTTGGGAAAAGTGTTAGAAAATAAGCCATTATTAATAAAGAGATATCCCACACACTCTTTCTTTTTTTTTTTTTTTAAATGGTAAATCTTCCCTTGGTATTATGCAGCACTTCTGGGTTTTGTAATCCTGAATGTTCTGCTTTCTGATGCCTGCTCTTCAGTGCTCTGGCAATTCATCAGGACAGCACTGCCTTCATCAGTGTAGAGCTTTATTTGAAAGGCATCCCCCATTCATCAGTGGAGCAGTTCCCAATTCCTGTTCTCCTCAGGTTAAACTCATTAAAAGAATCTCAACCCTACAGTGATAACAAGTATTTAAATTATCCAAAGTCCCAGTGGGGGAAAAAAAAAAGAAATAAATATAAGCTTTCTAAATCTGCACTGGAAGTCTGAAGAAACTCTTAAACTGAAGAGCCTTCAGTGGCATAGTGAAACTGAAATGATGATCCCAAGGAAGAACATAACAGACATCAATAACCTGGAGACACCTTTCAGTGGAAAGTCAGCTCACTGTTTCCTTGATCCACAGAAGGGTGACAGACCTGGTGAGGGGTCTGGAGCACAAGCCTTGTGAGGCTGAGGGAGCTGGGGATGTTCAGCCTGGAGAACAGGAGGCTGAGGGGAGACCTTCTCGCTCTCTACAGCTCCCCCAAAGGAGTCTGTAGCTGGGGTGGGGGCAGTCAGTCTCTTCTGCCAAGTTAAAAGGCAATATGACAAGAAGAAATGGCTTCAGTTTGTGCCAGTGGAGGTTTAAGATGGATATTAGGAAAAATTTCTTCACTGAAAGGTTGATCAAGCCTTGGGACAGGCTGCCCAGGGAAGTGGTGGAGTCACCATCCCTGGAGGTATTTAAAAGACGGGTAGATGTGGCACTGAGGGACATGGTTTGATGGTGGACTTGGCAGTGCTGGGATAACGACCTGACTCAATGATCTTAAAGGTCTTTTCCAACCTAAACAACTCTACGATTGTATGAATCCCGGAAGTGCCGTAAATTTGTCACTGTCTGCATTTTCTTTCTTAACGCATTCAATTTCGCACCCAACGTAAAACCTCCTGTCCAAAAGCACCAGCTGCTCCTGAAAGCCTGCTTGTGTTCCGAAGGAAAAGGGACACTGCAGAATGCCCGCAGTGCCAGCAGAGAGCCGCCCACTAGATGTCACTGCGAGCACAAGGTTGGTGCTGCAGAGACCAGGTGCCTTCCCAGCTCCAGGCTGGAACTCAACAAAGCCACTAACCCTATTACCTTCTTTTTGCCTCTTCATATTGAAGACTTAGTCTGACCTTCTCGGCTAAATTAGATCTGCTTCTTGATCCAACCTGTTGAGAAAAAAAAAAAAATTAGCTTTATTATTGTGTAAAGCTGTTAAATGAATCAAGAAAAAAATATCTATGCACAGGCTAGAAAAATCAAAACAAAAAATCAAACCACCCTCACCTGCAGCCACGCACTTGCTGTTAAATGCCTAGTTAGGAATCTTACTCAGATGTACAAAACAAAAGTGCTGGGTTTTTTTTTTCTGATCCAGTTCATCTGTTTTTAATTACTGTTCTACCAATTGCATTTTCAAAGCAATCTCGCAGTGATCGCACCCAAAATTTTGATCTCCTCCTTTGAACTCATAATTTGGAACTAAGTCAGTGCCTTTCAGAGTCAGACTTCAATAAATTTGCTATGAAACACAGACAAGCTTAGCTCCTTGTTTGGAAAGCCTTGTGCAGTCCCTTCCTTACAAAACAGCTTCAAAGAAGGTACCAAAATGAAGCGCAGCTTTCTGCGTATGTAAATATAGTGCCAGTGAAACAGAGAAGGTTTTGATGCATCACTGAACAAATAGTTCCAACGTTTCTCAGCTGCATAAAATGAAATTGCACTTTTAAATTCTGAGATCTTGTTTCTGAAAATTAAAAACATCTTCACACTGAATTAAGTCTGGAAGGTGAAACATACCCTACAGACAGATCCAGAAAAATACTCTCTACTTATGCTGATCTTCACCGTCCTGGAACTATTTGATTAAATCAAATTGTCATAAATGCTTCAGAAAGAAATTCAGCTGAATCTCTATTTAAAATGTAAGGGGGAAAAAAATCAGGTATCTTATAACTGAAGTAATTATCTCTTAAATATGTATGTATGTACACCTGTCAGGAACAGTAAACGACCATTTGCTTCCAATTCCGTTAACAGCAGCTTTCTGATTCAATTTCTCTTGGCATTTGACAAACTGGAGGAAAGCTTACCTCACCAGAAATGTCAGTCTGAGACCCTGTATCCAGAGTTTGTCTGGAAAAACACAACTGGGAGTTTACAGAGCTGGAACTCAGGTCTGGTTCAGACGTCCCGATGGTCTGCTCAAGATTAAACTTCTCTTTCAGCTTTGCAAGACTCTGCCCAGGAAACAGAGAAGGAGGTGGTGTTAAAGCTCCTTTGTACTTCACCATGTTTCTACCAGTTCATCTCCAAAAGACTTCAATATAAAAATTCTGGGTTTACTTTGTATTAAGCAAACTATCCTTTTAACCAAGCAGTTGGTAGGTGACACTAAGGGTCACCAACACCTGTGACAATATAAAAATTACTTATGTGGTTTTATGTCTCTTTTTCTTTTTAAACTTCTCAGGCAATTAAATACATGGCTGACAAAAAAAAAATTAAAAAAAGAGAAAAAGAAAAGGTCTGCTTTCATAATGGGAAATAAGGCAATTCAGACTTGGAAAACTTGAGTTGAGTCCTAATTTCATTGAGTTAGAAAATGTCCAGGCATCTCAAAAACACGTCTCATTTTGCCCACTTAATAATTTAAATTGCAGTTTAGAGGTAAAAACTGCCTTGCACACAAGTTCAGAAATCTGTATTGTCTGGCCAACATACAGCAGCTGTTGAATCAGGAAAGTCACTGGTTTCAGTTTCTGCATCCTCAAATTGATTTTAATACCAGGTTGGGCTCAAAGAGTTTTGAGAATCCCTTAAAAAGTATGAAGTGCAAAGTATTTATAATACTTGTGTTAAAACAAATCCACACAAATTTTATGTCAACCGTTCAAAATACCTTCATTAAATCTTGTTTCTCTTTCTCCCCTGAACTGATCGCCTTTCTGATGGACTTGAGTTCGCTCAGGATGGCTTTGGCCTCACAGAGCTCATACCCGCTGTGGCCTCCAGACATTTTTTGGTCAATTCTGTGGAAAGAGAGAATGTTAATACTGGATACAAAAAATAGTATCGACATCTCTGCTGTTCTGCTTCAGGCAGAAGCACAGTTAGAGAATAGAAGGGAAGGAGATAAGAGACACCATTTCCTGTAACAGAAATGCAAAGAAGAAAAAGGACACTGAAGTCACCATTAAAATACTTACTGCTTAATCCTTGGAAAAAATGTCAAGCTAACACACATCCAGAGCTCACTGGATGGGTTTTCACTGACAGCAAGAAATTGCATAGAAAAAATGCTTCTGCTGGTTTTAAAACCACCTCAGCTGAATTACTGGGGCCTTACCAAAGGCAATTCTACTTCATCCAGGCTTAAAGACATGAGGGCACAGAGCACAAAATACTCCTCCCAGGAGTGAGTATAGAAGAATTGCTGGCAACACGGTCAACGTTCTCACCCTCACCATAACTCTGTGCAGCCCAGAAGCAGCTTTTGGGTACACATTGCATACCCTAAACTCTTGGTGATCCTTACAGAATCAGAATTTATTAGTAATATTCCTTTACCCAGACCCATGTCATGACATGGGCAGACAGAAAAGCTTCTTAGTACTCATCAGCCTTGCAGAGAAGAAACAGAACCAGCTCCATTCCCGTCTCATTTTCCCTCTCTTTCACCGTAATCCCAGGTATTAACAGTCTGTTCTGCTCAGCCAGTCACCAGGCTCTCCTTTATTAACAAAATCTCTGGATAATTGATACTGTATGTCATACATCAGACAATTTATTGAATTCCTGGGCTATAAATGGTTTTGAAACCTGTAACTTGAAAATAACAAAACAACAACCCCTCCAAAGTTAGGGATAAAAAGAGATTTCATTTTTGTATTTCCTTCTATACTTCAAGAAGTACAGATTGTAAAGACGCTTCTCCGACCTCCAGTTTAACTGAATATTTCATAGCAGCATAGAAATGACTGCAGCCGCGCTGCATGAAATTAAAAACCAACAGCCACCGTCACAGAAGTCAAGCATCTAGTAGAGAATGCGTTCTTTTATAATGCAACTGGGTTTCCTTTTTTATCATCATCCATCACCTTTGCTAGGAGAGATTAACCTTGCAAGAGAGGAATGAACAAACGTTTTAATGATTAGAAATGATCCCAAGCATCCCCCTGCAAGAACAGAAACTCCCAGGAAACCCCTGTAACTGTTCTATTTTACTTCCAGCTTCGTGCACAAAGATACCATGGGTCTAAAGTGGTCTTTAGAGCTGTGAGCACGTCTGTTTTCCTTTCCTCACATTTCAGTCTTTGTACAAACTACAACTGCATTTGTGTAAGAAAATTACGTATGTGACTCAGCACTCAGATTCCTATTCAAGGATGTATTTGTTTCAGCTGGAAAGTTCCTCAAACTCTTTTCACAGCTTGGCACGCACTTACTGGCTGACAACACTCAATTTTTGGTAACTTATCAAGTTGCAAAGGTCAGATAGAGACAGGATATGCCAACAATCGGGATCATGAATGAAGAGCTGGGTAATACACCACATGCTGCCTGGTAATATGATGTGCCACATTCAAATCACAACTGCTTTATTCTGTATATAATTAAGATGGACAAGAAGGATCTCTGACACACAAGATATTCCATCTTCCTGTTTTAAATTAATGGGATTAGTGCTGTTTGAAAGTGGCTGACTGAATTTTAAAAACAAACGTCCATTGTGTTTCTGTGGAATGCTGTTGACAGTTTCTGAAACATGCTTTGGATTCCTATCAAAACGGCTTGTGAGCAAGCTGCTTTAAAACAATACTTCATTGTTGAATTAATATAATAAGACCAGCATGATTGGCTAACCTTTAATCCTGGGACAGCAGCATGAGTTTTTATTACCTTAAGCTTTAGAATCAATACATCTTTCTTCTTCTAAATTTTGCTTCAAATCAAATCTGATTTATAGTTAAATAAATTCAATCAGCTATCCTTTTCTCCCTTCACTCCTCGCTAGTCTTCAGATATTTAAATAACAAGCAAATCTTACGTTAAAGTTTGAGTCAAAACGAAGGAGGACAGCCACTTGACTGGCATCCCCCTGAGGTGCTGAGGGTGTTCAGTTCCAAAGTGATTTCCAATTCTTCATACCAGAAAAATATTTTTTTTGCCCATTTTGACACGTCTCTAGCTATGATCACTCATTTCCTGAACTAGATTTTTCTCCTCCCACTTAAAAATGGATCCCACCGATCTATTAAAATACACAGGCAACAGCCTATGACAGGGTTTGGTGAGAACTGGCAACTGAACCCCAATCTCTTGACTGCAAACACAGATGCTCTGTCATCCTTTGCAAACGTGCATTTTAACAATCCACCCAGGAGATGGAAACACACTTCCCTTCTCCTACCTTTTGTCCATCCTCCCTATGTATACATATATATATCTCCTCCAAGTTCTCCAGGACAGAGATTATGACTGATCTGACAGTAACACCGCTGCACACAGGAGGTCCTGAGGAAAAGGGTAAATGAATCCAGACAGTGTTACTGGAACTAGGGTATTAAAAGCACACAGCTCAGCATTTTACTGTGTAGATGTATCCTTAATGTATGGGTATATACCACAATATGGAAAACAACCAGCATTAATAAATTTCTGTTGACATTAGTTGAGAAAACTTGCTTGTTAGCAGGGTCTTCTCTGCAGCAAGTTCTCTGTGGTGACAGTTCCAGTAACATCGAGTATTTTAGGGCCCAACTTTGTAAGTCAGGAGCAGCAGGGAGTGCTCCGACTGGAAAATAACAGAATTCATTCCCTAATAATCCAACTGGTTAAATACCCAGAATGCTCACCCGGTTCAGCATCAGCCCTGTGGACACCAGGCATCCCAGCAACAGGAACAAA
This sequence comes from Nycticryphes semicollaris, assembly GCA_013400055.1. NCBI lineage: Eukaryota > Metazoa > Chordata > Aves > Charadriiformes > Rostratulidae > Nycticryphes > Nycticryphes semicollaris. The sequence goes on along the minus strand of VXBJ01001365.1, from coordinate 506,618 downwards.
GTCAGTCAGGTCTCTAATCCCCAAATTGTGACTCATTTCAAACCCTGCACAGTTGTGTCCCATTTATACCTCTGAGAACACCATCCTCCTCTCTCTCTCTTTCAAGCTCAGAGGTGGGGAAGGAGGAAAGGAAGACCTAATTACTTTTTCAATTAAAAAAAAAAAAATCTTAGCAAAGCAGCTAAATTATTCCTCGGGACCTTTAACCACTGCCCTTCTTTCTGCCTCTTTGCAACACAAGCTACCTCATCACGAAAAAAAAAGGGGGAGGAGGGGGAACAGATTTCTCACGTTAACACTTGCACAATAGGTTTGCCATTTCTACAGATCTCCTGCTTTCCAACTACAACAAAAAGAGTTATTAGATTCTCATTCCCCCCCCCCCAAGTAATTTTCTCACATAAGATGGACTCAATTCCATGCCAAAAAAAGAAATCAGGTGACTGACTTAAGTCAGTTTCAACTATTTTCTTTTACTCACTGTTGCAGTGTTTCAAAGCCCTGTTCCTTGTACAGCAGCTCTTGCTTCATCTGAGAGAGTTCCCTCTTCAGCTTCTTAACCTTGGATGTTAAATCAAGAGTTAGAAAATTCCTCTTGTTAAACAGCGTAAAATGTGACTTTG
>VXBJ01001365.1:456666-505973 GCA_013400055.1 Nycticryphes semicollaris | reverse complement strand
TTTCTACATCAGAGGAAAAAAAAAAAAAAAAGAGTAAATTGCTCTACTGACACATATTAAAAACAAAAGGATCCATTCTCTTCCTGATGTCTGTGGGCAAAATGCTTCAGTATGAAAGGGACACAAGCAGATTAAATCACATTCCTTATTTGTATCGATACCACACTGTGTTATTAAACCTGAGAGAACTTTAACAAGTAATTTACTTCTCACTCGTTAAGCATGGATTCCAACTGTCCTACAGGGACATGCCTGTTTATTTTAAAGCTTATTATATTTTCACTTTTTCATTCCAGGAAGCTCTCAAGTCATTTGCACTGTAAAAGATAAAGTGTGGATTCTTTTCCCTCCCCTCCTACAAATCAACCATTCTTATACAGGTCTGCAGACACTGGATCCCTAAATATATAATTCACATTCATTTAATTCAAAGGCAACAATCTCTAAACACATTTGGATAGCAAATATATGTGTCTATTTAATAGAAATGCCTTTGGTAAAACGTTCCCTACTTTCCCTAAATTTGCACGCTCAATTGCTTTTTAATCTATTTTGGATATTAACAGACATGAGGAAACGACCAAATATTTATGAATCAAGATAAAATAAAAAAATCTTCCATTTCATTTTTTATGTCCTATTTCCCAAACACTCTAAACCAAAGTTTCTAGATCACCTACAAAGGAGTTCACCGTAACACAAATTAAAATTCATCCTCAGCATACACGGAGGCAGAAATATCTCCTTGCGGTGCTAAGTTCCCAAATTTTGGTATTTATACATTTATACCTGGCTCATTTGCACTCTCCACGCTAGCCAGATGTTGTTAGGCTTTTTAACTTTCCAACCAGTAAGGTGGAAAAAGGAAAAGCTACTGGAAATCCCCTGCTCTCACCTACCACTGTGAAATTCTTCCTCCTTTTCTTAGAGTTCTTCAGATATTCAACTCTTTTCAAAAACAGATTATATTGAAATGAAGAATTTTGACCACTTTAACCAAAATTTATTTCAAAATACATCTCCAAACCCCCTCAGAATTCCTACTTGGTGCTATTCTTCAAATTAAAAATAAATAAAAGTTATATTCCCAACCTGCCAGTGACTAAAAGTACTGAGCATCAGCAGCTGCTGTAGCTTTCCAAGAGACTTAAAACACGTCGTTTGTTTAAAACAGTTTAAAAGTAGTTTGAGGTGTCTTCGTATGGGTTTGTGAGTGATACTCAGGCATTCGAGTTTGTAGCTTCTGGCTAATGGATCTTCTGAGACAGAAATAAAATGCTTTCAATCTCAATTTTCTCCGAAGCAAAACCTGTTCTCTAGATGAGGGGTTCAGGTCAGGCTTTCGGAAACTATCATCATTAGCTCTTTTACTTGACAGAAACCTGTTTTTATTTCATAGTGAATAGTTAGCATGATAAATAGGCAGTATCTCTATGCACACATTCAGTGCTCCTTAACTATTTCTTCCCTGACCAGCGCAAAAACCCCACGAATAATCTCTTGCACGTACTCATCAAGGTTATAGAAAATGAACAAGCATCACCTCTGCGTTGTAGGTAAAGTAATGTGTAAAAGACAAAAGAAATGGCAACTTTTCTGAGAAACACAGAATAGCTTAAACTTCTTTTCTTTTTTTAATCAGAAATGTGAAATTAAAGTAATAGCAGAAGGCACACTTGATTTCAACTTAGAGGATTGCACCTCTCAGAAACACTTACATTTTTACTCAAGATCATAGTCTGAGTGTCCTCTGCTGTAATTCATCATCATTTCATTATCAAGAAATGTGAGTTACGCACATTATCCTAGAAGGACGTGACCTACATCATAATATCAACTCTGTGTTTACTGCATCACGCTTGACATTAAACTGTTCTTGTGCTCCTTGTCTTCTCCTTCAAAACTTCCACATAATTCCTCCTTTTTCACAACTCTTCACTTGTTTTATCCTTCACCCCTTTCCTACGACTTCTCTACATCTTCTTCAAGTCACCTGGCAGACCCCTCGCTTCTTCTTCCTGGCTGCACCTTCAAGAGGGCTCCTGTGCTAACCCCTTTCTCTTCCAGCACTCAAGTACTAATGGAAAATGATAACAACCCCCCTCACACTTGTTATTTTATAAAGGTGCATCCCCTACTCGCTGCATATGCATAAACCATGCTGCCATCGCATCTGCTTTGTGGTGGTTTAATTATCTTGCTGATTATCTTACTTCAGACCCCCAGGCGGCCCCACTCGAAGTCCACCGTGGGATCAGATCCTTCAATTTTAAACCTGTTGAGAAAGGTCTTCCTGCTCCTGTTTATTTCATGTAACAGCCGTCTGATTTCTGTCATCTTTTCCCCATGACCCATTGTGCAACAGGCAATTCCTGTACCCGAAAGGCTCCACGTGCATACATTAAGACAGCTAACAAGGAAAAGGCCAAAGGCCCATCCAGAACTTCCTCGAATGCCAAGTTTCCCCCCTCCAGCCACCATTAACCTGATGATACCAGTAAGCCTCAGCCAGCGGGAGAGAAACAGGTTTAGCACATCTGACCTAATAGTTCACTAAACAATGTGCAAATTCTAACTAGCTGGGCTCACAGCTTACTAATGACTAACTGTTGTTTCCCATTAAGTCCATGCATGCACATGCTGGAAAATGCCAAAAGGTGGCACATTAGCCAAGCACCCCCAGACATTCAGGTGAGGGTAAACATGATAGTAGCCATACCTCTCTTGCCATCTTCCATGAAAAACACTTCATCGAATCAGAATTGTTAGAGTTGGAAGGGACCTTATAGACCATCGAGTTCCCCATGGACAGGGACACCTCCCACCAGACCAGGTTGCTCCAAGCCCCATCCAGCCTGGCCTTGAACCCACGGGGCAGCCACAGCTTCTCTGGGCAACCTGGCCTGGTGTCTCACCACCCTCACAGGAGAGAATTTCTTCCTAATATCTAATTTAAACCACTCCTCTTTCAGTTTAAAACCATTACCCCTTTTCCTATCACTCCACTCCCTGATCAAGAGTCCCTCCCCATCTCTAAGTTCTCCCCCAAAGCCTTCTCTTCACCAGGCTGAACACCCCCAACTCTCTCAGCCTTTTGTCACAGGAGAGGTGCTCCAGATGATCAGAGGACTTGAGCCCCTCTGCTGTGAGGACAGGCTGAGAGAGTTGGGGCGACTCAGCCTGGAGAAGGGAAGGTTCTGTGCTTCTTCCCAGCCCTATAGCGTCACGGGGCTCCATTTTTTCTTATCTCAATTATTTTCATACCCAGTGGCTTTGGGTGACAACAAACTCTGTGCTGATACAGATATTCACAGACTGGACCCTCCTAAACCCTGCAGATGAGATTCAGGTCACCTATTTTAGGTACATACACAGCTTGGACTTTGCAACGCTGGTAGATCGGGTGGTGGGAACCAACAGGCTATTCGGGTCCTTGACTTCAAGAAACAAGGAAGAGAGAAAAGCACCTCCCAAAAATGAATTGCTGTGATTGACACATCTGCCTCTCTGCTCGGTGAGCAGCCAAAAGGCAATTCAGTGCTTCTGCATTTTGAGCTGGGCAGTGACAGGAGCTAAGCACAGGAAAAAACTGAGCACAGGACCATTCTGAATTTTCCCCTCTTTGATTTGTAGGTGACTAAATTTGGTCACATCTTTTGTTCTTCAACAACGCTGCTAATTTCTCAAATATACCAGATATTCCCCTTTGCCAAAGGGAGTATTTGTTACTGCTCCACTCACTTCAGAGAGAAGCTCTCGCCTTGTCTTTCCATCCTCGTTCCTGACAGGCTCCTTACTGCTGCTCTTTCTCCCTACTAAACTTAGAAAAATTTTCCTCCCACCTCCCCCAGTGATAAAATAAGTTCTCTCATTAACTGCCTTCCCTTCTCCTTAAAGGGCGAGGGCTTACAAATAGGGATTGGTATGAATGAAAAGGTGCACAAATGGTCAGGAGGGGAACATCCAGATGCCAGTTTTACAGTGTATTCCATCCCTGATTTATCCAGGGTTTTAAAGTTCTAACGAGCTATTCCACAGTTCCTTTTAAACATTGTTTAGACTCCTAATCATAATTCTCAGTCCAGGTGAGGAGGATGTTACTCTGGGAGGCTTCTCAGAGCGTTGCTCTGTGCAGGAACCAGGAGGGGGCAATGGAAGAGCTGAGTAACTGCAGTTGCTTCTGCTCCCAGAGTCCCTACCCCAGCCCCTGATGCTATGAGGTGCTGCCTCAGGTTAAAAACCTGCATGCTTTAATCTACCTTTTTTTTCATTACTAATTACAGAAAGCCTGGGCTAGCCACCGAGCATTATACACCACAGCTTAAATAAATGAACTCCCCCTATAGATTTTTAAATGTCTTCCACACCATTTTCTCCCTATTGAAGACAAATTCACTAGAGACTAAGCTGTGACAAAGTTCTTTGGATGGAGCCTGTTGGTGACCACACTGCACACAGTTGACCAAATAATGCATTTTTTTTACTCATTAGCAATTTCAAACAGCCATCTAAGCAGCAGCTCACGTTGGCCTACTACTTTTCTGTTTTCTCCTAAAGATTTTTATTCTTCCTTTTAAAAACACAAGCACAGTGAACACATTAAAACAAGTGAAAACAGTTATCGCATTTATTTAAGCCCACATCTAATTAGAATATCTGTTGAAGTTTCCACAAAATTTATTACCTGAAAGTAACAGACAGAGCTTTAAAAACTAACTAAAACCCTCTGAATGGCATTTAATGTGAATATTAGGAGATTTCAGTACCAGGCTACAAGATACATCTGCTGGTTCAGGCTTTGTTTATTCCACAATCATAAACTTTGCACACAGAACACAAATGAATACGAGTTAAGTGTTCTCACCCTTAATCTTGTAGTGGAGATTTCAGCCTTCAGAATGTCAGGGTCATATTTTGTACTTGAGGAAGAGCCTGAGAACACTTTTAAAAAAAGACAAAAAAAGGACAAATATTTAAGTGAAGTGCTTTTAAAACATTAATTAGTCCCTTCCTCAACGAATCCACATTGATCTAAAACTAAAAAGTGCAGAAAACATATAATGCTTAAAAAAAGAATTCTTTGATAGAGTAGTCAGCATTGCAGGATGGCAATAATTTATGAATAAACCAAATTTTCCTCTCTGTTTTCCTCTACCACTATTTGGTATCTCTCCTTTCCTTATCCCAGGATCCTAAAGTAGCACCTCATTCTCCCTGGCTTCCTATCCCTTCCTTTCCGTTGCCATTCTGAGCCATCCTGAGTTCATCTTCCCTGAAGCTGTAATTTCTAAGGACATTTCTGGAAAGTAGAACCACAGAATCATAGAATTGTTAGAGTTGGAAGGGACCTTATAGACCATCGAGTTCCAACCCCCCTGCCCTGGGCAGGGACACCTCCCACCAGACCAAGTTGCTCAAAGTCTCATCCAGCCTGGCCTTGAACCACCTCCAGTGATGGGGCAGCCACAGCTTCTCTGGGCAGCCTGTTCCAGTGTCTCACCACCCTCAATCACAGGCAAGAATTTCTAGTATCTAATCTAAATCTCCCCTCCTCCAATTTAAAACTATTACCCCTCTTCCTATCACTGTATTCCCTGACAAAGAGTCCTTTTCCAACTCTCCTGTAGCTCCCTTCAGATATTGGAAGCCTGCGATAAGGCCTTCTCTTCTCCAGGCTGAACAACCCCAACTCTCTCAGTCTGTCTCCATAGGAGAGGTGCTTCAGCCCTCTGATCATCTTCATGGCCCTCCGCTGGCCCCATTCCAACAGGTCCATGTCCTTCCTGTGCTGAGGACTCCAAAAGCTGGACACAGTACTCCTTTCCAAAAGAAGATTTATTCAGAAGCCTCAGCCCTGTCCCACTCAAGTTCTTCCAGTTCTACACGTTACTTTTATCCCACTACATACTTCTGAGAGATCTTTGGCCAACGAGAGGCTTCTGACAGCACTTCACTGCACACCAATTCCTTGCCCCACACAGTCACATGTATCTCCACCCCCAATCACAGCACACAGGCTGCAAAATTATTGCATGCTATTCTTATAAAGCAGCAACAAATTCCTTCCTTGGGCTACTGCAGACACCTGCCAACACAGTGGGGTCATTGCAGCAAGCAGCCATGAAGTGCAAGAGATCCTATTTACTTTCAACCCAGATTTGGCAGAATTTTTGTTCTGACAAACTGCATGACAAAACAGATTTTAGAGCCAACTGCTCTAAACCGCAGCTCAAAGGAGTTCAGTTGTATCAGAGAGAAGAGGGTTTTCTCTCCAGCAGAATATCTTTATATTAAATAAAGATAATAAAAAAAGGAGGGATGCTATCTCTAAAAAAAGCCAGAGTACAAGGTGTACTCTGAAAACCGTGAAAGGGTTTCAAGGTCTGCAAACCTTGAAAACTCATCCTAAAGAGCAACAGGATCCCCTGTGAGGTGCAGATCAAAGAAGTTACACTGCATTCTCTACCGTACTTACGGCTTGTACGAGAGCTTGATTTTTCTTTGTAGGCATCATTCAACCGTACGTACTCGTCCAGTGCAAGTGCCAGCCTCTGTTCTTTCACCTGGTACAGTTCCTTCTGGGTACTGAGAGCATCCTGGGCTATCGTAAGATAATCTTTTAACATTCTCTCTTGTTCTTGCCTCCATTGTTTCCTGGGATCTTCTATTTGTGTTGTTTCTTTATAGGAGAAAAAGAAGGGATTTAAAGAGACCTCTGCTGAAATCTGTTGACAACTGAATTGGTTTTTTGCCTGTAACTGAAGTCTAAATCATAAATTGCCTTTGGTTACTGAGCAGACACACAGTTTTATTTAAGTTGTTCTTCGCCACAACAATGTGTGTATGAAACAGTATGTAAGGGATCAAATGCAAAATTAGGTATTAGGATACCATAGGTAAATGCTTATGTAAATCATTCCCACATCTTCAACTTTGAATTAATAACATCCTAAAACTCAAGAAAAATCTTTGGCTTTGCATCAGAGTATCTGGAAATAATTGGATAAATAAAGTCTTTCAATGACATCTTAAAATTGAATGTATTTCTATACAGAAATGAAAAGTCATCTTAGCTATTGCATTTTTTTCCAAATCCCCTCTTCCCCACCTCATTAATTTTTACAGCCATATGTTATTCATGTTTTATAGTGGTTTTCTCTCTCCTTTCCCTCTATGAAAACAGTTTTCTCTTTTCCCCTGTAACTGAACTAACAGATCATTAACTCCCTGGATCATCTCACCCGACTCTGTCTCTATCCCTGCCAGACACCGGAGCCAAGATACAACTTTCTTTTACGGTCTACAGAGAGGGCCACCCTCAGAGGGAATGTCACTCCATCAAAGATGGGTGCCCAAGAGACATGGGACCAAACTGCCTTCTTGAGGTGGTTCCTTCTTCCCACTGACCAACCAGGTAATATAAACAAGGAGGCTGGAACAGGCCATTAATTCACAAAGGGCTTCAGGCCAACCATTCTAACTCCAGCTGCCACCCAGAAGACTTGCACAAAACGCGTAGACAAAAGCATTAGACATAACATAGTGCTATATATTAAGAAAGAAAGTGATGAGATCAAGCTAATTGATTTATTTTTTTTAATGTAAACATGCAAAGAGGAAGAGTTAGGACCGAATGTTCAATCTTAACACTAGTATCTCCTGGCTTAGCTCACTGTACAACGAATATTCTTCCTTTAAAGCACTACTAAGCACAAAAGCTTTCTCATAAGACATAGCCATGGAAAGTTTGAAATCTAAATGTATATGGGCACCACACCATTTTCTTTGTGAGTTATATACTATAAATCTACATAGATAAAAAGCAACATTCAGTACCAAAGTATTTAAGTGCAAAGCACTTCAGAGTTTTTTTCTGCAAATAGGAGGAGGAAGGTTTGTCTCCGTTAGATTTCTGCCACTTTAGTTCTCTGAAATGAATCAATGTGGGGGGTGGTGGTGGAAAATGGGAACATGTGGCTGAAGACATGGGGAAAAACAACAAAAAAAGGGAACTGCAGCAGAATCAATCTGATTGCTCTAAACTGCAGCTGATGTGCACTCTTGGGGAGAAGGCACTCTTTCAAATCCATCTATGAAAACAGATTTTTGTAACAGCAGAAGCTGATGAGCAAAGGTTCCGGTTAATAACAGTTTTCCCATACTGACTAAATGCCACTTTTGGAAAAAGCCTTTTTTTTTTTGGTGTTAATATGACATAAACCAAACCCCATGCAAATAAAAAGAAGCATCTCATAAAAACAAATCCTGTAGGATCCTAAACCAGCAATGTCTACGGAACTACCGACGCTTTTAAAAGCAGGCAAATAAATACACACACGCACACGCTCCCCCCACGCCAGTGACCCCCCTCCACCATTTACAAACAAGACAAGCTTTTGTATTTCTGGCTCGGGAAAGGTATTTCTCAGATGTACACAATGGATGCATAGAGAGCATAAATCACGTAAAGCCGAATGCGGTGCATTAAAGATTAAAGCAGAGAAGCTTTATACACAGTTGGTTTTCCAATAACCCCAACAGGAACATTCTCTCCAAAAAAACCCCTTAGCTATAGCTATGGGGACACACACACAAACATCCCTGTCCTGCTCTTCTCCACAAAGACATCAGGGACACAAAGCAGCAAAATCAATAGCTTTTCTTTCCTAAACGGTCAACACATGTCCCTGTCTGTGGCCACTTATTGCTCTTGGGCTTTAACACACCTCCACATTCCCAGTTACTGACACAAGATCCAGAGCTGGTCCCCCCCCTTTATGTTTTTTGTGAAGCAGGATGAAGAGCATGAAGCAGGATTCTCACGGGTCAACGATCAAATAGGATAAATGCAGTTATGTTGGTTTTTTAGAAGAATGTAATGATGGCGATTGTGTTTTAAGAGAGCAACCAGCAGCCACCGAATAATCTCACAAGATTGGAAGGTCTCATCTTCAAGCGTGTTGTAGGTAATTGCCTCGTAGGTTTTAAGTGAGGATTGCTCAACATGCCGCCCAAAGACCAAATGGAGCCTGCGGAGTCCTAAAACGTGGCCTACAGATGCCCTGTCCTTGTGACTGCGAGAGAAGGACAGAGCTGATCAACGGCACATTAGTGTGTATCGCTGACAAATACAATCAAACATTTTCTTTTTGCCTCTCCAAGCTGCATGTGCAAAGCAATACTATGATTATAAGAGGGGAAATCTTTTTAAATGATCATCATAAATGAGGTAAAAGTGAGCCTGCATTTTAAAACCGGCACATTCTAACTTCACCACACAGAGGTTTGGGTATTTGCCTGTGTAGATACACTGACTGGTCCGATTATTCTCAGCCAATTCTATCTGCATGTATTTTAGTTCTGGAAAAACACTCAGGAAAATACACGCAATCCTAGAAAAAGCAAAGCATAAGTGGTAGAACAACTATCCCAGAATTATTACTCAGCTTTTACCAAGCAGAGAAAGCTCTGGAGTATTTTTCCACTCTGTGTCTTCTTAAATAGTGTGACGTGGAAACCACAAAAAACCGTATCACTTGATTGGCAAGTTGTTCATGTACATGTATGTGCCTGTGCAGCAGCACCAAATGCTTATTCATCTACAATTTTCAGTTCTCTCAATTTTAATCAGGAGGTTTACCCTGCAGAGGAAGAACCAAAAAACCCAAAAAAAAAGAACTATGGGCAGTATTTCTGGTACTGCAGTGCTGCATTTTGAAACGTATGTTCATTTGAGCACATGTAGCTTCCAAGAGCCAATACATTTTTTTTAAAAAGCAGAGTTTTTTTCCAAAACCAAATATTTCTACTTCTCAGAGTAAAGATAAGGATTGTTTTTTTTCCCCTTAGACAGGCGTGTTTTAAGCACCTGCTGTTAAGGTGAAACTTGTATACATAAGAATATTATTGGGACAGTTACACACATGTCATTGAGGGAACAGCTTGCTGAACATCTGAAAATGGCATGTGAAGCCCTTCAGGCTTAAACCAAAGAGTGAGATTTGAAAAACAAAGGACATTCCAATATTTTCCTACCCTTATTATTCAACAGCTGATGAAAAACAAACTTGGGGGGGGCTCATTCCCTTTTTAGGGCAGACAAATGTTTCCATTGGTGACTGCAAGAAGATGCCCTGCAACCTTGTCTGCAGTAGATATGAACCGTGCAGGGGGCAGATTGCCATCTGTACCAGCAGAAGATGTTACTTTTGCTGGTGAGGTGAGGAGTAAGTACTGGTTATGAGCAGTACCCAGAGCTGGAGGAGTGTATCTGTTGTAGAGAATGCCAAGTGGACTTCAGTCATCAACAGTGGGGAATGAAAAAACCATCCCTCTCTGGGCACAACCTCTCCAACACTTTGTGGTCATCACCAGAGAGTTAAATTCAAGAGTTCAGCTCTTTCTGGAGGGCTATGAAGATGCTCCAAGGACTGGAGCCCCTCTGCTGTGAGGACAGGCTGAGAGAGTTGGGGGGGTTCAGCCTGGAGAGGAGAAGGCTCTGGGGAGACCTCAGAGCACCTTCCAGTCCCTAAAGGGGCTCCAGGAGAGATGGGGAGGGACTCTTGATCAGGCAGGGGAGCCATAGGGTGAGGGGGAAGGCCTTTAAACTGAAAAAGGGGAGATTTAGACAAGATCTCAGGAAGAAATTCTTTGGTGTGAGGGTGGTGAGACCCTGGCCCAGGTTGCCCAGAGAAGCTGTGGCTGCCCCATCCCTGGAGGGGTTCAAGGCCAGGCTGGATGGGGCTTGGAGCAACCTGGGCTGGTGGGAGGTGTCCCTGCCCAGGGCAGGGGGGTTGGAACTAGATCATCTTTAAGGTCCCTTCCAACCCAAACCCTTCCTTGGTTCTTATAGAGAAACCATTTTCCGTGGCATAAACTTAGATATGAACTACAGGAATCTCCTCAAGATGGATCTTTAAGTAACTAAGAGCTGTACATCAGGTTCTATCAAGAGCAGTGCTTAGATTAAAAAAAAAAAAAATAAATCTTCATATATCAACTTACTCTGTTCAATCACAATGCAAAATACTGAACCCACAGTAGCAGAAGGCGGCAGCTGGTGGCACACCTTATAGTTGGGTTACATATTCTTAGTTGGGTTTAGCATCATTTGGCAAAGCCACTTGCAAATCAAAATGTCTCAATTCGACTTAGAAATCTTGATTTAAATTAAATGATTTTAACTGGAAACAAATTACTGCAAGCGCGTAGTTCATACATCTAGAAAGAAATAAATTATAGACAAATTTATTTCCTCCTATTTTTCAAGATCTGAGCCCCTACCCACACTGCAGGGGGGAAGGAGGTCTCGCCCAGCGGCAGGATGGTATCCTCCACCCAGGGACGTTCCTGTCCGCTGGAACCATCACAGCCCAGTAACGCAGAAGAGGAAGCCATGCTGCCTTTAATCACGCTACTGTTCATCAAACGCGCTCTTCCTGGCCCCGCTGCACTTCAAAACTCAGCAAAGAACCTGGCCCAAACCGTAATTCAAAACCAAAATGCCTGGACTGACTTCATGCCTTGGAAAGTTTTGTCTATTCCTTTGGCTAGAACTTGCTTCAAGGGCAGCGATGTTATGCGTTCTTTGTGTAATTATATATAAGACATATATCATATGTATGATACATAGGATACAGACAACACTCAGCCAAGCCGTTTTATAAAAAATGAGATATTTTATACTGCGTTGCTGTCTGCTCTCAAGAAGCTCTGCCAAATTTTTCCAGTCTCCTTGAACAGAAGGAAGCTATTACCTTATCAGCAGCAGATCGCATTTCCCCAAAATACATGAAATTAAAATCCCACTAGAAAATCCCACAGGGAAGGGAACGGCTCCCTGACGCCCTACTGCGAGACAGGAGAGAATTGGACGTTTTACTACAGGATTAACAATACGTGGAAGCAATAGTCTTCCAACATCTCCCCTTGCCAAACAAAATAATAGCATGGAATGGCTCTAGAAGGACCCGCGCATTCGCTGCCTTCAGTCAGACACGTTGTGTTTAGGCAACGCAGTTAGAGAAAAAGAACTCTCAAGGGGTCCCACTGAAAACAAAAAAATGCCAGGGATGCCAGATTGCTGCTTGAGAAGGCCACATATATAGCAAGATGAGACAAAATTGTGGCATTACACCTTTTCCTGAAAAAGGAACCCTCATCTGCTTAAATACATTGCCCATGGTATTGCAGTTTGTAAATGTAGCAGAATCACCATCTCAGAAGAGCAGCTATTCCAAGAAGAAACTGGTTGACCTGACTAGAAATGAGGTCCAGAGACCGAAGATCTGCAAGGAGGAGAACAAGGGGAAGCTGTGTGTCCCAGCTGGAGCTGCTGGAAAAATCCTCCTGTTTGGCAGTGAGGGTTTTCACCATGTCACCTCAAACCATGCTCCCCAACATTACACACTCCTGTGTTCTCCTTTGCATGGCCTTTGGTGGTCACTCAACCCATCACAAAGCCTATTCAATGTACTAAACCCACCCAAAACCTCACTGGCTCCAAAAAATAACATGAAAGCAGACATATAACATTCTGGCAGGTTCTAATGCCTAATAACTCTTTCAGTGTAAAAATTTTTCATAATATCCAATCTACACCTCCCCTGGCACAACTTGAGGTCATTTCTTCTTGTCCTGTTGCCTGTTCCTTGGGAGAAGAGATCAACACTCCCTCCTGGCTACACCCTCCTTTTAGGGAGTTGCAGAGAGCGAGAAGGTCTCCCCTCAACCTCCTTTTCTCCAGGCTGAACACCCCCAGCTCCCTCAGCCTCTCATGGAATTGTCAGAGTTGGAAGGGACCTCTAGAGATCATCTAGTCTAATTCCTCAATGTCCTTCTTGGAGTGAGGGGCCCAAAACCGGACACAGCACTCGAGGTTGGGCCTCACCAGCGATGAGTGCAGGGGGACCATCACTGTCCAAGTTCTGCTGGTCACACTGTTCCTGATACAGGCCAGGATGCTGGTGGCCTTCTTGGCCACCTGGGCACACTGCTGGCTTATGTTCTCAAAACACAAACAAAATCAACAACAACCCTTTAACATATAACATCCAGAGGAAAATAGTGTCTGATGTTCTGATATCAACTGTCTCAGGATGACGTGAGTCAGCTCAGTGGTGGGTGGTGAAAGCAACTTTATCAACAACAGTATGTAATCACTACCGGTATGTTTATTCTACAAGTATATCCCAAGTTTCTTGATAAACAAGCTGGCTTTCAAATCTCCAGTACTTTTCCCTGCAACCAGACAAAAATAATAAATAAATACAATTAGGGGAAAAAAAAACCCCACAAATAGTACTTTATTGTACTTCAAGTAGCACAACAAATATTGCAGGCAACTGAGATGCAAGTCTTAATGAACAACCAAGCAGCAAATGCACCAGTTTGAGGGCAAAGAGCCAAGTGTTACTGGACTGGCTTAAGAAATGCACTTTACTGTTTCCATACCAGAGCCTTTCCCAAAGCAGGTGGTTATTCCCCCCTTATTCTTTTATTCCCTGGCTTTTAAGAAATACTTACAATTCAAACCCAAACAAGAAAAGCAATGTGTACCCAAAACTTTGAGGCAGAAACTACAAACATTACACCATTTCACACTGATATTTGTTCAATAGGCACATAAAAATAAAGACTAGCACATTGCAGAGGCAGCAGTTTCAGTAAGACCGTGCAGCCCAACAAGATGACATACGTAGTGTCTTAAAAATGATCTAAAACATTGCCGGATACTCAAAGAAAATCACATTCTACCACATAATAAGACAGAATATGGGTTCTAAAGAGAGACATGAAGGAAAATTAGGTTATTCAGAGTATCCTCTGAACTGAGCTCTCTACAGTTCGTATCCTGCCACAGAACTCGCACACAAAAAATGCCTCCTCTCTTCCAGACACCTTCTTCACTCTTCCATAAAATAATTCTGTGCCTGAATGCGAGTAATGAGAGAAAATGAGAGTGTTTTCCAGCTACACTGTGCAAGCATGAGCAGATTTCCAAGAAATATTTATTCAGGGATTTTTATGAAGAAATATTGAACACATTATCCTTATGGCACATTAGTTTCCTCTAGGTGGCATATGCTTATAGATCTCAGAGTCCAATGCAGTAGAAACTGTCAGTGTTTTGCTCTACATTATCCATAAATGGGTAATGTTCTACTGCTATGGCTACCACAACGAAGACTTAAGAAAAAGATGCCAGAATGATCTTTCCATAAAAGTCAGCAGCTAAAAATTGTCTTTAATGCAGAGCCTTTGTTTCTCAAACCCTTTTTTCTGTAGCCAGCATGTGCCAGATTACTCTAATCCCTTCTTGTAGCCAGGGGGCAGAGAAGACACCTAGAAATAAGATTCAGGATAAGATATATACTGCACTTGGGTTTTCACCTTGTTTCCCAAACGCTTGCATGTCACTGCTTGCTTAGAAGATGGTGATGGGTCATGGGAACAAAGAGTAGACATTTCTGATCATGATACACCATTGGACTCATACCATCAAGCTAATGGTAATTGCAGACTCATAGTGGGGTTTTCAAGATTTCTTCCTTGTCTGAAAATAGTCTGGCTTGTTTTCATGGAGGCAGATGTCCCAGGCTGGAGCACAGGAGAGTGCAAACCATCCACAAAAATCCCTGTGTTAAATAAGTCAGTCACACAGGCAGAAACTGGCATGAAAGCCTTTAAGATCACAACACAAAACAGAATACTTGTTGTTAAAATGTTGTGTTGTAAGTGTCAAACAGTGTAAGTAAATAGCTAGGATTTGAAAGTTTAAGAAGGAAGGAAACCAACTGGGGAAAGAGGGACCACCAGTGAATTCTATTCTTGAACTAAGCAGACACAAATCCCTCTGTTGCTATTCTTCATGTTTTAGCATCCCTCTGACTCAATTTTCTTTCTCTTTGTGGATGAAACAGTGGTAGAAAGCAGTGTCTGGGAAAGGTGTATTCATGCTTTGAACCGGACAATTAAAACTAAGTAGGGAAGAGCTGCTGAAGCAGAGAAGGTAGATATGAAACTCCTTTTTGAAGAAAAGTGCTGAGGGTGGAGGGTAGGGAGAAAAATCATCACATTAAATGCAAAGTACCGAATGGCAAAAGGAAAATGTTGTGGTGGACTGAGATACTGCTGGGCTAGGAGTAGCTATTCCTTCCCAGCTTTACCTTTTAAATACCATCATTCAGATCTTCTGTATTACTTTTGCCACTAAACATTACCAACAGCAGAGAACTTGTTTTATAAGTTAATTAGAACAATGCAATGAAGAAAACAACCACATGCTGGGTTATTCCTGAGCCTGAAAAGAAGAACTGGAAGTAAAGGAGATCAGTTACTTAGGAACATGTAGGGTGCTGAAGGCAAGGCAGAATTGGCTGTGGTCCAGGATTCCTCAGACTATTCATAGAATCATAGAACGGTTTGGGTTGGAAGGGACCATAAAGAACATGCAGTTCCAACCCCCCTGCCCTGGGCAGGGACACCTCCCACCAGACCAGATTGCTCCAAGCCCCATCCAGGGATGGGGCAGCCACAGCTTCTCTGGGCAACCTGGGCCAGGCTCTCACCACCCTCACACCAAAGAATTTCTTACTAATGTCTAATGTAAATCTCCCCTCTTTCAGTTTAAAGGCCTTTCCCCTCATCCTATGGCTCCCCTGCCTGATCACGAGTCCCTCCTCATCTCTCCTGGAGCTCCTTTAGGGACTGGAAGGTGCACCAAGGTCTCCCTGGAGCCTTCTCTTCTCCAAGTTCAACACCCCCAACTCTCTCAGCCTGTCCTCACAGCAGAGGGGCTCCCAGAAGGTGTTGAAATTCATCTACCCACATTCCATGCAATGATCTGGATCAGAAAACCAGAGCAGCTGTGGTTGTGGGAAAGAACAGCTCACACACCTCAGGAAGCAGAGTGTCGTCCGATTGTCCATGTTTACTACCCATCCTTGCGCTGACGTGCTGTGGGGACAAGAACCAGAGCAAGCCACGACTGCTGCTGCAGCTGGCACCACCACACCGGGAAATCACAGCCTCCGAGTCAGAACTGCTTCCGGGCGAGGCTGCACGGGGTGCAGAACCCATGAAATTTCAAGAGTGTCATCCAAAAACACCATGAAAAGCAGCTGTCCCCCATCTCTTCCACCTGGCTGTTCATTCATATCCCCACGTTACCTTCCCTCTCTTGTTGCATAAATAGGGGTGTGGAAAGGAGAACAAATACCAACCTTTTTTTTCCCCCCATACCGGATTACTTTGAACTCAAATCAGCTCCCTGATCTGATTCACTGTCTGGCCACGCAATGTTCATGCCAGTATAAGCAAAAACACTGCAGGGACAGAACAAAAGGGCAGAGGTAGCAATAGAGCGGGAGCAATTCTTTCAGAGATTGTACCAGCTTAAAAGTGTTTGCAGATCCAAGCTCCAAGAGCGTAAATGTTTGCATCTCAGCCACTTAACGTCTGATGTTGAAAACCCCACAAGAAGAATTAGAAAAATGTGAAAGTGATGACTTTGCTTGTAGGTGTAGTAAATGGAGTAATAGGTTTGTGTTTTTTTCATTATGGCCTGGAATTCTTGACCGTATTATTTAGTAAATTTAGTACATGTTAGCAAATTAGACAGTTGAAGTAGATGAACACAAATGCAATAAGGATTCTAAGGATGAACAGCATAAACTAAAAAAAAAAATAAATTAAAATCTTTGGATTCTCCCAAACCACAGTAAGAAGGATCCTGCAGGAAAGGAGCTCCTTCGTCCCTGGCCACCAGACAGTATCCCTTCAGCCATCCCTCTAACAAAAAGTGCTACTGAAGCACAGGGTGAATATTTAGGTTCTTACAATATTAGCTACCCACATCATCTGCACGTTCTGCCTTGCCAGATGGCCTGTAATCTGGTCTCCCTTGAAGCTGAAAGCATCCCATTAAAACTCCTAATTGGGGTAATATATTCATAAAGTAATGACCTCAGTCAGTGCTTCTCAAAACGGGTTGCATCATCCAAAAAGATAACAAGAAAGCTCTAAGGCAATCAGTAAGAGCTAGGAAAAAACCCAACTGGATTTGAAAAAAAAAAACAAACAAAAAGCCCCAAACACCCTCCCCCCCCCTAAAAATATATAAAATTGTAGAAGATGAGTGATGATAATAAAACCAATTTATACTTAAACATATTGACACCAAAAGCAAGTTCCACGAGCCTGAGGGAGTGTTGTACAACTGCAGACTGCTCACAGCCAGCTCTTACCCTTCTCTGTGGAGGAGAAATAGAGTTTCCACTGGCAGTTAAGGGAAGTCAGCTTTGTCTCAGAGTTTGTCTGGGAGAAGGGAAGGTAACGGGTTAAGGGAGGTAATTACACCAATGTGGATATTTATTTTTTTTTAATGATAATCAATTTAAATATTTTTTGAAGAATTAACATTATAGAAATTTGGTAGAATTTTTCTAACTTTGCAAGGTCCAGCCTAGTACCACTTTCTTGAAATAATTTTGCCAATATCCACCCTTCAAAAGGAACAGAGAAATCCTGCACCAACAACTAATGGAAATTCCATCCTTAACATTTTTAACTTTGGGTTTTTAAACAGAAAAGGAGGCAACAACCACAAGTAAGAGCTTCTGAATTTATAGTCTATTGCACCACATTCTAGCCTGTGGCTCACAGTTTATTGGGGTGGTTTGAGAAATTTAACCAGATTGCCCAGTTTTACTACAACACCTCCAAAGTCCTGTGAACAACCTGAAACTTCACAGTTTATCAAGTGTAGTTTTGTAGAGGCACACAGTAGGAACAATATTAGAAAGAGAAATGACAAAAAGAAGAGGAAATAGAGAAGCTGTTTAGAATCATTAATTAGGGGATGCAAGAGGAGAGAATCAATGGGCCTTCCCCTCATCCATTTCGCTGAACTAAATTCATCTAGAAGGCAGTGATCATGAAACGTCTTAGGCACCTCTCTCTAACACAAGGGAGCAGGTTTCTTCCCAAGCTGCCTTTTATGGGTCCTGGAATTCTCCTTCATCCAACCTATTTTCCAGGCATCTATCCATTTCATTCTCCTCCTAGCAGTGGGTACAGTTTTTCTCCCTCATTGGGCTTCTTTGTCCAGTAAAAGAGAGAATTAATCAAATTATAATCAATACAGGGGAAAGAGTAAAGGAGTTTTCCTTGCTCTAACACAGTCACTGCCCTGACAGAATTTAAACAGTTCGAATCCAAAAAGCACACTCAACACATCTGAACTATTACGCCGCTAATAAAGCGGTGAGCAGGGGAAAAGTCTTTTTTTCTAGAAAGGCTTTTTTCCCCTTAATTAGCAGTGACGGCCATACCAGAGATTTCAATAGCATCAAAACAATGCACACCCCCCAATCAGATGAAGTTACAATGTCCCCATTTGGCACGTCAGACACATGAGGTACTTAGGAGATTCTTAGGCATTTACCTCCCAGAAACTCAAAAGAACTCTCAGAACACCACTTCACAAAATACAGGATTAAACTAAAATATACCACTTGACAAAATTAGAAGTTTCACCGAAATTGCTACAAAGCAACACATAAATTAATGTAACAGGAAGGGAAGGCAATACTCAACAACGGATGGAAACCACTTTAAGTGCACCAAAGTCCAAAATACACCATTTTGTCCTCCATTGTACACATTAATATAATGTAAAGAAATCTAATTGCACTTCTTTGTCCCAGCAACAGAAAGACACGTGTACAGACAATAAACATAGCTCTTCTCTACCGAGTGGAAGCATTAGTGTTTGCAGTATATTAACCATTTTCAAGAATTCCAAGACAATGCAGTTCAAGCCTCAGCATCTTACATGTGTGTGAAGCAGAGCTTCCACTCACAAACAGCTTATAACATTCAGGAAATCACCTTCAATGCACAGAAGTAGCATTTAAAAGTAAATATTTAACCTCTTTCTGGGGGAAAAAAAAAAAAGGCAAGAAAGCTACAAGACTGAGATTTTTAGATCTGATTAAAGGTTTTAGACCTTAAAGACCGTCCAGTTCCACCCCCCCTGCCCTGGGCAGGGACACCTCCCACCAGACCAGGTTGCTCCAAGCCCCATCCAGCCTGGCCTTGAACCCCTCCAGGGATGGGGCAGCCACAGCTTCTCTGGGCAACCTGGGCCAGGGGCTCACCACCCTCACAGCAAAGATTTTTTTCCTGAGATCTAATTTAAATCTCCCCTCTCTCAGTTTAGGTATCTAATGCCCCATTTGAGTAATCAGAGTTCCAGTCCAACCCAAAAGAGCTTAAATCAACTCATCTTCAAAGCAGGCACCCAACCAGTCAGCTACAATTGCACTTCCCATTACGTTGACTGTATCTACTAGATATCTACTGTCTACAAAAGCAGCTTGGACATCTCAAGGTTTATTAATTTGCCCATAGGTTTGAGATGCCATGGGGTAACAAAACCTTGTCTTCAGCTTTTTTCTTCCAGAAGACCATTGGTCTCCTAATATCCATGCTGTACCTACTGACCTCGTGCAGTGTCTCTGCTAACCTAAACCATCTCAAACGGCCACAGACACCTTACTATTTTTAAAGTAAGTACACGGCACTGCCAGCATGATGCAGACACCTATATGCAGGTATTGATCTCAAATGGAATCTCTTCTGTTGTGTTATAAAAGACAATTTAATTTCTGAGAAAATAGAAAAAGGTATGAATTATTATGGAGTAATAAATGCATAAAAAGAAGACAGAGACACTTTCAGGAGTATATTCATTTCAGTAAGACTAAAAAACACAGTATTTCAAATTTTGCTATAGCTTTGTATGGTTTAGACAGAACTCCCATGCGATTAAAAATATATGTGGAAACAGATGTAGTCATTTTGTACCAGCAGATTTTCTTGTAAGCCTTTTAAAGCCAATAATGTTATATCAAAGGGCAGATTTTCCCCAGCATTTTGATTCCCCATCCCCTTTCCAATTACTACAAAATACAGCATTATTTATAGCCTGAAATGTGTTCTACAACTACAGTACGTTTGCCAAACCTCGTATACAAGTTACAAACACCCCCCACGCTCCAAACTACCTTATCTACAATAGCTCCTCTCAGTAGTGAGACGGAAGCCGGGTGTTGCTACTCGTACCAGTGCAGAATAGCCACCAAACATCCTGAACTTCACAGACACCAACAGATGTAAATCATCTTTATTTACTACATGTTACGTGGAATTCTTCCACAGAAAAAGCTAAGAGTCATATGGATGATTTTGAGCCGGCTGTAATACATCTGCAACCATCCCCAACAAACTCATCTTTCCTTGCTCCCAGCCATGTTATAGAAGCTTCTTAGGAAACTCGAATCAAGATGAGCCTTCTTTATATAACCATTATTTGAATAAATGAATTGAAAAATACTTACGGTTGACGTGATCAATATAGTACACACCAATCTGAGGATCATATGCAGCTTCCCATCCCCACGGCAGTTCATCCCCAACACAATCCGCAAATGACAAGGGCTTTGTTAACCTGAAGCCAAAGAAACAAGTAAATGGCATAGCTTTTCTCACTTCCATGTTATTCATATTAACGCCTGTTATGACAGAAGCTAAAGAAGGACAGCAGGCAGAAAGGAGAGTGAGTTGTTTTCTCCCTCTTGAAGTTCAGGCTCTTGGTTGTTTTTCCCTATTCCATCCTTCTGAATTCATTAACTCCAAGAGCACAATATAAGTTATTGCAAACATTTTTCAGTACAGGCACTCAGGTGAGAAATTCACTGCAACATCTTTCACATTTGACAGTTTAAAATTAAACAATCACCAATAGCTTGTAGAAAAAGAAGTCCGTGCTTGTATTTGTGCAGAAGAACTGGACCCTTCAACCTTGAGTCTGTGATGACAGCACAGGATTTCAAAGTCATCTTCCCTAACGACCACAGACAGGAAACTCAGAAAAGAGCATGCAACCATCTCAGATGCACATACTTGACTAAAATAAGCAGCAGCGTGGAGAAGGAGCCCAAAGAGTACCCATTTTATAAGTCCCATTTAATGGGCCTTCGGATGCCCAAATGGCACCATTCTAGGAAGACAGACAATTCAAGTTTTTCATTTTAATAATGGAGTGCCTATTTGTTACAAGAAATAGATTGATAACAATAATACATGGGCTCTTTTCCAACTGAAGCTGAGCAAAGCTTTACATCATATTTTTGCCACCTTTTTTTTTTTTTAAAGGAGCATTGAGTTTCCTGTTGATAAACCCAGAGATAAATCCCATGTCTGATATACTGATATATTTAATAGGAAGAACAAGAGATTTAAGGTTTTATCGTAACCATAGTGACAATATGATTGGTCCATATCCAGAGTTTAAAAAAAAATTAAAAATCCTCAGAGTAAGATTATCAAGAGCAATTTGTGGGATACGTGAGCATCGCCTCCTTTGCTCACTGCTGCTTACATTCTATCACCTAAGACTGCTTTTTCATCTCACCTTTAAAATCCTATACAAATAAAAAGCAAAAGTCTTTTTCACATATGCTTTTATTTTTTTGTTTCAGTGTTTTTTCTTCAATTAGTTTCTGACCCAAAGAAACTGGTCTATCGACAGTTTTGTGAGGAATGAAAGAGAAAAGAATAGTACATTTTCCTTGCTACAAAATGAATGGGCTTTTTTTGTTTAGAAAGCTCTGCACAAAACTATCTAACTAAATTTCTTCTTTAAGTAGGGTAATAAGTTTATTCCTCCAAGTTGAAGAAATTACAAAGAATCAAACTTTTACGATGCAAAAATCTCTGCCAAATGTAGATTTATTTTTTTTTTAAATTGTAAGCAGGGATCCACTTCCTCATATTTCTCCAAAGTTTACAACGTCATCCTACGAAGGCTACTAATGCTTAATTTTGAGGTCCTGAACAAATTTACAAATAAGGCAAGTTTGCTAATTTACTGCCACTTACATACTGCTGTGCAAAACCACTAACCACACGCAGAACTATTACACAATTCAGGTGAGATGACCAGTGTGGGATTATGTCTGGATCACTAGGATGCACAATACGGATTGCAAACAGCACAAGCAACCTGTAAGAGAAGTCCTGCTTACTGGGAGAGGTTCTCCATGAGCATGGCCAACCAGAGACGTTTATCTCAGTTGAACGAGGAGGATTAACTTCTGTAGTACGTGTTCTTCTCAACCTTGACCCACTATATGCTGCTTCCCAGTCCAAGAGTCCGAGACATGTCACTGCTCTGAGCGAGGCTCCTTGGAGAAGGAGCCCTCCCGAAAGACCAGCTCAGACCTGCCAGTCTGCTCCTCATCCTCCTCCTTTTCCCAGGGCAGCAGAGGCTGCTGCTATGGCCAGGATAGCAGCTACACAGCCCACCAGGCTAATGACTGCCCACAAAGCACTACCAGAACCAATACACCTGCCCATATGCTGCCTACTTGTGCTTATCAATATCAAGATCAACATCAAGAGACCATTTACAAGAGCACGTAGCGATAGGACAAGGGGGAATGGTTTTAAACTGAAAGAGGGGAGATTGAGATGAGATCTGGTGAAGAAGTTATTTGGTGTGAGGGTGGTGAGCCCCTGGCCCAGGTTGCCCAGAGAAGCTGTGGCTGCCCCATCCCTGGAAGGGTTCAAGGCCAGGCTGGATGGGGCTTGGAGCAACCTGGTCTGGTGGGAGGTGTCCCTGCCCAGGGCAGGGGGTTGGAACTCAGCAGTCTTTTAGGTCCCTTCCAACCCAAATCATTCTATGGTTCTATCATTAGCATTTTGTTGCAGCTAGAGAGAAAGTTCCCAGGCTGACACTGCTTCAAGGGAGCACTGGTCACATAAAAGCAACAGCACTTTGACAAGTTCAGTTCGTCACGTCAACCTGTGCCAACGTAAGGGGACATCTTGCTGTGAAGAAAGTCCAGCCTCAAATTAGGTTACAAAGGTGGATTGTCGTGAAGCATCTTAAATTGAACAAATATAAATGTTCAACATCATCCTTAACCTAACATGATAATATTAACTCAAAACACAAGTCTTGTAGTTCAAGTAGAAATATGAAATACCATATAGCAGAGATGGGATGATAACAAACTTGTATAAACATGGCTAGATGGTCTCTAATAAATTCATTTACAACTCTGCATAAGCATTCAATACTTCCACCAAAGATACACACCACAGTCCCCAACAATCACAAGATGTGATTTCTAAAGCAGCTCTACAGGAAGGATCTACACTCAGTACTATCTTGGCTTTTTGTCTGCACTCCACACCAATTTTACTTTTCATCAAATACTGACTTCTTACTATCATAGCCCATTCTGTAGGTCAGACCACAGACCACTCTGGCCGTGGGGATGTTCCATCCAGGTGTTATCACCTGTCAGATATGGGACACCATGAGAAATAGTAGCCGTTCTCTCATACCAGCCACTCCATAAATTAAAACAACACATAAAAACTGTGGAAAGGTACTTGAGTGGCCCACTCTGGAACTTCAATAAAAGAAGAAGAAGAGGGAGACAGAGGCCATGAGTACAGGGACAAATTACTTCTGCTCTGCTGGATCATGCTTGGACATTGCAGCCTTAAGACCTGAGCGAGTAGACTTTTAAAACACGAAGAGGTTTGTACACAACAAGATCACAATTACTTGAGTGTTACACCCCCACAACTCTCTTTTTTGTTCCAGAGTCTTCTAAGATTTTCGAGCCTGACACAGACTTTTACAATTCAGAAGCAATCAGCACAAGGCAACACTCTGTTGCTTGGGGGTCTCAGAAACATCTCAGCATAAACATGATTGTCAAAAATCCTTTCAAAATACGTATGGAAAATGGATGAGTTTAACATGACATGAAGATAAGTAAAATGCAATAGAAAATTTGCAAGCCAGAAGTTGAAAGGAAAGAGAGTTACAAGATGTAATTGGAAAGGAAATAATACTTAGAGCAAGGGCTGAAGGAATCTTGACCGTGTGAAGATCACAACCTATGACAGATGGATTGCCATTACATTCATTAACTGTGACCCAAGGAAAATGAGGTTTATTGCCCCATAATAGAGGGTTACGTGCTGCATCCCAGGGCACTGATATTCTGAGATAGTTTATAACACATCTTCAGTTTGTAGTCATCAATTGACATGTTCTTAAAAGAATGCTGATACTCTAAAAAGGATGACTTGAAGTCCATATCTAGTATACTATGAAGTTTAATTAAGAAAAGGCAGGGGTGTTTTAAATATGTATCATTAAGCTCAAGTATCTCACCTATGGGCACTTTTTTTGGTTGTTTTTGTTTTAACCTTTTAGAACTCCTGAGTAAAGACTAATTTATTAGCTTTTAGCCCCTATAAAACACTTTTATCTACTCAACCCTATGTAATATTCCCATCTCAGGGTCCGGATTGAAGCGTTACAGGAAACAGTCTGTAATTCCATTATGTAAACAGTATATAATTATGTCAGTGCCAATCACTTCACAGATGCCCTGGGAAACCTGGGAGACAGCGTTAGTTTACACATTGAGAAGCTGCGTTACCACCTCAAAGCCACATTTTTCTTTAAAGTTTTCAAAATGCAAAGTTAGCTTAGATCTCAGAATGTAGATTCCACAATGATATATGTTATCATTAATAGTTGGTATTGCATCTGCAGCCATGGCTGGATTGTCCCTGCAATATTGTTCAATCTGGACAACTTTTTTGCTTGATGCACTCTCTAGACCACAAAAATACATAGAAGAAAGGTTTCTTCCTAAGGCTAAGGTCTATAAAAAAAAAAAAAAAAAAGAGAAATTTACAACATATATTAGTAAATGTTTTCTTTCTGTTGAGATATGAGCAGCCCACAGTATTTCACGCTTCTCTGATCTGAGATTACCCGTGTGCACGTTCTTAAAGAGGTGAATGCACACGTATGTATCTATATGCACTCACACGCTATTTTCTACGCCACCTTGTTCTATGTAAGTGTAATGCTCCATTCTGCTGCGTTCCTTCTCCAACTCTTTTTTTTTTCCCCCTCCAAAATCCACCCAGATTAAATCAGTGGTAACAATGAACCAGAGGTTATCCATATCATGATTAGGGTTCGACTCTACCAATTGGAAAACTCTGGACTTTGGTCTTTGCTCTCTTCTGAACTCAGCTGATACCGCCATCACTCAGCTCCTTAGTGTACTTCAAGACCTGGCTTGACTTGTAGATAGAACTATTTGCATCAATTTTTAAAGACTGATTTATTGTGGTTCATAATAGCTGTGGTGAAGGGTGTGGGGAAGACAGAAAAAATGCAGTAGGTAGAAATCAGAAAACAGGGGGCGGGGAGGAAGGGGAAGAGACACAGACTGAAAAAAGCCAAACCACAACAAATCTCTTCCTAAATTAGAAAGCAATAAAGTGCGGGGTTGGTAGCAGGTACCTCACTACCTGAGAGTTACGAACAGGTTCACCTTAATCTCTTTCAAAAGAGAATACCTCCTTTGCTGTGTGGTGCTTGACCTGTAGTCAAGACCTGGGAGTGTTGAATTCAATTATAACTACAGCCAACACGCAACTTCTGAAGCGACATCAACATGCATTTGAAAAACGTTTTCCAAATCCCAATTATCCCCTACTCAAAATGACCTCATGTTCTTCACCACGTAGCAAGATATTGTGTGACGCTTCTATGAAGTGCTGCACTGATTGAATTTCACTCCCATTCATTCTCATACATAATGAGGCACATTAGTTATCTTCTTTTACAACGCAGTACTCACTAGTACCTTTTCTAGACAGAAGCTGTTCTGAAAAAATGTACCTCTTCTCCACACTCTAGGAATTGAGAAGATAAAACAAAAGTTGCTCTTTAGATGTGAAGGAATGAACATCTATTAAAACATACCAGAAGAAACCCAACAGAAGCACAGAAGAGGAACATATGATCAGCATTAGCTAACTTATTTTGCAAAAGGAGAACTGAAAGTATTTAATTGTTTATTGTTATTATTATTGTTAATTTGTCTTGATCCAGTAGCTCAAGACCAGCAAATGCAAAAATCACACACCCAAGGAAATGAACGTATAAATGGAAGAAAAATGTTCTAAATTCTTCACTATAACTCCTGAATTTAGTGCTCAAGTTGGATCTTAAAATCAATTCAATTCTTACCCAATTTTCTAATGCTATAGGCATTGTGACTTCAAGAGATCTATAAACATGTCTTCTAACACCATCCCAAGTATTCTCCCAAACATGGATTTTACTCACTTCAGGCACCCAAGATGGATTTCTTTTATAAAAATAAAAGGGGTGCAATTCATCTCATTACCTTCAGAAGTTAGTTATTTAACCTGAATTACTCTTTTAGGTTCCCTAGCGAGCCTGATTCAGCACATCTATTTAGATTGAAGATGAATCACACTGAAGGCTTCCCTCTTTTTCTGGTGATGACAGGAGGAGTCAGAATGCAGGCTCCTTAGCCTATACAAGGTGACAACTAAATTATAAGCAGGATGAATACTGTAGCAGCAGCAGAGACAGAGCATCTAGAATGGCAAAAGAGACCAAGCTGTAGCTCCATGTTGAAGGTCAGAGTTAAGGAGAAGCATTGCTGCTGCCTGTGGCTGAGGTCAGGATCCATTCACAGGGAGAAAGCTACGTTACACTGGGAAGACAATTTCCTCTTCTAAATTACAGTGCCTGAAGCCGCAACAAAATGTGTTTATTTTCTATTACTAATACTGCTGTCACTTTCCTAACTTCTTAAAAAGTGGTAACCGGGACCTTTACCTGTGGAAAGGGACAGAATCTGCACCCCCATAAAACACCCTTTTGCCATATTCGTTGTTCACTCAATTGTATAAACTAGCAGATCCCAGGCACGATCTCTCTCTCTCAAAAAAGCTCATTCATGAATCTGTTAACAGGATTTCAGCTTCTAAACACCATGTTCTTAACACAGTAGTGCCTCCCGTTCGGCTACCAGGCCCAGACATCGTGGACAACCTTGCTTCAGTACATTCCCTTTTAATAAGGGTATTATTAAGATATACTGCCCCTTTATTACAGGTGTTATTTGGGAAGAGTAACTAAGTGGACATCAGTACCACGTTAGAACACATCAGACAAGGAGTAGCCCAGTGGCAGGACGTGTTTTGGAATCGTGGTGAAAAATAAATAAATATGGTAGGGTCACGCATCTACTTTTACCTTTTCCACACTGACACAGAATTATTAAGAGCAGTTCAGACTAAACGCCACCCCATTCTTAAATGATGAAAAATTCTCAACAATGTTAAATGAGGCTGCTTTATGCCTACAGCTGTCAGCAAGTGCCGCGTTAATCTGCTTGGTTTGTATTACAGGTGTGCACAGGCAGCAGTGTGGGTTTGCAGTCACACACTCCTGGCCACGCTCCTGGCATTTCCATGTAGAAGTCAGCAGGACATGGGCAATAACCATCCCTTCACCTTTTTTTGCATCACGACTGGATACTCAAAAACTAACGGCAGAGCATAAAGTGGCAGCAGAGTCAGAGACTTTTAGGAGACAAAGATTTATTAACTCCATCAAGCAAGTATTTCCCTGATTTTCTTTTCCAGATTTCAGATTGTTTTGCTCCCGGTAATACAAAGATGGGTAAAACAGTCACATTTTTATAAAAAGAATGAAAACTCAAGATATTTGGGTACTGACTGTAGTTTTCTAAAAACACATACCAGTACAGTGTCATTTTTAATAGCTTCCAATTTCTATCCTATGCCTCTTTTAAGTCCTTGAATACTTTATGACAGGCAGCAGGCCTTAAAGAAATACAGTTTTAAAAGGTTTTCTTGGCAAGAGAAAACATACACACATGCAGACAGGGGGTTGTACTAAGGGACATGCATAAGTATGTTCACCTTCTCACAGTAACATAGGAATGGCTGGACTTTATATGGGTGTATTTACAACTTGGATAATGGGCTCTTGCATCTATTGTAAACACTCAAAAACCTGGTTTCCAGTACTGAATTGGTACTGATGGTGGTTTACAGCATCTCCCACACTACAAGTGAACTATGGGTTCACGTACCTAGGACTAGGTCACATTCAATGATATTTCAGGGAGCACCTAAGACTTTGAAAAATCCCAATTAATTAATAAATTCCCATTAAGGCTCTTGTCTAAATGCAGCCCAGCCTGAACACAACACTGTGTTCAGGAAACACAAAGTTTCATACACTGAAGCACAGCACACAACCATTCACCGTATTCACCAAGTGCTGCTTAGAGATAACAAGCTGATACCTCAGCAATGACTGCCTTTGGAGACAAGCACTAACTGCAGTAGAAAATTACACTCCATTCCTCAAAGGTTTGTCAGACTACTCTTATTAATTTAATTAAACATTCAATTTCCAGGGCAAGGATAAAAGCATACAATTCTGTAACCCCACTAAACCAAAAAAATCCTAGATTCAATATATTTGTACATCACTTACTAAACTTCAACATCAAACACCAGAAATCTGACAAAATTTCTTAGTAAACAACATCTATTATGAACATAACTATTATAAGCCCATACAGCCAGGAATGTCCCAGAAAAAGTGCATTGCACATGGAGAGCAACAAATTCTTTAAAACAAAAATCTACGTATAACTGCAAAGAATTTGAGTCCACTTAAACAGCAGCACAAGTACAAACTGATAATAAAAACAGCTGAGCAAAAAAACTACAGAACAAATGCTGTCCTTTAGACAAATAAAGGACATATATTTGGAGGGGGGGTTGCCTTAGTGGGGCCAGTAAAATCTGCAGAAGTAGTGAACCAAGCTAAAAAACAAGCAACCTACCAAGTAACAAAAAAAAAAAAAAGGGGGGGGGGGGGAGGGAAATCAAACCAAAGCAACTTAAAAAACAAACAAACAAAAAAAATCTTACATGGTCAAGCAGTTTTCCCAAAAACCACCTTCCTACTTCACTTAGTTTTTCAACTGTCCTGTAAAATCATCAGAGGAGAGGGGAAGGGGAAGGGGGGTTGGGTTTATAACATGAGTCTCTACTAAGAAAAATACAGCTCTGTCCAAGCTCCAGAAGTGGCATTTGACTAAAAAACCCTACGCTGAACACAGCTCTACATTTTGCTACATCATTTTATCACTGATGAAAGAAAACAAATATTTGAGTGAAAAGGAGAACCAGTGTTTTCCAGCTCAGCCTATTAGCTATTTGGTTTTGTTAGGCAACCCCCCCAGCGAAATCACTACTTGTCATTTGTTTATCCCTTTAACATTGTCAGGTTCCATGCAAAGATGACATTTTGAGAGGTATAGGGGGACAGGGCAGTGGGGGAAGTGTGTGGGGCAGAGGAGTGGAAATGGGTAGTGCCCTGAAAGTTTTCTCCTGCTTTTTTTCCCTTTGACACAGCAGTTGGTCCTGCACTGGCATGTAAGCACTATAATATTAGACACCTGGAATGCGAGGAATGTCTGATAACCATACCCCAGCACAGGGATAATTCCAAAGCCATAAACCAACGCTACGACCTTTGAGCTTTTCCCCCTGGAAAGCTCAAATGCAGTGACATTATGAAAGGGCTTTTATGTGCAGTGTTGCTACAGGTTATTCGTATCTACGTGGCTGTATGTTTGATAGAAGGAAATTGTGTTGTCATCAATTGAGGAAAATGTCAAGAAACTTAGCTATTAGTTCTAATCCAAGTCCATAAACACCATCACATTTTTTCCAGTCATTTTAAGTGTTCCCAATCCTCCAAACTTGACACGGAAATGGTTCTTTGACTTGTCCTGTACCACTCTGCTTCTCAATTCAGACATTTATTATCAAACTGTTCCACTTGAATAGGAAGATGCACCCTTAGAAATACACATATACAGTAAAAACAAACAGACCACAAACCCAGAACTCCCCAAACCCTGTCAAGCACTGACCCAAGTCAAATTCAAAGGCGGCACAAACTCTACAATAATTTCCCATAGGAGCAACATCTGTCCCCAAAAGTTGACCATTTAATTGAAGCATGAGATAAACAATGGGAGGAAAATATCCATAGGCTGGAATACTTTATCAGAATAATTCAAACCAGATATAATAGAGGATTAAAACATTTATTCTGTTAGTTTGGATGATTTGTCAGCTTGGCTATGCATCAGGCAATAAGTGTCAAAATCAGGCTTTTAAGCAAGTAGTTAACTACTAATGGGTTAAATATAGGGCATCTGTGTGGTGTGAAAATTAAATCTAGGGAGAGAAATGCATTTCAAAGAAGGAACCCAGAAAACAATTATGATAGTAAATATCAGTATTAAAAGATCTTCCCTATCCTTAACCTTTTCCCTTCCTCATTTCTGTAATTTCCTACACCCGCTAGTCCAAGTCACCCCACTACTCACCTCATCAGCTACAGAAAATTATTTTTAAAATTCTCTTCTGTGAACTCCCACCCTTCACTCCTCCTGCAAACAAACACTGCGTTGCAAGGAACCTTTGGATGCATAGAGAGGATACTTAAAGACTCTCCTCGTCTACCTCTGCTCTCACTGAAGCCATCAGGAGCGTTACCAATTTCAGTATCTGGGAACATAAATCTGTGACAAGCACTTTTGAGAAGCACCATCCATCTGAACATCTCAAATAACCTCCCAAACCTTCAACTTTCAGCACCTCGAAGCACTCCAGCCAAGTACCTCAATCACTCCAGGAGCAGGGAAGAGTCAACTTGAGTTAACTGCCCGAGGTCACCGCAATTTGGTTACAGACCAACAAACTGTGCCCCAGAGGAGACAGTAATTCTCAGTAGCTGAGTTCTTCATGTCCCCATTTCCAGCTTCTCATTCAATCACTTCTTTTGTAACAATTTTTAATGCATACTTCATTAAATCACTAAATGTTTTGCAGCACACTGCAGCTCCTCTTGCAAAAAGACCAGGCTAGATCACAGCTCAAATGGAACACACAAAAACTTGGCCAACATCTGGGCACTGGTAAATTCTAGTTCCAGATGCTACAGGAGAAGTCTTTAAAATGTATTAACAATTTTTTACATGGAAAACAAGAAAACACACCACTGTTTCTATACAACTGCAACCAGCATACTAGTAAAATGAAAAAGGAAAAAAGAAAAAGGAAGAGGGAATATACTTATTTTAATATGAGACCATAAAAAAACCTTCTACCAACCCTTATTGAAAATGGTTCAGAAAGTTCCCTCAAATAATTTCAGCTTTAAGTTCATAGAAGACAACCTCTAGAAAAAAACTTCACGTTCTTAATAGCAGAGTGATGGAAGCTACAGTGTATGTAAGTAAAACTGCACAAACCTGAAATAAGGAGTAGAGGCTGCAGCAAATACGTTTGCTTCACACAAATCTAACAGGGAACTTAAAAGTGCAAGATGCTGAGGTGTCAGGGTGCTGTAAAACTACAGTAAGTAAAATGACAATTATAAGGAGATTTCAGATACACATTCTGCTCTACATTCAATCCCTTTCCCCAATTATTTTAATATGTAGAGCTCTAATTTGCAAGGCTTTTATTAAAATTAAATTGCCTTTCTCTGTATATTCTAACATACTCCCCAAACAGTATTATATGAAACAAAATCAATGCAGAATTCCTTCAGTATCTTTACTGGTCTTACACTTTTTTAATTCATAATTTTAATTGTATGCAAGGTTTAGATTAAATTTTTCTCACAGTGGCAGTAATGTTTGAGGAATGGGAAATATGCAACAATTATCCAACAGGAAACATCTAAATGTTTTGCCATGACTTCCTTCCCACACACCCACTCCCAGAAACTGCCTGAAAAAAAAACAAAACCAAACCAAAAACCCACCTCAAAAACTGTAATGAGTGCAGCATATTTTCTAGCAGTCCCTAGCAGGAATACAGCACATAGTTTATTTTCTGCTTAAAAAAAGAAAAAAGAAAAAGAAACCAGCTTTTGCTTCTCACATCAAACTAACTACACATCTTTCAGTTTGATGTGGGGTTCAAAACCCAACGATTTTTACATGTTTTTTTTGGTTCCTAGAAGGGGGAAGTTCAAAAAAAGAAGGAAAAATACTAATAATAATAGAAAAAAACGGGCAAAAAAAAAAGAAAGCCCTGAACCCTTATAAGCCTTTCCTCTACACCCAGCATACAACTGCTTATCACACATTCCTCTTTAACGAGTACATTTGGCACAAACAGTTGTTCAGGGCAGGGGAAATGCTTCCAAGGCAGTAATTTGCAAAGATTGCTGAGGAATTCTGTGAGACCCTGTAAATGGGAACCTGGAGCTGCCAGATGAGCTGATGCTCTACCTACCAGACTGGAATAGAGCTTTCTACCTTTCTCACATGTGGAAATGCACTCCCTTCAGGTTTATTAGCAGTTTGCATCAAGGATTTTAAAAAGCTTATTCTAATCCAGGTTAAAGAATTACTTTGGAGAGCATAGTACACATTAAAACCTAGTCTCTGGCTGTGGTCACTAATAGGACCGAGTAAATTACCATCATCTCTTCAAAAAAGCGTACAAACACCAGAACAATATTCACAATACTCCCAAAGAGTCGGTAACAGCAATGTTTTATCAGTCCTGCCTTTCAAGGTGAAAATGTATGTGAGAAGAGGGAAAATGATGAGAGCACGAGAACAAGGTTTTTTGCACATTTTCCAATTCAACTACTTACGCTAACAATTAGAAACTCAAAATTAAAAAAGGAAAGAGTTTGTGTGTGAAAACCCATGAAGAGATCTCATACCACTGAGTCACTTTTAATTGGAACAAAGGGCATTAAGTATTTTTGCCAACACCCGCAAAGAAGTCCTTCAACTGCTTGAGGAGCTCAACTCTTAGAAATCAGCTCAACATTTAACAGAAGCCAAAGAGCCAAACAGCTTAATTTACAACTACACCACAGACCAAGAGAGAGAGAAAAGTGGGCAACAGAAATCAGGGTATAGAACATAACAGAATGGAACAGGTTAAGATTATTCATTTGGAAGTTGTTTACAGAGCTGAAATATTATATACAAGGAAAGAAAAACTTCTCAGGCTACAAGGAGGCAGACACAGAAAGTATAGAGGAGCAAGCTCAAAACAAAGGTCTGTACAACACGCACTCACACCTGGACTTCGCTGCCACTGCATTTTGTTGAGGGCAAAAACTGTAAATCTTTTCAAAAACTGAA
Organism: Nycticryphes semicollaris; assembly: GCA_013400055.1. Lineage (NCBI taxonomy): Eukaryota > Metazoa > Chordata > Aves > Charadriiformes > Rostratulidae > Nycticryphes > Nycticryphes semicollaris. The sequence continues at coordinate 472,806 of VXBJ01001365.1, read as the reverse complement.
TTTTCAGACACTAAAAAAAAAAAAAAAAGATGCAAAGAACAGATCCACAGTGACAGAAAATACAATATTCCAGATGTAACCATTTTCCTATTGGAGCTTTGATTCTCAATTCACTCGCCTAGCACAAGCAGAAAGAGGAATTAAAACTGGCACTCCTTCCTTTCCTGCGGCTGTTGTGACTGGAAATGGGAATTCTGAGGACTGAAACCATGTCAGACACAGTACCTTGTCACAAAGTAAATTTAAAGAAAAGACTAGCTACATAGAAGCTGCTGACCTTTACATTGATGGTTAAAAAGAAACAAAAAATCCCAGACAAACAAACAAACAAAAGAGAGGTGTGATATTTTCACCCATAGCTACTAAACAGTATGCCACTATCTTTATGCTACACCAACAGAAAAGAACACAGAATAGACATATCCGAAGAGTTAATTTACAATGAGGAAAGTGAGGAGAACACTTCCCAGTGGGAGGGAAAAAAGGAAAAAAGACAAGTTTTTGGCCTTGTGCACACACTTCAAACTGGACCCTTGTTAGACAGAATTCTTCAAACTGCCTCACTACAGAGAACGTTACGGAGCTGCTGCTACTCACAAGCAAAGATGTCTTTGAAGTCCCTTTAATATAGTCTTATTTAATAAACATTTAGTTATTTAACATTTTATAATGAATCACTAGAGATCTTCCCAACTTTTACTTTTTTCTTTCAGTTGAGTTATAGTCACAAAGAATGTTTTTTAAAAGAAGTACTACTTAAAAATGACATTTCTTAGATTTACATTGATGCCCTTTGCGGGAAATGATATATGGCCAATATTGAATTTTAGTAAAAATAGAAAGCTAAGCTAGTCGAGAGAGCTCCATAGTAAGTCAGTTCAAGTAAATAAACTAGTGGGAGAGATTGAATTTATTTTTTTTAGTCCATTTATCTGCCTAACCAGTTCACTACTGGTACTAATGTGAATCCAGGAGAGAGGTTGGAACCACTTGCAGTCCCAATTCAGATTGGTGTGAACTAGTCACGAAACAACGGAGTTCCTAACAAACACTGAAACCCTGATTCTTGGTGGAGATTGTAGGCAATACTATAACATCCATAATTATTGCTACAACTCCTTAAGATTAAGCTACTGAAACAGACAGAGATGACCAAACATGAAATTGGAGAGGCACTTAACTACTCTGTGCAGTTTTCCTGCGGTGAAAGTTAGCACTAAAATTTTGGGTAGGTTGAGGAGGTTTTGGCCTAATAATGAACCTTACCTGGTTGCAAAGCCCTATTTCTGAGAAAAGGAGAGAAATTAAGAGAGGACAGCCTTTAACTCCTACTGAATTTCCATTATGACATGGAAACACTTGAGCACTTAGGAACATTTCTATTTATTGCAATACCTGGATCTACAGCATACTTGAATCATAGAGTCGTTAGAGTTGGAAGGGACCTTAAAGATCAACGCACCCCAGGATGCCATTGGCTTCCTTGGTGCATTGATCCTGCAAAGCACACACCACCTCACAGAACAAAACAGGGAAGTCAAAGGCAGCCTTGCCATTGCCTAAAACGAGGATAGAAGCAAACCTTGTCTGTGATTAATAGTCTGCTTACCTGACTTGTGCCATATTTGCCAAAACAAAAGCTAAAAAATACTTTGTCCTTCTCTGAGAGGCTTTACTTTTGCTGGTTTGACTTCTTTTTTTTTTAGCCAGAACCAGTTCCTTAATGAGGCTCTAGTAAGGAGAGAGTTTAAAAACAACTGCTACTGACACCAAAAATGACAATAGTGTCTCAAATAGCGAGCAGAGGCACTTTCACAGAAAAACAACACCTAAGCATAAACAATTGATTAAACAGTAATCTCCCACGCTGTATATATCTTTTGTACTGGAAGAGGCAAGTTGCCGTATAAGCAATGTTTCAATGAATTCAGCTGACTGAAAGCTGCAGTTTCACAGACTTCTGGAATTTCTTAGATGCAGTATTTTTAAATGATTACTTCATAAAAATCACTTTAAGTGTTTTGTTAGATGTAAAGTTTATATACAGTTTGAGTAATGAAAAACCTCAACATGAGCTCACGCCGTAGAAATACGCAGTCACTCCTTGCCAAGATAAGCATTACATTTCCATTCCCCATTTATTATTCTTTTAAACTGAATAAAGAAGATTGCTCTTAAGAGATAGTCCAGATATAAATCTCTGCTCTCCAATTACTTACGGAATCTCTTTAAGCTTCTCAATGGAAATCTCTTACTATCTCTCATAAATCAATCTACATCAGTTGCTTTGGTGAAAAATCTTTAACATAAATATTAATACTTGGAGATACTATTTTTCCTCCAATTCTACATGATGTCCTAAGATTCCTTTGGGAAATTACTTCATGTATCATTCAAGCTTTTAAAACAAAACGTATCTACTTGGATGCGAGGCTTCTGACTCTCATCCTACAAACATCAGTCATCTAAAGCAAATTTCAGAAGTATTGAAAAGCTTAAAAGTAGGTGCACTGTAATTAAAGAAGAGTCAAACTTCTAATCTGCTGAAAATGCCAGTAGATACCTGCACAAATTTCAATGCTCTACAGTATATTAAGTCAAGCAATGAAACCAAATACAATGAAAAATAACATTCAGTCAGAATGCCTACAAGCACAGAGTTTGACCTAACAAGAGGACAGATTTCCAAGCTCATGACAGTCCATGCAATTCTTTTTTAGCTTATCTGCAGGCACTCAGCGTGGCTAAAGTTCTATTTTAGAAAGTATGTGAAAAGGTTAGGGAAGAAAGAGAGAATCGTGATTATTCACAGTCCAGCAAAAATCTGTTTTCTGCATTTTAGACTCTGGGGATTCCATAGTAAATTTAAGAGAAGAAGCTGGAATTTCCTGATCTGGCAGATATAACCTAGGGTGGGGGAAGGATAATTCTCAAAAGAGCTTTCAAATGGGGGCTTGGAATTTTGCCAGACAGAACAATGATTGATTTAAATCAGCCATAAAAAGAGAGATTTGATCTTCTGTCAAGTCTTTGAAATGGTAGAAGTTGATAGGAATCATCAGCGCTGCATGCTTGTTTAATGAAAAATCCATTATTTTACATTTAGTTCTAAACATTTCTACCACACTTGTGGGCTGATCATTCCATGCTTTCCATTATCAGTACGCCAAGCATCTCTTTCTGTGCCATGCTACAAAGAACTGAAGTGTCATAGGCAAAACCAGTATGTTTCTGCAGTAAAATTAAGCACTTTCAATCCATCCTAAAGGAGATCTGCACAGCTCCTCACTGACTTTTCACTATATGGTAATTTTATCCTCTCCCAAATCAACTCCTGTGTTTCACCAGCTTTTGCACTGAACAAATTGGGGAAAAACACTGCTCTTTATTGGAACACCAGGCAAAAGGGTCTAAGTTCTGTCTTTTTTGCTGATTTCACTGCTTCGCACCAAGGATACAAGAAGCATTTCATTTTGCCCATCACTTTTTCTCTCTTTCACCTTACTGCTTTCTCTGTGTTAACAGTCATTGTATTTCTACTGCTTGTATTTACAATAAACAGATTGTAACAAGGTCTCTGGTTTGTTTTAAATAAACTTACCTAAAAAGCAGCATCACTTTAAAGAATGAGATACATCATCCACTGAAGGGTACCAGAGCAGCCTCTGGATACCAGTAGAGAAACAGTGCTGCTCATTTCTTACTATTACAGTATTTTAACCATTGTTAGCACTTCTGCATCAACACACACAAAACATTCCACCTAGAAGTGATTTCTGCTTTCAAGAATCTAATCATAACAGCAGATCTCTTTTATTTGGAACCCAAATAAGAACAACAAAAACCCCCAAACCAAACACCACCACATTTATTTTTTGATAATATCTGGCTTCATTTGACCAGAACCTTACAGAAGAAATACACAGCCTCAAGTAAGAGACAGATAGTTTGCATGGTAACTAACACTGGTGCCTTCTTGTTTTGCCATGCCTGGCTTGTTCTTCCTGTTGCCCCTCTAAAGCCAGCTGCTGGGAGATCCGCAAGGAAGCAGCAGTGCTTGGTGACCCTCACTGGCAGCCAAGGAATTAGCCTGCTTGACGGAGCATGGCAATCCCCTGTGCCAGCTGAAAAAAACCAAACAAACAAAAAAAAAAAGCAGGCTAGAGCATTGTTTTTTGATCCTTTCACTGGGCTTTGGGAAGACCAAAATCTCTTCCTTTCACAAACCTGACCAGGAAGCTGAGTTGATGCGCAAAGGACCTTTTTACTGTACTGACACTCCTATGCTTCAGCTGTAACCAAAGTTCTTCATGGGTGGCCCACGTGAATGGGCTGTAAACGAGAGCAGGCCGCAGTAGGGATAACTGCTTCAGACAGTGGGGACACAGGGAAAATGATCCACACTCCTGTGATCCTCAGAATCATGGAGTTGCCAAGGCTGGAAGGGACCTTCCAGATCATCTTGTCCAATTATCAACCTCACAGTGACAAAACCCACCACAAAACTGTATCACCAAGCACTACGTCTACCCATCCTTTAAATACCTCCAGGAGGTAGTTGCATTAGACTGTTAAGTCTGTTTGCCAAAGTGGGACAGAATACAATTTGCAGAGGGCGATTTGCAGCCAGTAGGTGCAGAAGGAGGTAGAGAAAGGCCAGAGGAATCCCTCAGCAGATGTAGGGGGGATGTCTTTAGCCTGCAAACTCCCTACTGACAATACAAGGACTGAAACACTCCAACCTTGATGTCTTTGTTTCCTTCTGTTTTCTTTCCTCCAGCTGCTATACGCCTCAGAAAAAGGAAAGCAGATGTGAGAAGGCAATTCTGAAGGGCACAGGTAGCCCAAAACACAGCTAGAGCTTTCTAACTCTGTTTTTGAGAACCTGCAAAAGGAAGGCCAGACTAAGAATTCTGTGGCCCAAGAAGCAGAATAGCACAAACTGCACAAAGCAAATCTCTCTCTCTGCCAGTGGCTAACAATCCCAGATGCGTTGTTAAGTTGTTAACATGTTGTGGACTTCAGGGCACTGAAAACCATTGCCTTCTGCTGCTGCCATCCCCCTTAGATACCTTTTATTTATTCCATACTATTCATGCAGCCGGAGCAGGCTGAGACCCGCTCTTTCCATCACACTCCTACCTTCTGCTTATTCACTTGAGCCATTTTCTGAAGGAAAAGGGAAAAGATCAAATACTAGGGACAGAGGGCACACAGGACACGGCAAGTGCTGATAAAAATCGGAGAGGAATTTATGGAGATTACAGACAGTCTTTGATTGGTTAAATATTTCCAGTGATAGGCACACCTCTCAATGCTATCTAGAGGACAATTACATTTCACAGGAATTTCTGCAGCATTGTTTCTTTTTATTCATTTGTCTGTTTTCCTCCCTTCCCCCATCGAGAAAATTTTCAAAGTGTTCCATTTTCAAAACTAAAACCTAGATTTTCCTGTTGCCTGGGGTTACGGCCGTTCAGGAAACAGGCCTGGGATGTTCAGGTACTTCTTTGTCTCACTCAGTCAGGGACGATGGCTTTTCAATAGCACCAAGTCATTCTGAGCCAGGAAAGGGACTGGAATCTGATTCTTTCACATTCCAGACCAGTACCCTGACTAACAAGCAATAAAATCTTCCCAATCTTTTACATTCCCAAAAGGGCCTCTGACAAATAATTTTATTTTTTTTTTTCATCAAAACAGAAGACTGGAACATTGTATACAGATTTATCAACACTGCAACTTCTGAGAAAAAAAACCAAACAGTTTATTCAAAATATTTCAACCAACTTCAACTGTCAACTTTGTCTTATGACATTCATGTTCTCCCCCACCCCCCCCTTCTGCCTGTCTTGTTAGTGACACTCCAATGAAACATCCATCTGTGGAAAAACATGTAGCACTCTACTACCATATTGATATTTTTCAATGAAGTATTAAAGCAGTATGGCTTTTGCACACCACTGTTACGGATGTCACTTGGAGTCTTCCCTGTGACAAATGCGTCTTTTATAAATTAAACAGTTTCCAGTCCATCAGCAACTATTAATACAATAATTACTGATTACAGAATTTACAGCTTCCAGTGAAAGAATAATGTAAAAAACCCAGCATCGTTATCATTTTTAAAAGAAGTATCTGTGTATATCTTAGCTTGAAATGACACAATTTTTTGTTAAAGAAGAAAAAAAATTAAAGGTAGAATTACTATTCTTCCTAAAATTGCAAGAATCTAAGAAACAAAACAGTCCATGCAGTACAAAGAAGATTAGAAAATGCTAGGATCATCAAGAACCCCATGTAATTTAAAGGCAACTTCAAGATAGCCCCCAATCAAACCAAATATGCAGCCAGCAGGCCAATTCTTTCAAGTATTCATCCACAGGTAGTAATTTAAAAAACAATCACAGTGGTGAATAAAAGCTGTTATGATCTATGAAGTACAGCAAGGTGCCATTCAGGAGAGTTGTTTTCAATCATCCATCTCTGAAAGTGCCTTCTGGAGCTAACTTTAAAACCTTGTCCCTTCCAAAGTCACATTTGAAGGAACAGAAAAAAAATAATCATAACTAGTTGCTTCTAGTACATTTAGTAGTAGTAACTTTAATGTGCAAGGAATGTAGCCCCCCCCCAAGAATCGTTAATAAACCAATCACTTGATGTAATATAAATTTTCCCCATCAAATTGTAAAATTTGAGTTGTTAGAAGTACATGCTAACTCCTGGGTGGTGAAGATCGGTATCAATATCATATAGAGAGGAGCTGGTCTTCAAAGTGAGAAAGCAATCGAATTTCTATGCTTTTGCTTGTAGGATTGATAGCTAGAACAAAACATCGTTTTACAGACACTACTGAAGTGGGCAATGGTTGAGTTACTGACACTACACTGCAAACTACCGCTTGTAACCTCCCACTATCCTCCTAATTCCCATTCCAATACAGCACCTTTTAGTCTCCCTGTCCTGCAGCTTCTTGGTCATCATCTAATTGTTCTATCAAAGCCACAAGTGTTTGGGATTAAAGACTTCAAGGTATAATAATTGCTTTCCTTCAATTTAAACATCAACACATTGCTTCTTTGACACTAATCTTTTTTTCCGAAATATGGTGTTCAGTTAATTTGATGATATAACCCTTATAAAGCCACATTTACCCACATACACCTGGGAAATAATGAGGGAAAGGCCCTGAAATAAAACCCTGAAATATTTGCTTTCAGTAAGAGCTAATCAGTCTTCCCCAGAAATTTTTTTCCCTGTTCTAGGAAAAAACCAAACCAACCAAGGAACAACAAAACGGTAATCACAGAATAATGTACATGTGAAGGAACCTCTGGAGGTCATCTGGTTCAACATGCTGCTCGCATTGGGCAACTCTGAAATCAGAGCAGGTTGCTTGAAGTCATGCCCACAACCACTCAGGGCAGCCTGCTCTTAGTGTTTGACCACAAATCCCAGCCTACAACACCATTTTTTCCTGATTCAGCAAATCATTGCAATTCCACTTGCAATTATTTTTAAAGCTCTTCTGGGATACAGATGATAAATTTGCCCATCAGTTTCAACATAATGAACACAGTGTAAATTCTATCTCCATGTTAGAACACTGTGGTTTCTGTTAAATAACTCTAATTTTCATCAGTTGCCTGCTTTTACTTTCACATACTTCAACATCTGGATGGGTGATCAAAGTCAGTATTCATTTGGTATGCGTTCTATACCTCATTTATCCTTAGTCTCCACACCATCCAGGGGTCTGTTACAAGATGAAGTCTTCAGTACCAAAGCCAGCCTTCACTAGCACAAAATTTTCTTCATTAAATCAAAACTTCAGTGTCTGGTAGTCCTATTTTTGTTCATAAATTCATTCAAATTTTGATGGCTCTCATGTATTCCGAGCAAATGGGTCAGCCAGGTCCTAAATGCAGATCAGGAACCTGCCACAGCACATAAGTCCACGGCTCATTTCAAATGACTGGAAGCCACATGAGCAAAGTGAGGCAGAACAAGAACCAGCAAAGCAAACGAGAACATAAACAAAACCTAAAAAGCTTTATCTGTATCACCATAAGAAATAGTCTTGTTATAAGCAATTCACCTTCTGGATCACAGTATCATTAATTTAGGTAACACAGCAGTGTAACCACTTAACAACTCTTTAGCTCACCTCAAACTTCAGTTCACTAAAGTCTTTTTCTCAAAAAGTAGATATAAAAAGAGAACCTAGGGATTGTAACAGAGGAAAGCCAGCAAAGAACACACAGAATTCAGAAACTTGAACAAATTTCTGTTTACTGTGTATTAATACCTGTGCATTAAGCCTTACTGCAGTAGGAAACCACTGACCACTCTGGTCTGACTAAATGGCTTACAGTGTTTGTGTGCTTTGCTGCATCCCATAATTTCTCCAGCCATTTGAACACTATTGCAGGAATGTCCTGAAGAGGTCCCAGATGATTATTCACATCCACAGCATTCTCCTAATTCACCAGAATGATTGTAGATGGGTTAACAGTTCATTTCAAACATTGCAATGCTCACAGATTGATGGAAAGAGGTCTTTCCCCCTTGTCAGATCGCTGTCTGGAATTACATCCTCTTCTGTACAGTCATTTACAACCCAATGCTTCAGCAACATATATTTTAAATATTTAATACTTCTATTCCAAGTGACCCTTCTTTGTGCTGTAACTCACTAAAGCACCACCTCAGTCTGCCACTGGTGCGCAAAAAACAAGCTGGCACTGCAGAAGAATGTAGGAAACATGGAAAACTTTGGCAAATTTTCTACTCTCCAGAACATTAAGATATGGAAACACAGAATAAGAGACCTTGATTTCTGGGACCTCTCTACAGGTCTATGTTCCAATCCAGTAAATTCAAGGGAACACACTATTACTTCCTTCAAAAGGGTGACATCAAGTCAGACCCTTGGAGATCACATCATCTGAGCCGTATCCTGTTTTCTCTGCTTCCCTCCAACTCTATGGACATTCCGATTCCAGTTTTGGCAGTTTCTCACTCTTCACTCTGGAATTTAGTGCTGAAGTGTTGGGCCTTAAACTCATACCGCAGCTTATTTTGCAAATCTCTCAGAAAAGTCCACAGCGCTCCAAACTAGAATCATTCACTATCACATACAACTCCATCCCAATCAAAAAGGGGAATAAGTCAAAGTCTTTGCACTACAAATCTCAAGCAACAAAAAACCCAAAATCTCATTTAGGACAGATCCTGAAGACAATTAAACAGTTTATTCCCAGTAACATGATTAAAATCACGCAATGCCTCAGAGAAACTACAATCATACCTAACATTTGCAAGGTCATACTTGAAAAACGTATCACAAATTTCTGTACTGTTAAGACAGCACTGAGAGAATGAGCTGCAAAGCATCTGAGTTTTCATTTTGGTAATATGTGAATACACCAAGAACATGTTGTATAGGTCTTGGGAATATAGGGTCAGATTTACATGGACAGTGGGCTTAGGTATACCTGGGTATATACAAAAAAACATAGCAAAGTCCCATATAGCTGTCAGATATATTTAGCTGGACAAGACTACAGTTTAGCACTGAAAAATACTTCAAGAAGAAACAAATAGGTGTGTGAAAAGTTTTTCCTTCATTAACAGCACGAGCAAGTTGCTAATACAAAGAGTGCCCTAACAGGATTCAGTTAAAATACACGTTCTTCTAGATCTCTTTCCTCGCTGCAAGCCTGGTTATCAGAACAAACAGCATATTATGGAAGGCATCCCAGTATGGTTGCTCTTTTTGTTTTTCAAATAAAGACTGATTTAATGAGTTAAGAATGGCACACCAAAGCAGGTCCAACATACAGCATTGTATAGCATGCAGCAATTTGAGTTTGTTGTCCCAAGACAAAATGTCTTTCCATACCTAAACAATTACTTTGAATACAACGTGCATTCAGAGTTGATGAGATAAAGTTGCCTTTCTTCAAGTACAAACAGTATCCAAGTTCAAAGGACAGCATCTTATCTTGTTCTATGAGATGCAAATGATTGTTTCAGATGACAGAATACATTCATACCACTGACAGCCTCTAGCGCAGAAGTCCTAACCAACAAAAAAATTCTCAAAGCAAATTAACCTTAAAAAAGTACACTTCAAGAAGGGGGGCTGAGGGGGGGGGAGAAATCTCTCCCCAAAGCAACCCTTTCATTACTTTTCAAAAACAAGAGCCAGAGATTGACTTCATCAGGTAGGAACTTCACCAAATCTAATTGGTTCGCACAAAGTCATTGGGAAGAGCAATGGTATTCAGTAACACACAAAATGTTCCATTTAAAGATGACCAAACTCTGCACCCACAAAGCAAAACCTTACAAAATACTCAAAGCAACACAAAATGATTACTTATGATATCGTTCCCCTTTTCAGCCACGAGCTGCCTCTACCAAATGAAGGACAAGTCAGTTTGACCATATGGATGACTTCCTCAAACACATGAAGACAAATGGCTCCAACTTGCTTCACACAATAAAACATACAAAGTCTTGAATTACACCATCATTCTGGTGAGGTATTTAGCAGCAGAGTCTAGAACACATTTCATGAATAATTAGCGAAAAGAATTTCTAATCTACTTTGAAGTTCAAGGCCAGGCTGGATGGGGCTTTGAGCAACCTGGTCTGGTAGGAAGTGTTCCTGACCAGAGCAGGGAGTGGGACTGGGTGGTCTTTAAGGTCCCTTGTAACCCAAACCATTCTGTGATCTTCAAAACCATAGTATTTTAACCACAGGGTTGAACATAAGTTATTTAACTGGAGAAAAATCTAAAGTCCTGGTGTTAATCTGTACAGATCTCTAAAGCTGTAAATAATTTGTCCCATTTGATCCATATATTGACCCCTACCTGTAAAAATTAGAACCTCTTTTCCTACCTGTAAAAAATTAGAAATTCTTTCACAGTCATTATTTAAAGTAGAGCCAGTTCCTCTTCTCTGAAAATACAGGATAGTTCTGAAGTATTCGTTTAACCATATTGTAATAGGACATCTCTAACACACAGGTCAACTCCGTTCATTTGAAAAAAGGTCTGTTTTCCTTCCTGTGTACAACTTCCCATTAAGGCTTATGTTGTGCATGACAACTACGGTAACACTATCTTGTAAGTCAAGATGGGTTTTAACTGAAATAGCTCCAGCAGGTAAGTAGTACAAACACAGGTCTGGATAAACCACAGTCTAGACCACTTGCCCCACTTTACATACCAGGTCACAGTCCTTGGCTTTAACCAGGGGGACATACACATAAGCAAATACTGCGTAGCATTTCCTGACTTGTTAACATCACATGCTCCGACATGAAAGATAGACTGCAGCCCTATTCCCCACTCGCCCAGGAAATAAAAAATAAAAGTGTTATCTCAGAGTTACCATAGCCATTTTCACTAATGCTAAAATCAACAACACGTAGCCCCAAGCAAATGACAGACTGGTTAAAAACCCACACACACAATCACTATGTATTTTAACGCTGTCTGATGCTATCACAGCTATATTAGCACTGTAATATTAGAATTCTGCTTTACACTGGATAAACAAATGAAGGTGTCAGAAGTTCAGGCACAGCTAGTTTCTCATTGCGGGTTCAGTACTTGCATCACGGGTTTTATTTTGAATAAATATACATCAATTAAGGTAAAGCAGTTCCCAACCTGTCACTGAAACCAGAACGAGATACCAGACAGTTTCACAGGGAATATGCACATTCCTGAGCAGACAAGGAGACAGCAACAAATTATGTGGAACTCAGATAAAAACCAGCAAATGATACCACAGGATGAAACAAGGTAGAAAAAAAAATACATTTTTTTGGGGAAAAAAATTGTTGTCCTATCTCACTACAGGGTTATTGCAAGTTGTACATTTGTACATCAAGTGATCCTCTATTGATTTTCCAAACTAGGCAGGTGACTATTTCTTATTAAGGCTAGAATTTCATGTGGTATGTTAAGGCAATCATTTAACAGCTCCAAGCCACTGAAAACATAAAAGCCCCTCTCCCTCCTCAGCTACTAGCAAACAAGGGAGGTGCAAGGGAAAACAGAAAAAGAATGAGAAAGGGAGTCTTTCAGTAACAGTTTGCCATTAAATTCACTCTTAGCAAGCAGCAGCCTAATGATTTATCAGGTAGTTGCTCTAGTTGTACCTTAAATCAGCAATGTCGAGATTTGCACTTAAAACAGAATTAAGATCCATTCCTTTCAGAATGCAATGACTAACACTTCAATTAAACATCACTATTTTGCAAAGGACAGATGAAACATAATCTTATATCCAGCTTAAATTTCATTTCCTCCTGACCACTCAGAAGTTTTAACGTTTCCAATTTTTCTCCTGTTTTAGCTGAAATCCTGCAATCGCCAATTTCACATAGAACTACTCTTGCCTCAGACAACAAAAGCTTCAGCTACTAAAAGTTACTCTACTCATCTGTCACAACACAGCTTACTTCGATACAGAAAAGAATGCATTCAAATGTATTTTCCAGTCTCTGATGATGTCTCCCATCATGCTAGTCCCTTTTCTGCTTGCCTACATTTGCTACTTTTAACTTTTACCAGAGCAGTATCTTACATGACTCCTATTTCTCTGAGTTTCCACTGCAACTGGAAGCCTTCTGACCACACAGCCTTGAGCTCCAGCAGTGCCCAGGAAAGGGATAGGATGGAAGTACCCCTCTTCAAGTAACTTCAACCTCAGCATCTTCCCTCCTCACAGCCTCTGCTGTTCACAGGAGAAAGCTCAGTTCCAGGGAAAAAGTAAGGAACAAAACGTCCTTCTTTTCTAAGGAAAAAGGGGCACACAACATTTAATTGCTGGAACAGAGTAAGTGTTCTAATTCATACAAATCTTGCACAAGTTATTAAATTCTATTAAAAAAAAAAAAAGAAAAAAAAAAGTTGTGTTTTCACTACAAAAGGTGAAAGCAGCAATTGAAAATGCATTCTCTCTCCACAGGACCATAAAGAAACCCCCTTCACAATCTCTTAACTCGTAAAGTTTTCTGGTGTCTGCACATCCCAAGTTTCTCGAGCACTTCCTTTATTATATAGTTAACAAGCACTCTAGAAACATCCTAGCAGAAGAATGCTATAAACTATTTCAAAAATATTTTAAACAGATTTTAAACAAATTCAAAAGTATATTTTAAACAGTGGGAAAAGAAGTGAAAAGGGGACAGAAAGAAAGGATAGTTTTGCTGTCACAGCAGCTCAGCTCTTACCACTCTGATGGGAGTGCTGATAAACATTTAAATAAAGATTACTTACAGCTTCAGAATTTGTGATGTGTAACTCATTTTAGACAAGCTATTAAAATAAATAAAATATCTCTCTTTTTTCAGTCAGTGGTGAAGAGCTGTGGAGCATGGACAGCTTCCCACATAGAAACCAAGATATGAGAAGCCTTACATTCCTGGTGGGAAAACTGAACGTCATCCAGCTGCTGAAGATTTGAGGGTACAGAGATTCCTATCACCTATTCTGCTCCTCCTTGGTACTCTGCTGTGTTGGTTCTACATGAGGTCTACTTAAAATATGTTCAATGATGGAAAAAACAAAAAATATTCCTTTTCAAATTTCCGTCTCCATCCCAAGATGCTCTTAACTGTCTATCAGAAAAAAACCCAACACATCAACACCTTACTGTAACTCACTATCCCAGGAACTTGGAAAATAGTATGCATTCCTTTAGCCCTTTCTCACATTTTCATCTGGCTCATCCTCTTCAGCACAAAATTGTCTTTTTATAACTTTGTCAAGTAGTAGCAAAATACAATATTTTGGGCCATTTCCATTCTTACAATAAAACAATTTCAGAAGAACCGCCAGCATCAGTGAGTTCTCAGTTTGCTGCAGCTTGAAGGAGTCAAAAAATAACACCTATATATTTAGTGAGTCAAGAATGTTACTACAAGTCCTATATTCTTGCCTTTATGTTTCTCTTTCTCATACTTTGTATCTTAAAGTGCCCTCTCTTTTAGGCCACCAGTCTACAAAACAAACCAACGCAGTACCCAAAGTGTTGGGAGAGAAAAAACACCGCGGAACAGTGCGAAACATTAAAAACCCCGAAAGAACAGAGCAATTCAAATGGCCTCCACAACACTCCTGAAACACAACAAGCCAAGTCACTCCTGCCCTTACAAGTGTGAGATTCTCTCATGTCAATGGGATTACTCAGATAAATGAAGTGGACAAAACTGGAAACTGAGCTCCAAGCTTGAAGATGATATGAGGGGTTTTTTTCACAGCTGTACACAAGGCTATCATTATATTAACAGACCTGCACTATATAAGCAATAAGAAATACATGTACTGTCAGAAAAGTCTAGAAAAGCACATGAGGAAAAGCATTACTGTATTTAAAAAAAAAAAAAAACAAACATGACACCAAATTTTCCAAGAAGCTTTGAAATATAGTATTTTCAACAGCTTATTTCTAGACATGAATATTTTAAACCAGTAACAAAGAGATTACTAATTGTGCTCAAATACACCTGGCAACCCAAGACATATGGCTGACGTCTCACAGCACTGGGTCTTCAGTATTACTATCTTCTCAATCAAAGAGGATACAAATTATTTTAAAACATCAAGTGTGACTTCTCTATGTAACCATCCAGGGAATGCAGTGTAACAACAGCAAAAGGAATATTGCCCATATAAACTTATCTATGCAACACTTGTTTTAACAATGAAAGATTTTAGGACCCCATATGCTGTAATAATCCACAAGTACATTATGAAAACTTTATGACATCCATCAGAGAAAACAGTCAGGAAAAAAAGTAGTCCTAAAGTATCATCAAACAAGGGAATGTTTTCAGTCTTTTTGTAGAATCTATTATCTTAATTTTGACAATTTAAGAGAAGTTTTAGAAACAACACAAATCCAGATGTTACTGTACTGACAAACTTAGAAGATCACTTTTCATTTTTTCTGACAGCAAGCCCTAATTATGGTTTCCAAATACACGTTCTCTAAATATGTGGAAGATACAATGGAATCTAGAACAAAGTCATCACAGGACTTTGATGCATTTCGTATTCACTTTTCCAAAGCAGGTCACCAATATGTGCCCAATATTTCACAGCTTGTAAATACAGATACCATAAGCTGCACATTAAATGGGTTTGTCAGTCTTTTCCATGCAGGCAATTCAGCTTCACAGCCGACCCATGTACACTAAAGCACGGATTCTCTCAAGTACCTCGGTCAAAATCCCTCTGTTTTGCATGACTGACATAGATTAACAATTATTTCAAACATCACTCTTTCTGAAAAAGATTTCTACTTCCTTAGTTCTCATACAGAGCATCAAGTCTCAGGGCTTGATTTCTCTTTCACCTGTAATCAAAATATTAATGAAGCAATATTCATCCCATCCCATTAGGATGGCAAACACACAAGCGTTACTCACTTCACTGTCCACTCTGTTAATGAGAGTGAAGACTCAAATTTTACCACCAAATAAGAATACTCTTGAACTTTTCAGTACTACAGAATACGTAAGAGAGAAAAACTTTAAATGAGTATACTCATAAGGCGGCATCATAACAAGTACACTCTAATGTCACGTTTTGCTTTATCTCAATCGCGTCACCTTGTATTCTGCTTTGCAAAAACAAATTAAAAGCCTAAAACTAAACAAAGCTTCAAATTTTTAGAGACAGTAAAACCAGCTTTTATTGCCTGAGGTAAAAAAAAACAAACTCCAATACTCAATCACCTGAGAAGGCCAAGTGTAATAAGTAACACTGTGCTGTATACGTCACCACCTCACTCATATTTACAAGGCACTAAACATGCTTTGGAATACGAACGAATTTAAGTATTAAGTTTGTCGCTGCTGGAATTTGCTGTTACAGCAAGCAGGAGAGAGAAGCAGGCCTAACACAGCCTATGATGCTTGTCAAAGCTCTCCCTGCACAACTTACAACCAGCAAGCTTCGCCACAGCTACCTTTCCCAGTTTCACGAGGGAAATATAAACCGAGGCCTTCATTTATAATTCAGTGCAGCTTGTTCCATAAATTTGTAATACCTATTAAAAGTTTTTGATAATTAGGTGGCACTGTTTTCAATAGCGACACTGTATTTCATG
>VXBJ01001365.1:440240-454731 GCA_013400055.1 Nycticryphes semicollaris | reverse complement strand
CTCCGCGGTCCGGGTCTCAGTCCACCATGCCGGGGCTGCCGCCTCGCCCGCGCCGCGGCAGCCCGGGTCAGGGTTGCCGGCGGAGGCCAGCTGCCGTCTGGGCGCGGGGAGCCCGGCTGAGCCCCGGGCGGCCGCGGCCGCCGCTCATTAGCATGAGATTAGCATCCATCTCATCTGCATGCACATTCCTCCCGTCGCATTCCTCAGGGTTAACCCTGCCGGCGCTGCCCGCCGGGCCGGGAGGGGCAGGCCCCGGGACGGCAGACGCCCGGCGGGGGAGCGCGGAAGGGAGGAGATAGAGGTGAGGACGAGGCCGCCCGCCTCTCTTCCTCCTTCCAAACGAGCGCAGACCCCTCAGAGATCAACCACCTGAGGGGATTGGAGCGCTGAAGTTCTCCGGTCACGTCCTTGCCGCCTTTTTGGGGCAGGTGCGGGCGGCGAGGGAATCCCCCCACAGCCCCTCGGGGAGGAGAGTGGCGGGAAGGGGCTGAGGGGAGGGGAGGGCGCGAAGGCNNNNAAGGCGGTGAAGTGAAGAAGTGAAATGAAGTGAGGTGAGGCAAGGCAAGGCGAGGGCGCGAACTGAGCTGAGGCGAGGGCGGGGGCGCAAAGGAGTTGAGGGCGAGATGAGGGGCAGAAGCGAGGCTGAGGGAAGGGGCTGAGGCCGAGGGCAGGGGCAAGAAGTAGCTGAGGCGAGGCAAGGAGCACAAAGTGGGTGAGATGAGATGAGGGGCTGAGGTGCATTAACTTGAGGGAAGGAGCTGAGGCAAGGGAAACAGCCCCCCAGTGTGATGGCTGATGGCTGGAAGGCCCTTTGTCTGCAGGCTGGCTACTGGCCCCCACCTTAGGTAGTCCAGGTGACTGTGGCCCTAGGGAGTGTCCTGGCCCTTGAGGGGCAAAGGGGGGACCTGTCCTGGGGAAAATGGTGGGTTTGGCCACTGCCTCCACATCCTGAACTGTGGAGTGCCCTTTCCCTTCCACCTGGGTCCTGCTCCCCTTGCTTCGCATCCTGGTGCATGCCAGCTAAACTCCAGTAAGGCTCAAGGGTTCCTAAAACAGACCTTGATGTTTAAAATACCTCAGTTCAAAATTTAAATTAAATAAGGAAGCCTTCTTTACCACTAAAAGTAGCTAAGCTTACTTCTTTTTTCCTTTTAACAGAGGTACCGGTGGAGAATACTTGTGTCCTGAACTGTTCTGGCCTAGAAAGCAGGCAGCTAAGGTGCATTAAGTATAGAAGCCAGGTGTGAATTACTGTGCATTTATCTCATGTTTGCCACAGGAGAAGAGTACCCCAGACTGGTTACCATGGTTCGGCTGATAGAAGGTAACTTAATGAGCTCTATTAATTTGCATGTGTATCTGATTCCCAAGATTTGGCACCAAAAGTGGAGCACCTATGGAGGAATATGACTCTAGTTTAGCAGCTAGGACTCCTAGGTAACCCAAGTTTTAGTCCCTGTTTCCTAGAACATTTTCTTTCTTTTCACTTAAAATTACTGGTTTAAAGTAATGAATTTTTTTGTGGAAGAGGAAGTCTGAGACACCCAGAGCTGTCCTTTCTCAATCTGTTTATCTACTGCGTTATAACTATCTTTAGCATTCAGCTCTATGAGTTACTCTTCTGAGATAATTTACACTTATGCAGTACTGGACTTGTTCAGTGCATAACAAGGTTTTGGATTCAAAGGCCACCTATCTGACAGGAATTACAGTAACTAATTTAGAGGTATCTAAATCCCATTGTTGAATCTGCTCCTAAATAGAAAAAAGTACCAGTAAGGTATAATTTTAATTTAGCTGATTGCCAGTCTGGCAGACCTAAGACCTTTATTATTTTAGTCATGCCACTTATTTTGTTCTGTAATACTATCTCTGCAAATGGCTCATATGCTTCCCCAAAATACCTGTATGTTGAACTCTAGTCTCTCTTGAAGATTTTATTTTCACATCTGTTGTATGAAGGTGATGTTGCAGTGAAACTACATTCTTGAAGTAAGGCCCTGGAAGTTAACAGTGGAGGAAAACTGAGCTATCCTAACTTCTGGATATCTGTGAAAATTCACTTAAGAAAAGCAATGGGCTCATTGCCTAGTAAAGTGATAAACTTATTTTCAATGAGCTGATTGGTTTATGAAGTCCAGTCTTGTTTTCCATCAGTATAAAACAGCACTTTTACTATGCATTTACGTTTGTGTCCTTTTAAATAGTCTACTCAATTTTATAAACTTGTTTATAGGTGACATCCTACAGCGAGAAAGTACCTGTAACAGTTGTAGGACAGGATAAACTGGATTTCCTTTCCCCTCTTAAAGTTCAGTTTGCATTATCAGTAAGACATTTTGTTATGCAAGTTGATAAAAAGCTATAGAGGATATACTTTTCTTCCTAAAAGTAGCTGCCAGTTACTTATCTTTGGCATTAACAAGGAGTTTTTACAACAATACAGCCTTTTTCATCCTGAAAAAGCAGGCCCATTATACTATACTCCTTCAAATAATCCATGCAAAAGAAAGCATGAGACTAGAAAATCTGTAACACCAAGCCAAAACTGAAATCTCATTTATGCCAATGTTTCCCCTGAAGCTAATTATGGCACCTGATACCTATTTCCTAATTCTATGTCACCACCAAGGCAGTCAGAATCACATCTTTGATTATTGGTCAGATGAGATCCACATGGGTGTGGATCTGATTTATAACTATCTTTACCAGAGTAAAGCTTCTCATCAGAAACAATCAATGTTTTCTTTTGCACAAATAAATGGAAATTGCAGTTCTTAATTTTTGCAAATAAATATACTGAGATCATTGCATAATTGTCTTAATTTTTGTGTATACCCTTGTGTGTACAGATGTGTGTATGCTTAAATATAAACTGTTGCATGGCAAGTGTTAGGCTCTCCCCTTCCTCCCTCCACTTTATGTTGTTTGAGTACTTAGTTGTGTTTGTATTTATAGAGTCTACAGTCCAGAATGTCAGTTTAGGTCTACTTAGAAATGACAATATTTGAAATCGGAATGACAAAAAGTAGGTAATATTTGTGTAAATACGTACCAGAACTTTGATAGTACAAATGAGAGCGTTCAGCTTTTCAAAGGACTGCTATTGTACAAAACAGAACCCAATTAGTCTCTCATTTTTTTGCTCTTTTGCAATTTGGACTGGTAGAAAATAATTTCTTCCTCTATCCTCCAGTATTTTTTCATACGTCTAATATAGGAAGGCAGAACAGATGTTCATAAGGATTCTTTTTAGCCTAAAATACGCTATAAATTCCAGCTAAAAGTAGTTTTTCAAGTATACCTCCTACATCTCGATTGATAACCTGCCTAGCGTGTTGTGCTGACATTGTCAGCTGACAGCATACCACAAATTGTTTGGCTTAATTGCATAAGACAGCATAGTTCAGAAGATGTAAGCATGCTTTATTCAAAACACAGAAGGGTGCATATGAAGGAGTTGTCCAAAAGAACAGAATGATGTAGCTATGGCATGACTTAAGTATTTATCAGTAAGTATGATAAATAACAAGATATGCTCAAGGAAAAGGATTTAATTGTTCCTCTCTTGTGCTTTACGTATGCATGGTTAACTGATCTGGAGAAGTTCACATAGTACACAGTTAAAGGATTGAGGTAAAGGGAGTTAAAACTATTTTGTGCCCTTTCTACTTACTGTTATTGCAAGAAGAAGAAAAAAATGTCTATGTGAAAATTCAGAATACAAGCCTGGAAGTGGTTTAATCCAGAAGGGGGGGTCTGCAAAGGCAAGTGGTTGTGCCCTATCACGTAACAAGAAGCATACCCTACTCCAGCCTGTACTAATGTAGTTAATCTCCTGACACTCTGCTTCCTGCTTCTTTCTCAGTAAATCTGATCCTGGGACTGACTGATATCAAAAAAGGCATGTTTGTACCCTGTCCTTCCATAACAAGAGGCTTCCTCAACTTGATGATCCACTGGAGTGACATCCCTGAGGAAATTTACAGCTGTTACAACTCCAACTTGTACTATCCACAAATGGCTCTGAATCAAGAGCTGCAGCTCTCTCCCTGAAAATCTACGTAGTTCAATCTCCGCTGCTTTCAAACAGACTTTGAGTGCAGAATGAATTATGAAGTACAGTGACAGAATTCATTTCTAAGAACATCTGACAAAAATGTTTGAAAATATGTATTGGTTATGTAGGGGCTTTTAAAAGACACTTAAGCCACCAAATATGGACAAAAATCTGACTTCCCTCCCTTACAGCTACTGTAGAACTTGAAAAAATAGTATTTTCAGCATTAAAAATATTTATTTAACAACAGTGAGTTTTATCTGACAGCTATGTTTTCCCAAAAAACCCTACCAAAAGATAGGACTCCTTTATGCAGTGAGATATTTAGCTTTTAAAAGGGTTTTGAAAGTCCTGTGAAGAAAAACAGTGTATGTGCATGGGGTGGGGGGAAGAAGGAGGAGTGCTGCTTTGACTGCTGTCAGCTTCTGATGCATTTATACATCTGAGAGTAAAAGATTTTTGAATAGTATTCTTTCTGGTTGAATTTATGATGAAGGTCTACAGAAGCAATGGAGCCAAGTAATGTTTATACTCATTCAGCTTTTCTTCTTACTCCAATTGGACAGCCTGCTGCTGAAAAAGGATGTCCTGTGAAGACTTCCCAGAGAATCAGTGAGAAAGGTTGTACCAAGTTCTGCTTCAAAGGGATAGCTTTTTTTTTTTCAGAATTTTGGCCTTATTTTTGCCTTCAGGCACACATAGGAGAACGTAATGAGCAATTACACATTTTGAGTCCTTGCAGGCTTAATTCTAGTCCTATAAATCAGAAGATAAGCACACAGAACAATTTTAGCTGATTATTAGTCTGATTAAAAGTTTGGGGTAGGTAGAATGGAAATGGTGTGATAAAAGTTTTGCCTCAAACCTAACTATGGAAATATGAGTAGTATTTTCATGGTAAAATCTTCACAAACTTGCCCCAAACCACTCATTAAACTAACTTAGCGTTTAGTTCTGTTAACTCTGATTCATGCCGCTGAGATTCCTGTGGACAAAGGAAAAAAGACAGTGGAGAATTTCGTTCGCTCCAAAACCCCCAAGATTGATGAGGTCCAAATTAGCCTCTGAGGCATATTCTCACAGAATCTCTTGATGCAGTCTTGGTCTGTTGTTTTGGTGTTACATCTTCCATAGAAACAGTCTCTCGGTATTTTTTTAATGCCTCTGGTACTTGCATGCACCAATTTAACTTTCCTATCTTTCGTCATAGCTATGGAATTGTGGTGTCTGATCACTGCTGCCTAATGGCTTTGGAGAACTGCAGAAAGCACGCCTGGTCAGCCCAAGAAGGTTCCCAAGAGCCCGGTCTTGTCTCTTGGGCACGTGTCAGACAGCAGAAGGCCAGCAACAGCGGGTTTCTGCTCGTCGGCAGGGAGGGAAGAATGAAGTCGTTTCTCCATAACAGCTCCTGTGGTGGAAACCAGTGATTAATTTCTTCAAGTATTTAAGATACTCCATCGAGTAGTATATGAGGGCACAGGTTTACAGAGCCAATGCTTTTAACAGTCCCTCTCTACCGGTACAAGGAGTAAGTGCTCCCACCACAGCCAGAAGGTGGCACTTAATGTACATCTTCTGGGTTATATCTAAGAGGGGCAACAGATGAAATACAAGAAGGAAGGTTTTAGCAATGCCATCCTGAAGAACGTTTCTTCTCTGTACCATCCACATACTTTCAGAAACCTAGTGCAGTAAATGAAGCAGACTGGACTAAGTGAGTATTAAACACCTGCCTTACAAAAAAAAACCCCAAAACAAACAAACCTCCAAATGATTGACTGATGGAGATGCTTAGGGAACCTTTCTTCTAACAACTGAAAAAACTTACTTGAAACACAAAACAAGTACAAACCCGCCCAACTATAACATGAAAAAAAAGCTTCTTTTCTCTTTTACCCACTTTCCCCCTCTTTCCCTTCAAAAAGGTACAGTTTCTTTGCATGAATGCAAAGTACTCTGAATCAGTGCAAATTTGTAGAAAAAAACCCCGTGACTGATGCATGAATACCAAGATTTAGCACTTCTAGACTGCTAGAGATGTTGCTGAATTGTATGAATCATCCCATGGCAATTTTCAGTCTAGTCTGGTTATCCAAAACCCAGAATCCCAATGTTTGCATTTTCTGGAGGATCGCAGCATGATACTTTGCAGTTCACTTATGTTCACTTTGCAGTGGGCATAAAAAGAGAAAAAAGTGTTAAGTGCCTTGATGGAGTAAAAAAATACCTAAATGAAATAGAATAAGGATCCTATTAGGATGCTTTCATAGGAGCTTTCAGCTCCTGAGCTGAATCTATTGAACTGCATTGTGTAATTTTTATTATTCCAATATGTGGTCTCAGAAATACTTGGGGTAAGCTTTTTTATCACAAGGAAAAGATTATAATTCATACAAAAATCTCTCTTATTCAGTATCTCATTCCCAGGTAAAATCTGTATAAAAGTTATCAATTCCATATGGTCAAGCATATGTTATGAAATGCTTGTGTCCACGTATAAGAGACCTGACAATATTTCAGCAGCTCTCTCCTTTGAATTTCTTGGTGGAGAAACATCACAAAGCCATAAATTGTAGCTAGGTGTGCTTGTGTCTTCATAAATGAAATATACTAATACAGAAACAACCTCCAACAGCATCAAAATATTACACTAAGCAATAATTCAAAGAAAAGAATTCAAAGCTAGGCAAACTCCTCAAAATTTAAGTATTAAAGCATAACCCTCAGACTGTGGAATTTCAGAGCTGTTGCTGATAATCAGCTGTTCTGTAACGGTGTTAATGTAAAGCCAAAGGATATACAGTCAATGCTCATACCAAAGGAATCATGGAATGGTCGATGTTGGAAGTGATCTCTGGAAGTCAACTTGTTCAACCCCCCTGGTTATGCAGGGCACCTAGAGATGGTTGCTCAGCTCCATGTCCAGACAGTTTTTTAATATCTCCAAGGATGGAGATGCCACAACTTCTCAGGGCAACCTGCTCCAGTGCTTGGTCACCCTCACAGGAACAAAAAGTGTTTCCTGATGTTCAGACGGAACCTCCTCGTTTCATTTTGTGCCAGTTGGCTCTGGTCCTGTCACTGGGCACCACTGAAAAGAGCCTCGTCCCATCTTCTTTGCACCCTCCCATCAGGTATTTATACACATTGATGAGACACCCCCTGAGCCTCCTCTTCTCCAGGCTGAGCAGTCACAGCTCTTTCAGCCCTTCCTCATATGTCCCTTCATCATCCTTGTGGCCCTTTGTTGGACTCTCCAGTGTGTCATGTCCATGTGTACAGGGAAGCCCAGAATTGGACCCAGCACACCGAGCGTGTCCTCACCAGTGCTGAGTAGAGGGCAGGGACCACCAAGGATCATCAAGGATCACCTTGTCAACTCTACTAATCCAGGATACTGGTGGCTGCCATTTTGTCCACCAGGACACCCAGGTCTTTCTCCTGCAAAGCTGCTTTCCAGCCAGTTGCCCTGGACCATGCGTTGGTGCAGGAGGTTATTCCTCCCCAGGTGTGGGACATAGAGTTTCTCTTTGTTGAACTCCATGAGGTTCCTGTTTGCTCGTTTCTCCACATCTTTAAAGAGCACAAAAGCCTGATGTGTAATTCAAACACACCAAAACAAACTGCTACACTCAGAACTGGCTTCTTGAACTGCAGGCCAGAGGTGCCCCCACAAGTGAGCAGCCAGGGGTTTAGAATCAGTGCTACTTTCCCTGCAGCCTTGTTAGAGAATCAGAACAGGAGATAAGCCTCCTCAGAACTGCAGTCTCTGCAGCCTTCAGTGGTATCGTGGACGTCATCACTCACAAAAGACCTTGGTTCTTCTACGGAAGCGTTAATACATGTTTGTACAACTCCATATGCCACCTTCAGCGACAGAAGCAAATCAAAGTGTTCTTTTGTATACAGAA
This sequence comes from Nycticryphes semicollaris, assembly GCA_013400055.1. NCBI lineage: Eukaryota > Metazoa > Chordata > Aves > Charadriiformes > Rostratulidae > Nycticryphes > Nycticryphes semicollaris. The sequence continues at coordinate 446,760 of VXBJ01001365.1, read as the reverse complement.
GAAAAACGGTGTTTTCAAACACTAGCTCAGAAACTCTCCGATTACTTAACCATTGATAGCTTTTTTTTTCAGAATGTAACAAACGTGAAAGAAGCCCGATACTCTTACGCAGCAGCCTGCTTCCCACTCCAGGAACTCAGACGCTATTAGCTTGGGCTTTTTTTCAGATTGCAGAGTCAGGCCTTTGAGCCTGAGGAAATGGAGTGTATCTTTGAAATGTAGCAGAACGAGGGTTGGTTGTTCTACAGCTCCTGTCTAGTTTCACCCCATATACACAAACTAAGATTCACAGTGATTTTTCATATATCACTGATGGGGGCAGGAAAAATAGTGTCACTTTTTGCCATGGCAGGTGCTGGCTTCTGCTCTTTTCCTCACCTTGAATATGCTGAATATACTGCATGTCCTTGGGTGGCTTTGAAAGAGCGGCAGTAGTCACACCAGCAGCTCCATCTGGTGAGAGCTGGAAGGAGAAGAAGCAACTGGAGGCTGAGAGCCATCATCACCCCTGGAATCGGTGTATCTTCTACAGTACTTGGAGGGAAAGAGCCGTTCTCACATTTCAGGTAACATCAGTAATCACCAAGGTGCTGTTAAGAGAAAGAAAAGATCTGACCAATTAAATACATATTTTTAAAGTTTTAGGTGGTTTTCATAGATCATGAGCAAGCTAATACAAGCTTCTGTTTTGGTAAAAGGAGGCAAAGAAATGCACTGGGGCAGGGCAGAAGAAAGTAAGGAGTTGCTTATGAAAAGAAGTTTACTTGGGTCAAGTAAATCCTTGAAGGAAATCATGTTTCAGAAAGCAAATCTCAAAAAGAATATTAAAAAAATTTCTCAAAAGCACATACTTGCATATTTTGTGGCCATAGCACCACATCAAAGATGAATGCTTTTCTGTATATATCTTCAAGAGATCTTTTTTTTTTGACGTAACAACATCAATGAAGAAAAGCTAAAAATAGAGAAAACTTGCAGTGAACCTGCAGTGCTGCTCCTGCCCTTTATCCTTCAAGGCCAGACAGAAAAAGTAGTGTATGCTGCCTTTTAATGCAGCGGGGGCCTATCCCCAGTCATTTTGTTTAATCTCCCTTCTCAGTATTCCACATCTGCGGAATACACTTTGCCAGCAATCTCATTTTAATAACATATTCTAATCCATTAAACTCACTCTGGTGAGCTTGCAGTGAACCATGACATTTCCAAATCAAAGTAAAATCAAAGGCCTTAAACCAGACTGCAGAGCTAAAATTCTCTTTCATATCCCTTCACTTTATTTACAGAGGATTCATATGTTCAAATATACCAAATCATCATGACAGAATAATTATGATGTCTTGTCATGTCCTATTTTTTGAAACAATGTCAAATACTGAACTGAAGGATCCACAGAAAGCAAAGAAATAGCTAAAAAAACCCCAAAGCCAAACAATGATGGATGAAAGACAACCCATAATGAGCTTGTCAAAACTTCTATGTTTTTTCTGCTGCTTTACCTGACAGTCGATAACTTTTGCAGCACCAAGCAAAGTCCTGTTAGTCCAACGATTCAAATCCTTCACGGGAAGCAGTGTCTGTTCCAGGGTAGGACAGGACTTCAGAAGTGTCCCTGCCCATGGCAGGGGGGTTGCAAATTGATGATCTTTAAGGTCCCTTCCAACTCTAACCATTCTATGATCCTATGAATACCAAACCAAATAAAACAAAAAAAAAAACCCAAACCCAGTTTTTTTAGGGTTGCCTTCAAATGGTTGCAGGAAACACAAAGTGCTGAATGGTAGTAAGTGTTGAATTTTTATTTGAAGCAAGTCAAGCAGGTGATCTTTGCATCCTCTTCAAATACTGGATTTTAATTTTAGTGCTCTGTACGTAGTGGAATTAGGCATAGCTACACAAAACAGGTAAGCATTTCCATGTCAGAATTCTTCACTCTTGTGTTTTGTCAATGGGTTTAATTCTCATCTTGCACAAGTGGAAATGACTATTTCTATTTTGCAAGTGTTCATAATAAGATCAAATCACTTCTTAATCTCCTCTGTGGTAGGTTTTCACCATAAAGCTCACTTTCCAGTGCCTTAATCGTTTGCATTTCTCTTCTCTGACTCCACTCCAATTAAAAGAGATCTTTCTTCACTTTGAAATAGCAGAACTAGAACTAACTCCCCATCAACAGCCACACTGATGCCAAATACAGGGATAAGTGGCATCTATCCACATCTACTATAGTTTCCTTGGTTTTTTGGCCACAAATGGGATCAAATCCTTTCGCCACAGCACCTCACTGGGATTTCTGTAATGTTTCCTTCTGGCCATCATATTCCAAAGCTCTAACGCTTTCCAAACAAGGTTTTCTGTATACCTTTATTTTATCAGAGACTGTTTTGATTTAATTAATGCAGCATTAAAAATAAAAAAGGGATAATTTTTCGTTTGTCACAGTTTTTAGTATAATCTTAATACCATCCATTAACTTTAAAATCTGTAAGCTTTCTCTAGAAAGGCCACTGTATTTCCTATAATTTTTAAAAACCAAGGGCTAACAGTTATAATAACAACAAAAATACCATTCAAGATGTTACTTCAGCATGACTTGCTTTGTGTCATTGATAAGTTATTTCACATAACTAACTTTAGCCTAGCTACAAAATAATCTGGACTATGTGTTTATTACTTTGGGATTCTTTTGTAAATATACCATCCTTATGTTTTTATAAGGTAAATTTGCAACCCAAGGAAACACACACACAAACCCCTGGGCTTAGAGAAATGCAGTCTCTCGAGTTTCTTCTGCTAAGGACCCCTTTGACATGGTACCATATGAACACTTCATTTCCCATCTATTGCGGGATGTCCCTTCCTGTCCCCAGCCCTGAACCCTGTGCCCTTTCCAAAAAATCTCTGTCATCTTTCCTTTGGGGACAGCTTGACAAATGTATGTTGTGATAAAGGTTTATCACTCCTGCTGCTGCTCCGGCTCTCCCCATCTGCCTGGAAGAGCTATCGTAAGAGCACAGAAATGGACATAACCCCTTACTGTGACATATCATGGTCTGGACATCTTCCTGCCATACGAAATTGCAATTTATGGCTCAAAGTAATTAACTGCCACCTCCCCCAGGGGTGTTTGAGAGGGACCTTTTGGAACCACTGGTCTGTGACATCCGAAAGCATCTGAGCCCTTAGGTTTCTGTAGGAGCAACACCTGGACCTCTCCTCCCTGCTGGGAGCACTGGGGACAGCACGGGCTATTTTATCTCCTGGACCACGTGGAAGATGGCAAGGCTGCATTGCTTCACTGTGCAGGCCCGGCCGATTGCATCCTCATCCTCCTGCCATCAGCACAGCTTTAAGTAGGGAGGATGCTGGATGCCTCTTCCCTCTCCACGAAGCAGATGAATCAGATTTTTCTTCTTGCCCAAATTTTCCTGTTTTCTGTGGCCACAGGCAGACATTACAACAGCTATGAAGCACGTCAGGATTTACTTTCAAGCCTCTTTTCAAACCACTGGCCTGGGCACTGGCAAAACACTGATTGCCATCTGATAATTTTGAAATAATAGTAATAAGATGACTCTGGAAGGCTCTAAAAGCAAGTTTATGTCTAAAATGTATGTAGGAAGGGGATGAACCAGAACCAATTATGTTAATCCATTAATTATTCCATTAATAAACCAACATGCTCATACTATTGTCCCCAGGTTTATAGTGTTAAATCCGGAGGCGACGCAAGCATCACAAGCAGGTGAACAAAAGGTTTCTCCCGGAAGGATGAAACTCTGTGAACCTGAAGATGGATGGGTGTTTGAGGAGGCTGGAGGCACTTTCAGAATTCACTCTTTCTAATGCATAAAAGATTCCAGTCTGTTGGCATGCTTAGATTTTAAGATAACCCATAGAGAGCAGGTCACATATGTGCGGGTAGAGTAGAGCGTTTGGAAGAGCTTCTAAATTAGCAGAAGCTTGGAAGCTTAGCAAAATACAACTTTTAAGTTAAATAGCTAAAAGAATGGTATGTGTATATATGTATAATTTGGCAATCCATTAGGTTTGGCTGTTCTCTGCTAAGAATGATACCTTTAATCTCTTGCTGCATCTGAACATTTATTTGACAAACATAACTGTGATTTTTTTCATCAACGTTACAAAAATTGTGCCTCGAATAAAAATATTGTTGTCGTGGGACAAAACTCTGGATAATATATGCAGAAGTTACAGTAGCATCCAGGAGTTCATAGTTTGTAGCCGTTTTCATTAGGGAAAACCTTTATTAACAGTTAGCATTTTTTTCCTCAGCAAAGCGCTTTCAAAACATTTGCTAATTAAAACCTTTATATCTTTTAGACAGTAAAAGTGCCTTTTCCAACCTGCAACAGCTATGTAACTTATTTTATTAGTGGTTTAGTAATAAAGTCAGATAAACCTTTGATTTAATAATTAGCATTTATAGAGTGCTTTCTGCCTTCAAAGCACTTTGCAAACATTAACTAATTAATTCTTGCAACTCCCCTGTAATTTGGGGAAGCAAGTATATACATATAAGTTTGCCCGTGGTTTAGGGAGGAAAGTATTAGCTCAGATGCTTTATGAAACAGAGGTTTGAGACATATAAATTAAGTCATTCACTTAATTCCAAGAAGGTGGAAACGCTGGCAGAGTGGGAGCTGAAAGTAAATTATTCTCATTGTCTACTGTGCTCCAGTCACTTGGGTCTTTCACTGATTTTCTCTGGAGGGACCCAGCCAGGGCTGCCTCAGCCAAGCAAAGCTTTGGATGCTGAGCACATGCTTCCTTCTCTGTACCCAGCGTCTCTATACGTCTTGCACTGTATGTGCATACATTGAGAACACGCGTGGCCTGTTCATGTGATGGGTTTGACAAGGAGGGGGCTGCAGCAAAGGGTTGTGGTGGGCCTGGAGTACCTGGTGTTGGCTCTCCCTGGCCATCACCACAGTATGAAGACAAAATTAAATTTGAAAAAAGCAGCAGTATTCTCCTGCTGCCAGTTTGCTTTATTTCTGCCTTGGGTACGACCAGCTGCAAGTTTTTATGGATGCCCCATCCCTGGAGGGGTTCAAGGCCAGGCTGGATGGGGCTTGGAGCAACCTGGGCTGGTGGGAGATGTCCCTGCCCAGGGCAGGGGAGTGGAACTCCATGATCTTTAAGGTCCTTTCCAACTATCCATTCTATGATCCTGTGACTTTTGTAAAAGAGGAATAGTTTGTTCCCTTTCTTACCTGCAATAATGCAGCTTTCTTGTCTACTGGAGCCCACCCAGCTACAGCATTATACTGCATTCTAACCCTGTGATAGATGTGTACCTCTGTGGTCGCTGCAGGTGGAAGGAGAAGAGTATGGGCTGCAAGAAGGCTGTGCCGTGGCCCTGATGGTGTCAGAGGACAGTGGAGTCATTCGCTGTGTTTCCACTCAGCAAAATGAAGCAAGCTCTCTTCACTCACAGGCTTTAGGAAATTTCCCAACATGCAAATAAAGGCCGTTCACAAGATTTCAAAATGAATGGCTTGTTTTCAGTGAATTTAAGAATTCCATCAGGTACAAAGGCCCAATTATTTATCATGCATTGGTTTTGCTAAATGTTGGGAATGTAAGTTTTTGTGTAATTTCTTTTGAGTGGTGAAATAGTAAGCCAGAAATTGATTGTATCACTGCTGTGTATCAGCTTCTCTTCAACCAACATTTAAAAAATCCAAGAAACTTCAGGGCATTTTTAATAGCTCAACTGAGCCAAGTTTTCATAGGTCAAGAGCAAGAGAAACAGAGCAAAATCACACCAGCGATACCCGCTAATGCATACTTCATCGTTCCACTCAGATAAACAATAAGATTAAACAATGGAGCAGGTTTGTAAGGATTAGAGAATTAGGGGCTAAGCTTTCCTTGAACAGCTATTTGTTAAGTATTGAAGAGTAACTTTTTGTGCTTCTGCTTCTGTAAGCCCAGCCTGTCAAGTGGAGACTCCTAGCAAAGAGAACAGCACTGCAGTCTGTATTTGGAGTGCCAAGCACTATTTCTCTATGGAGATGAACAGATTTATTTTTTTTTTAATTTGCTATTTTATTGTATTTATAATTAGCCGTCTGGAAAAAAAAAAAGAAAGTTCTCTTTTCGCATCTGCAGTGATGCATTGATTCTTTCATTACAGCAAATACACATGACCCCCGGTGTTCAACTGTAAACAATAATAGTTACTGGCTTCATTAGGAAGCTAGCAGATGGCTTATAAGTTCTCATGGTAGCTTTTATCCATTTGAGGCTTGCAGTGTGCAAATGTTTGTCTTTTAAACAGGATAAAACAATGTAAAAGGGACTCTGTGCTTTGTTTTTATTAGTAGCAATTCATTTGTATTGCAGATTTGAATCTTGAGTACCTGAGTGCGCTGCAGGTAAAGTACTCTCTGGGCTTTGCCTCTGCGGCATTTTCTGTAACCAGAAGAAGTGAGGACACTTCTGGAGCTTGGATGGAGCTGTAGAGACTCATGTTATAAACCCAACCTTCCCTTCC
>VXBJ01001365.1:378726-440097 GCA_013400055.1 Nycticryphes semicollaris | reverse complement strand
CTTCCCTAATCAGGTAGTGCCCCCTTTCAGCGCTGCCATCACTTTACCCTACACGGGCTGGTGATCGAACCATGGAGATCATTTGTGTTATTTTGTCATTCCCAAGTATTATTTATGCAGCCAGATTTTTGTGCATGGTTTTGGAATACCTGATAAATAGCAGCTCGTTTACTGTCATCACCGGTCTGGTGCTTGGAGTATGATGAACTTCTGGATAGGCTGCAGGCAGCTGCAACAACTGCCAGACATAACCACCACATTCATTCCCTAACTGGGAAGAGCTATCTGAAGACCAGTTCATCTCCAGTAACATTTGGTAGAGCACAAAAGCTCTTTTAAGACAGAACAGTTTTATTGTAGTGCATGAGAAGGGCAACGGAGCTGGTGAGGGGTCTGGAGAGTAAGTCTTGTGAGGAGCAGCTGAGGGAGCTGGGGGTGTTCAGCCTGGAGGAGGCTGAGGGGAGACCTTCTCCCTCTCTTCAACTCCCTGAAAGGAGGGTGTAGAGAGTTGGGGGTTGGTCACTTCTCCCAAGGAACAGGGGCAAGACAAGAGGAAACGGCCCCAAGATGCACCAGGGGAGGTTCAGACTGGGTATCAGGAAAAATTCTTACACAGAAAGGGTTGTTAAGCTTTGGAATGGGCTGCCAACAGCAGGGGTTGAGGCACCATCCCTGGAGGTATTTAAAAGCCAGGTTGACATAGTGCTTAGAGACATGGGTTAGTGATGGTTTTTGTCAGTTAGGTTTATGGTTGGACTAGATGATCTGAAAGGTCCTTTCCAACCCAGACAACTCTATGAGTCCTGGCTGAAGCCATGACAATGGCTTTTCTCATAGTTCTAATACAGCCCAGGCCCTCATTACTCTTTTCATGTTGGTACCTGGAATCAAGCTGCATCACGGTGCAACAGAAGCAGGGGTTGTGTATTAAATACAGCGTTGAGTTCACTGTGAAAGCACAGACACACGGTGGTGCAAAGTCCCTCCAAGGGCTGCACCGCTGTGTTTGGACCAGCTCTGCCCATGGGACATACAAAAGGTAGTTCACAGGGGGTGCTCACCCGGCGTTGGCTGCTGGTGGTTTCTTCACACTGAGGCACAAGCATTTCACTGGCTGACTTTTACAACGCGAATGCCTCTCTTCAGATTAGAAATCAGCCATTTCTTCCACAAAGGACCATCAAAAACTAGAAACTTCTGTACAGAACTCTTATTTGGAGGGGTTAACTGAACCTGACTGCCTGGGCCTTGTGTCTCTGTATGACACATCACAGACACGAGTATCAAATTAGGGGTTTTTTGTTTTGAGGAAACAGTGATCTAGTGTATCTTTCAGGTTTTATATTGTATTTTCATGTTATAGAGAGAGTTTTAAAAGTTCAGAATTACTTTTGTTTAGAGGGACATCTGTATCTCCTGGAAGAGATATGAGAATTTTGCTTTCAGAGCATGTATTTTCAATTTTTTTTTCTTTTCTGTTTTATTAAAAATAATATTTGCATAAAAAACTTTCTTTCTTCTCAGCACATCTGCTCTTGCTTCTACCTCACCTGAAGATCTAACCCTTTGCATGTGACATCTTCAATGAAGAATAAGCAGCAGGAGCAGATGAGCTTTCAAGAAATAAAGATCCTATTTTCATGCAAATGTACTAGTAATTAAAAACGATGGGAAGAAAAAAAAGGCAACTCAATATGCAATACCTTCAAATTTAATTTGAAGTATAATAGTTTTAAACTTTTCCATAAGAACTCCCAGGCTCTTTAAGTGGTTTAGTTTTGAGAACAGTAATAATTGTCATTCAGATTAATGGGTTAGGGTTTTTCATCAAAGGACAACTTTAAAAGGAGTTTGGGGGGAATAGTAAGAAGTTTTAAAGGGTTTGGGTTTTTTTTCCCTTGTGGTTTGAAATAAAGTTAATTAAATTCCTAAGTAAACTGAAGCTCCATTCAAGTCTGGGGGTGAAGTACAGCTGTACTCAAAAAGCCGGTGAAAGGCCTACTACGAGCCCCACATGACTTTCAACTGTGAAAAGCCTGGAGAAGAGAAGGCTCTGGGGAGACCTTATAACAGCCTTCCAGTCCCTAGAGGGGCTACAGCAGAGACTGGGAGGGATTCTTTATCAGGGAGTGGAGCCACAGGATGAGGGGGAACGGTTTTAAACTGAAATAGGGGAGATTGAGATGAGATCTCAGGAAGACATTCTTTGCTGTGAGGGTGGTGAGCCCCTGGCCCAGGTTGCCCAGAGAAGCTGTGGCTGCCCCATCCCTGGAGGGGTTCAAGGCCAGGCTGGATGGGGCTTGGAGCAACCTGGTCTGGTGGGAGGTGTCCCTGCCCAGGGCAGGGGGTTGGAACTGGGTGGACTTCAAGGTCCCTTCCAACCCAAACTATTCTGTGATTCTATGATTCTAAGTAAGCCAGGCTGTATCTTCAACATTCACTGTTGCTGCATTGACCATCTCACCTTTCCTGAAGGGAGAGTTTTACTGAAAAACAAAGACTCTGCTTTTATTAAGCTCTACCATTCCTCATTAATCACGTGCAAAAGCAGGAAGGGGAAGATACTTCGCAGTAGTAATGCATCCTGCAATCCTGTCCTTTTAAAACCACTGCAGAAAGAGATTTAACTTATTCTTTACTCTAACTCTGCTCTGCTCTACTCTGCTCTGCTCTCTGGCTACATTAAAATGGAGTTTGAGATCCTGAGCCTTCCTGATTCTCATGACACATGAAGAGAATGACAAGTGCACAATTCACAATAAAATCAAATCCTTGCCTAGGCACTGGGCCTAGTTCTGTTCATCTTCAAAGCTGTAAACTGGCAGGACTGGAATGCATAAACAACTTAGCCTGTGCTATTTAAATTCATTATTCGGTAGAGTGAAGTAGGCACAGCTCCCAAATGATAGGTGCACCTTCATTGATGAGAAATAAGTTTATTTCTGATGGATTTGGAAAGGCTGTGCATTACACACACACACATATATATATATAAACAATGGAAAGCTACATAATTTAGATCCCACAGAATAAAGAAGAAGTGAGGTATTGATGATTTATTGATTACAGCTTACATTTAGATGAGGAGATGCAGGAGCTGATAAATAATGTAAATATTTTAAAATTCTGTCAGTGATAACCTAAAGGGAATATTGTGATTTGCAGTAATACTTGGAAAAATTCATTCACTAATGTTTGCCACAAGAATTTCTTGTACAGCAGGCTGAGGTGGGACTTCACAGGGACTTGGTAATGGCCTATCTGCATCAGCTAATTCTTTCTCCCTTTGCATTTCTGGCTTGGTTTTGGTTTTTTTGTGGTTTTCTTTTTCCCTAGGGGAGGGAGGTGGACCACAAGTGAGGCAGCTGCGTGGAAAACCATTACTGTAAATGCTGCAAATGGGACCTACCGCTACCTTTCAGTGCTTCAAATTCCAGCGCAATTAAGCAATAGAGGAGGCTAATCAAGGCTGGGTGTAGCTATGATGGGTATGGCAACCTGTGCTCTATTAATTCATTCCTGGAGAAGATGTACTCAGATATTTTAGCTTCACTTTCATGCAACTATTGGAACTTTGGTGTAGGTTTGCTTAGCTGGTGCCTTAGGCAGCTACACCAAGTGTCTGTGAGTTTCTTCTGGTAATGAACAATGGAAGCTAACTGAAAACGCCTGTATTTTTATAATTGATTTAGCAGTTGATTGTTTCTCAAGATTAATGATTCCCCTGTGCTCAGAAAATGATGTTGTTAGTTGATGCCTGAAGCCATATTATTTCTATTGCAAATATCATGGATGAAACATCATTTTTGTCAATTATGATTTGAGGGGATGAAACAGATTGTTCATAAATGTAGAGAATAAAAAATACAATTTTCAAGACCACCATATAGACCATGGCTGATGTCCATTCTGTTATAAAAGAGACACCAATAAGTACATTTGATATATTAATTCTTCTCCATTATTAAACATGAAGCCAGGAACTTGCAGCAAGTCCTGTTCTTACAGTAAGATTGCTTCCATTTCTGCTTCTGCCCTCATTTCATTTGCACAGCTTCCTTCACTACATGCCTATTAAAAATGTTATTATATTTCTTCCAACTTACTAGAAAGACTTGTAAAAATTTTCTGGATGTCTTGAAAGCTTTGTGAAAGAAACAATTCAACGTAAAATCGTCCAGAACAGGATCCCCAGAAAGTGTTGTCGAATGCATTGGGCCTATTTCTATTCATCCCCGTACGCACAAAGAGCGGGAATAACCCCCCCCCGATGCCAGTTGTGCCAACAGCAGAGTGCTCTGCTGTGCACACTCGACCAAAAAGCGTCATTAGTATTGCAAAACTGAGCGGTCCCAACTTAGACACTGACAACATTATGTAAGAGAAGCATTAGGAGATTGCTTGAAGGAGGGAGAGTAGGGATAATTTGCATCTTAATGTGTGGACACTAAATCTGGAAATCTACCAAAGGTGGGGATCTGAATGCCTTTGAGGAAAAATTCTTTATGAAAATATTAGATATGAAGTATAGATCTAAGATTCATCAGAGAGTTTGACAGCACCTTTGTATTACCGGCACTCAGTGAGATGATGAAAATATCTGAGATACGTTAAGAATTAAGCAAGAACAGCCATAGGCTAATTCAAGAGAATCATAAAAGAAAGCCATGAGCGCTCTCCAGACTGGCTTAGAAAGATTTAATAACGCAGAAGCTCTACAAAGACCGACACAGAACAGGCCAGCATGGCAGAGATGTGGTCATCCCCTTGCTGTGAGAAGGATTCAGGTGGGGCAACGAGAAGCCTTATTTTCTTCTCGGTACCTTGACCCCCAGCACAAAACCCTCTGAGAAATACTAGGGTTGGCTTTGTTGCGGGGGGGTGGTGTCTGTTTTATGGTTTCACTGGTCTTGCGCGTGGATGGAAAGGTACTGACCCTGCATGACAGCATCTTCTTTCTGCAAGAATCAATTCTGTATTTTCTGCTTCCCCCTACCCTCAGTCCCTCCAGAATTTTCCCTGTCGCACAGGTAGATGTTACCCTGGTAGAGGCTGACAGAGAAGCAACTCTCTCAAGCCGTAACCTCACATTCTTCGCCCTCCAGCTTTCAGTTACTTTGGCTCAAAGCTGCCAAATACTGAGATCTCAAGACCTTCAGACTTCAAATCGATGCAAAAGCAACGCAGAGAGTGGAGAATAAGTTTTATGTGTCCAGCAATTGCCTCCAGTTCTCAGAATGATGAGGGACAGGGTAGAGCTGCTGGAAAGCTGTGTGTTTCCTACAGCTTTGCTGCAATCTGGGTAAGGAAGTAAGATCATCATCTAGTGCCGGCTGAGTAAAGACAACTGCCAGAGAGCAAGCGCTACTCCCAGACACAAAGTCCACAAACAGTCTCTAATTATGGAGCGAGCTGGGCCCTTATGGTTTTGTGTTTTCAGTCAGGGTAGACTTAGTGCCTCTGTGAGCTCTTCAAGGAGCATCACTTATCCCTTTCCCTCAGCTTCCGCCAAGTGTTTATTTGTGAGCTGCTGCTGTCAACAGAATAAGCCGTCTCGATGCTAATGAGCACGGTCAGAGGCGGCAAAGTGTGGCTTGCACTTGTCTTAATCCTGTCCAACTGCTTCCCCTAAAGGTGGCAAAGGCAGGGGGGGAGACTAGATCTCCAGGTGACATGTAACTGGAGGGTCTGGCAGCAATAGCACCGCTTCCACTCGCTGCTCTTGAGTGTGCACCTTTGAGGGCAGGGGAACTCAGCAGATACAGAGCATACACTGGGCTAGTCTGAGTGTATCCCAACACACCTTGGCCATACAACATCCTAAACACCTCTTTATTCCCAGAAGTATCACAGCAGTCTTCTAACGAGTACCGGCCCCTCCCCACGTACCTCCTTCTGATTTTCTGAGAATAACTGGAAGAGAAGAGAAAAAAAATTCATTTCTCAGTTCTGTCATTCACTAATGTGTCCGCTGGCGTAATTACCAGCTCACTGCACCAAGACAGCCAAACAAGGGAACTGATGGGAAGAGCTGTTCATCTCTGTCATCCTGGGACACATTTCTAATATTCTAGTTTGCGATTCTTCTCTCACTCCTTTGTCCTGTGAGTCGGGATTTCGCAGCCTCCACCTTCTGCTTGTAATTTTTGTCCTTTCCTGCTGCTGCCAGGTATCCAACGGCTGATTTTATTTATGTGGTATTTTACGTTCTTACCAAATGGTGTGAACATATTTTAATATAATAATTTATCTAATTACCTGGTATTTCCAAGTTTGTGTTGAACACTGCCAGGTCTTTGACACGCTCAGTACAGCCCAGAACTTCGGGCATCATCTCTGTTATTTTTTATCGACTCCCTTATGTTTACTTCAGTACATTTTAGATTTCCGTTTCTATGGCATGTTCATATCCACTTCCCATCAGTTCGAACTCTTCTGTTCAGCTGTGACCTGTATTCCCGACACATCGACCTGCACACCCTGCAGCTCTGTCAGTTTGCCTGGTCACTAGCACACGAGGAGATGAGGATCTAACGCCGAGCTCCGCAGCGCTGCATTTGCCATCTCCCTTTCACATTTCAGGCCATTCCTTGGCTTTGTAAACAAGCCAGTTTGTCGCCCAGCGGAGAATGACTTCCTCATCGTCTTACCCTTTTCAGCAATAAGGTTTCTGTTTCTGGATTAAAAGCTTCCTTGGAATCCAAGTGAATAATGTATTTACTTCACTTTCTTCTTTACTTCTGTCTGCTTTTGTTTTCATTTCCTCAAAGAAACTAAGCTAGTTTCTTATGTATGATCTCCATGGCAGTAATCTTCACACTGAAACCTTAAAAATTCAATTTACATGGGAGGTCTGGGCAGTTTACCAAACCAGAAATGTTCCTCCTGTATTTTTAGATACCTGTGGTAATGCCATGAGCAATATTTAACATTTTACTGACAGTACATAAAGCAATGTGTTTGGTACTGCACCCGCTGCAAAAATACATTCTCACATAACGGAAAGGCAGAAAGGAACTACAGCCTAATAGAGAACAAAGGGGATTCCATCAAGGCTTTAAAATGTCACGAAACATCTATTTTACACACAAAAATCTGCCAATCAACTTTTTACATCAGTTCCAGTTTCATAAAGTACCCTGGGGTGTGACTCTGTAGCAATGGGAAGACAACAAAGGAAATATGAGTCTGCAAAAATGTCACAAACACATTAAATCTAAAAAGTACCCATTAAATTTGATGGAAGAAGAATTACTGTTCCAACCTATTAGGCTGGTGTATATATAGAACTGGAATCCCTTTAAAATTCCTTCCTGCTGAAACCCCTGTGAATTCAACAAGGATTCCTGGTAAAAGGAAGTCTGATTGGAGACTTTTGCCGAATGTTGTTCTTTTGACCTCACTGAAAATGTTGTGGGCACGTTAAGGGCAATACAGACTTTTACTAACAACATTTTTTTCCCTCTTATGTACTTCATACAGCATTTTTTTGTGCTTAATTAATTGATACAGATTTTTAAAAATTACCACAACGCAACAGAACAATGTGAGTATCTTCTCTTTCAGCTGCATGAAATCTGAAGAACAAGGCCTGAACTCGTGACTCTCCACACAGAGAGAACGTAGTTGTGTTCCATGTGCGAACCACCGTCCCATAAACTTGACCCCTAGAGGCAGCTTCTCCAGTTGGTAGTCACCCTCCGACTCCAGCTACGAGGACTTGTTCTCCAGCCACTCATAGAACCACAGAATGGGCTGGGTTGGAAGGGACCTTTAGGATCACCCAGTTCCAACCCCCCTGCCCTGGGCAGGGACACCTCCCACCAGCCCAGGTTGCTCCAAGCCCCATCCAGCCTGGCCTTGAACCCCTCCAGGGATGGGGCAGCCACAGCTTCTCTGGGCAACCTGGGCCAGGGTCTCACCACCCTCACACCAAAGAATTTCTTCCTCTGCTTCGGTTTTCTTCCTACAGTCTGCATCCTGCTCATTGCCAAGGCCTGAATTTTGCCTCACAGCCCCTTCCCATGTAAGGAGCTGCTGTTACAGTGGGGTAGTCAGGCTTTTAACTCATAAAGTATCCACAGACCAAGCTCAGCCCAGTTAAGGAATACCTGCTTGACCACTGGATGATTGTCATACACTGGAAAAAACCCAAATTCAAATTAGTCAAGACAAGCCCAGACAGTTCCTGAGACCCTGCACTGTCCAGTCACTACGGAGCCTCTGGCTTTGTAACACTAATGGCAAAATCATATTTATTGGGCTACATCTGACTGTGCTAAAGAACAACATCACAGTGAACAGTGTCTTATTTTACCAGTAAAATGTCTTTGCTTTTCGGGGCCACAAACCTTCCAACTACTTACCCTCAGACTCGCCCAAGGCTAATGCCAGGCCAGGCTGACCACACTCAGGATGCCTCCTGTAATGTTCTCCCTCTAAACCCCCCCGAGTCCTGCCTTGTACTTCCTCGTGGTCTGTTCTCTACCTTCAGTCTCACCATCCCTGTAGACGTTCCAGGTTGGCAAACCTTAACCCTAGCCCCCACTCAAGTCTTTTGGAAATCAAAGTACCGACATCATCACCCCCATATTATCCACATCCTTTCTGGCAGAATGCTAACTCTTCCCAAATAAATCACATCTATCCAGGTGCCCCCTAATTCTGTTCCTTAGCATGCCTTCCAGTAATTTGCCCAGTACGGTCCAGGCTCACATTCCTACCATTCCCTGCATTTTCTCTGGAACCTTTTAGAGAATTGATGTCACATCTGCTGCCTCCCAGAAGCAAAGCATTTTTAAGCAACAGGTTACACCCTGCTGTGAGTAATTCAGCACTTTCGTCCTTGAGTTCCTTTAGAAATTTGGAGTGACTACTACACAGTCCTGGGGATTTTCACTTTATCTATTTATTCCATGATCTCTTCTACAGTAATTTCAATTTCAGGCTGATCTGCAGCTGAGTCCCCTGCCAAGAAGGGTTCTGGTTTTGGAATCTTCCCAGTTCCTTCTGCAATGAACAGTCCAAAGAGTTCACTCAGTTTCTCTGCAACAACCTTGTTTTCTCTGAGTACTCTTTTATGCCCTAAAAACCCAACTGGCCTTACAGTTTCTGGCAAACTTCCTGCTCCTGATGTGTTTTGTAGAGAAAAGGATTATTAGTGTTGATTCCTTTGTTAGTCATTCTTCAGGTGCTTTTTGCTCTGCCCTATTATGTTTTCATATTTAACCTGCCAGAGTCTGTAACTCTTTTCTTCTTTTGTCATTTGAACATGACTTCAGCATTTTCAAAGAGGTATTTTTGCTTCTAACAACCTCACTTACCCTGCTGGTTAGTTACACCACCTCCCTTCTGCCCTTTCTGAAGTCCTTCTGAAGAGAGAGTATGTATTTCTACTACAGTATCCTTAAACAGGTTCCTTGGTGCCTGCACAGAGTTGCGACTCGGAGCTGCCCTTCGCTTCCTTTTAAATAAATCCCCTTTTCTTACTTCGTTACTCGTTTGAATTAAAGCAAAACTGTGAGGAAGAAGTGCCTGGGTGCAAGCCCCTGGCTGGTCCTTGACCATGATCTAGTCTAGATGTTGTTGGAGTTTCCTGGCAGGGTTCCCTTCCTCAGAGCTGGGTTCATAACCAGAAATAAAAGTATGGGGAGATTTGGGGGGCTGTAGAAGGTAGCTTGAGCCTTGAGCTTCCCTGCCAAGGTGACAGGGCCAACCCTTCATGGCATCTGTGCAGTGACCTGACTGATGAGTCTTGCACACACGGGGCCAGCAGAACCAAAGGGAACGGCTCAGTGCTGAGGCCTTCTCAGAGAAGGGCTCTCCTCAGCCTCATAGGAAGGACCAGGCATGTCTCGGGTAACTCCAGGGTCCATTGTGAGGGGGGACAGCCTGGTGTGGAGTGTACTGTACCTTTGGGCATAGGGGAAGTGGCTGTCTGGTCTGAGAAATCTGGATCTTGGCTAAGAGTGATCAATTATGGCATTCAAAATCAAAATTCAAAAGAGACTGGGATTCTTCTCACTTCCATTCCATGGTACTTTTCCAGACTCGTGTTTCTCTGCAACCCAGTTGAGAAACCTTTTGAAGACGAGCTGAGGAATACCTGAAGAGTTTTCGGCTGAAAGCTGAAATCCAACAGTTAGAACTTTCCTCCCGTGCTCTCCAAGTGATGGAAACCAGTGAAAAAATGGAAAGCTTGGGTCCTGCCTACCACTTTAATTTAAAAAATATTGTCAAATATGAAAATAAACATGTAGGATTAACCTCTTCTGACGTATTCTAAATTTGGGATCAAAGAGATAAGCTTGTCACAGTTGGCTCCCACAGAAGTTGGTGAGATAAGACTCCTGAGGCTTTGATCAGCTTTGGCTGATCCTGAGCTGTCACTCATTCCGTGGTTTATATCCCTGGAATGCACAGTCATGGTAACAGCTCTGCAGAAAGTAAGGGAATTTAAGCTCTTTTGTAAGATCGCAAGTCAAGATTAAGATCTTGCATAGCATAAATACTGGGGGTTTATTTATTTGTCCTCTAGCAGGAGGCACCACTCGGCTGGGTGGGTTTTCTCCTTTCCCACTCTGCTCGCTATACCCTGTTTCCAGCACTACCCGTTTTGAGCCCCAGCTATCGCACTTATCTCTGTCCTGTGCACCAGGATTTGCTGGTGAGCAGTCAGGAGGACAACAGAAATTCTGAGTAAGCTGCTGGTACTTCTCATGGGGGTTTCCTGGTCCTGCTTCTGCTGAATTACCAGGAGAAGAGAGCAGAAAAACATTTCTAGAAAGCTGCGTTGGATGCCGAGTGGAAACAGGAGGCTACCTCCATGGAAAAACCTTTCTTTTCTGGGTACCCGATGCAGTACAACTAGATAAATATAAATAGATTTATTAGTATTTCTTACAGCTTCGGGCTTTGAGAATAAAGGCATTCACTCTTACGGACCGTAGCAGTTCTCATGTGACCCGCAGCTCATTCCAGCAGCCATCACCTTTCATTTGTCAGCTCAGAAAAATTGACAAACTCAACCCAATGTCTGTTATTGACTGCAAAAGCTGCTATTTTCCTGGTAATTATCTTAGTTCATGCCACAAGTCTGAATGTAAACGCGTAATTCAAATTCTTTTGAAGTTACATGGGTCTTTGCTGTTTCATTCCTCTGCATTATGCTTGACAAATTTAGGTCCTATTTAACATTTCTAATTATTTTTTTTAATCTTCAAGGAAGTTATACTTGTCAAGCCATTGCATAAATGCATAATTTTGGAGTAAGACTTTAGCCATGGAAGCATATTGTCATCCTCACGTAAGCAGAAATTATGAGTCAGCTCCCTTTGCCAATGAATTAACATCTGACTTTACTTGCCTCATGATTTTAGAGCCTTTCAGATTGACTTAGTTCATGTTTAAAAAGTAGTTAAAATTCACTTTTGATCAACAAAGCCTAGAAAAAATGTTTTTCTGTAAATGATAACTCACATTTTCACACTAGCACTTACTGGCTCAACCTTTAAGTAAACCATCAACTACCAGGAGACGGGAAATAAAATAATCAGAAGTGGTAATTATGAAAGCACCACAGAAAGAAGAGCTTTGAGAAACTAATAGTGTAATTAGCAACTGAGAGAGCAATGGAAATTAATGTTTCATAAATTGCAGCTTAAAGTATATTTGGAGTTGTGTTTCTTTGAAAAACTGTGGCTAAAAACTATTTTTATATTTAAAATGTTGGTTCTATAAATTTGGAGTCGTAATAATGTCAGAGAGGCTGCTCTGACACTGAGAGTGAAAACGAGACTACGTTTTTTCTTTCATTAGGTAAAATCTAGAATTCTTAACATGGTCAACAGCAACCGGTCCATAAGGTGAAGGGTATTTGGATAAGAACTGAATTTTAAATTTGTCCTGAATTTGAAATGTAGGTTTGTAGAACGTAGAAGTGTTCAAACATTCCTGCATATAAGTGAGGTAGGATGACAGGATGAAAAACAGTGGAACAGTCAGCTTAGAAGAGGACAAGAAATGTAAAAACCTGTGAGTTTTAATAGTGTGCATGTAAATGTGCATACATAATATATGTAATACGGAATGATCAACTGTAAGCTACCGGTAACTACATGTTTTTTATGTTTAAAAAGAAATAATTTTGAAATGAGACTTTAACTCAATACAATTTTTTACTTTGCCCCTGTAGCTGGTGTATGATTGTAATTATAAAAGCTTGGTTATTGATGAGGATTGTTCTCCTGGGTAATAAAAGGTGGAGCAGCGTCATGAGGAATAACCTGAAACGGGGTCAGAGTTGCAGGTGATTTTTTTGCAGCCGATTTCTGCGAGTGAGTCACTAAGGAATGTTCCTTGGGAGCATAGGAAATAGCCCAGTCTACACAAACGTGAGACTCCAGCGCTGCGCCGCTCGCCTGCTGGCGTGAACGGAACCCTTGTGTGGGGCACCCTTGGGAAAGAAAACACTGAGGGGGGGGCAGTTCCCTCCCATGCTGCAGTTTGTGTTTGTTTCATACCTTGAATCGTGGGAGTTTATATCCCCCCACATTTTAACACTAACATAACTCTTGCTACTCTTATTATTCAGATGAAAGCATAGTCTTTTTTTTAGCTCCTATTTAGCTCTGAGATGTCTTTCAGACATGAGTCTGTAGGTTGATTATGTATCAAGAAAATAGTTCCTTTTATCATTATTATGCGTGCAGTTCTTTTTGTTTCTTTGTTTCTCAGTGTCTTGTATTATGAAAAAGGGTAAATCAAGACAATTATTTTACCTGGCCATAAACATTATGTATGGCTGTTAGGGCAGTCTGTCATCTTGTCGTCATTCTCCCCTAACACAGAAGCATCTGACTGTCCTCGCTGCCTTCCATTGTACTGTCTCCCCTTCTCTCATATCCCCTCAAATCCTGGCAACGAGAACATGAATATGGCATTTAAGTGATGCTGATGGAATTTTCTCATCTTGCGGTGATTCAGAACAGCGCAGAGAGCACAGATACCCAGCTTCATTGTATTTTTCATAACACTGTTCAGAGAACATGAACCTCACCCTCCGTCTTGGCCAACAAACCTAATTCTTGGGATTCTTCCCAGGACTGGGTTTATGTGCAGTTGTCCACTAGAGAGCAGGCTGAGACCAACAAACCCATTTTGTTATTGTCATAAACTGACTTTGAACCCAGGTGTCTTGATGTAAATCGTTAGTACATTAAAGCACTGCTCCTTCCAGCTTCAGCTGTGAGTATATACGCTGCCATCAAACTTGATGGATATAGCTTGTGAAGCTTAGTGACCTAAGGTGGTGATAATAAAGTAGTCTGGAACCTGGGTAACATTTTATTCTGTCACTATGGTTTTCTTGCTCTGGTGACATCAACTAATTTGTACTGCTTTACAGGGAATTTCTGCATCCAGCTTTTTAGCCATAGTCTGGGTTTCCTTTACGTTGCTCTTGCTCTTCTCTGTCAGACTGAATTTCTTTCAGAGACAAAACATTGCTCCATATTGATTCCATTGTGCTGGTTAATTTCAGGTCCTCGTACTGCACATCAGCTGAAACGCTGCTCAAATTCTTGAGGATTTTTTTTTAACATGAAACAATCCATATAATATCTCCCAGCAAGAACCGTCTGTTTTCTAATCCTTTAAAAAAAAAAAAACCAAACCAAAAAAACCTCAACATTGAAGTCAATTTAACAGACTATTTGCATGGAAACATTTTTATCCTAAAGAGTTGTACTAACAAGAGCAGCCAGTTTTCAGAAAATTCTTAGGATTTTTGGCTTGTTTCTTATTTTGCCTGTGTAAGATACTCGTCTTCTGTGGACAAATGCTCACCCCAGAGCAGATACATACCAGTGCAGAGATTCAGAGTTCCCCTCCTTCCTGCCCCTACAGAGCCCACCGAATTTCTGTAGAATAGGGAGTTTTTTAGTTTAATTTCCTGTAAATTAAGAACATCACATTTCAGTTCCCTTTTGCTTTCTCAGTTTTGAAAAAAAAAAAATATAAAGTGCATCTGTTCTTTTAATTTCTGTATCTCCCTGGGCTGTTGTGAAGCCTGGCCTAAAAAGACAGTATTTCTTCAGTACTCTGAACCCTAAAAATATTCTGTTGTATTCTGAGAAAGAAGAATTGGAAATATCTAACTACTGTCTGTCTGCCCTTTCCACAGCCCATCCACCCTTGAATGCCTTAATGATTCCAGCTTCAAAGATCACACCCCACTCTGCTTCCTTTACCCACTCCTCTCTTTTCTGTAGCACAAACCTGCGGTGGCTCCATGCGAGAATTCCTTATTTACCAGATTCTGCCTTTGCCATCCCAGCCGATGCCCTCTGCATGTGAATATGCTTTTATTTGTCATGGCTTTGAAGTTACAATAGCATAAAAAATAGGAATCTGACCTGAAAGATAAAAATAATCTCCCCCACCTGGGGAGGAATAACCCCCTGCACCAGGACAGGTTGGGGGCTGACCTGCTGGAGAGCAGCTCTGAGAAAAACAACCTGGGAGTCCTGGGGGACAACAGGATGGCCATGAGCCAGCAATGGGCCCTGGTGGCCAAGAAGGGACAAGGCATCCTGGGGTGCATCAGGAAGAGTGTGACCAGCAGGTGGAGGGAGGTCATCCTGCCCCTCCACTCTGACACATTGAGGCCCCATCTGGATTCCTGTGTCCAGTTCTGGGCTCCCCAGTTCGAGAAGGATGGGGAACTGCTGGAGAGGGTACAGCAGAGGACCACAGAGATGATTAGGGACCAGGAGCATCTCTCTGATGAGGAAAGGCTGAGGGACTTGGGTCTTTTTAGTCGGAGAAAACTGAGGGGGATCTGATCAACACCTATAAATACTTAAAGGGTGGGTGTCAAGATGATGGGGCCAGTCTTTTTTCAGTGGTGCCCAGTGACAGGACAAGAGGTAACAGGCACAAAGTTGAACATAAGAAGTTCTACCTAAACATGAGGAGGAACTTCTTCCCTTTGAGGGTGGCAGAGCCCTGGCAGAGGCTGCCCAGAGAGGTGGTGGACTCTCCTTCTCTGGAGACATTCCAAACCCACCTGGACACGTTCCTGTGCAACCTGCTCTGGGTGGACCTGCTTTGGCAGGGGGTTGGACTGGATGATCTCCAGAGGTCCCTTCCCACCCCATAGCATTTTGTGATTCTGAGATTGCAGCAGAAACTAACGCTCAGGTTGGGTTATTTCAGCCTGAACAAATCGTGTTCGTCTGATCTAGACAACTAAAAGCAGAGTCTCATAATAGAGAGGTGCCAGGAAATCTTGAAAAGGAATCACGCTGCCAACTCTGCCTATGAAATAAATCAGCTTTACTAATGATTATGTTTCCCCTCCTATCTACAGACGGAGCACAGAGTTCCTGTTCGGCGAAGCTGGGATGTCAAATGTATTTCCTGACAGCTCCAGCTCACTTTTCATTATTGATAAGTTAAAGCAGTGTGGCTGGTAGTGGCTCTGCTGTTAATTACCTCAATGAGTTCAGGAAACAGCCAGAACTTGGGTGGAAGAGATGAAAAGAAGTCACATAAAATAGGATGGTGTCACCTGTGCTCCCTCTGCCCTGCTGCCAAGGGTGTCTCAGATCGATGGCTTCGTGCCTCCCATGTCACAGCTCTCTCGGTGCCGCGGGCCCGGGACCAGAGCGGTTATTACTGGGGGAGGAAAACGCCTTTGGTGCTAATGGGTATTTAAGGAAATGGGAATATTTGGTAAACTTGAAAGGCAAGCAGGTCAAAGGGACCTCATTGTGCTGAGGTGAGATACGGGAGAAAACCAGCAGTTCTTCTTGTTCCTTTTAACTCAGTTTAATTTTGTTAGCTCCAGCAGTATAGCTAAGAATCCTTAAGAAATACTTGTCTTTTTGGGTTTTTTTTTACCCCAATCCCCAGGTTGGCTGAAAGGTTAATTCATCTCTTATCACAGAACAGATTTAGCACATTTACTTAAAACCTTCTGTGCTAAATCCCATATAAAAATGTAAGAAAATCATTCCATATAGCAGCTCTTTTATGATGATTTAAGTATTATCACACAGCAATAATGACATCTAAAGACAGAGCTAAGATAGAAGACAGGAAATTATACGTAAAACTAGGAAAACTCTCTATAGAAGAAATCTAAAGCTTACCATAAACAAAGAAAAAATTGAAATGAAGAAGAAGAAACTTGGAGAGAAACTGCACTGAGGTCAAAGCAGACAAGCACAAAAGGGATTTGTATCAGGGGAAATAAAAGACGACTGCGAAGAGCAAACTTGTTGCTCGGATATGAAGGGATAGGTGTACTCGGGATTATTTGGACGTGATGGAAGAGTAAAGGTTTCTTCCTTCAGAATGAGTCTGATGCAGTGATTGCAGGTCAAGTTATTGTCCAATTGGAGTTCTTGCATTTTGAAGACCTTTGGTAGCTGGGGAATGTTCATGGAGGTAGCAGGAAAAGCTGCTGCATTGTGATAGGAAAATCATGCTGAATTGGAAGGGATGGAAGTAGAAAAATAATCTTCTCAGATATTAAAAATAGCCTAGAGAAATAAGGGGATGGTAACAGAAATATAAAGCTGTGAGGTATGTAGGCAGGTGCTGAGTACAGAAGCAGAAATGTTACACCGAAAGCAGAAAATTAGTTTCTCATTTCTAATTAGGGAATGGCTGTGATCCTGACTAGTATGGGTGGGCAAATTCATATTTTGGAAGAAAACACTAGGTCTGCCAGAAGACTTGCAGTCCGAGACTTTGTGTCTCTGATGACATTCCAAAGGACAACTTGGTAAAATTCTCTGGGATTTCCAGTTCTGGAGGAAGATAGGAGAAAAGATCAGTATCTTGTGTTTTTCCAGCACTTGTCTTTGTCCTGTCAATTCTACCAGCTCGCAAAAACCAGGGAGTTTGGATGCAAGGGCAGGTATGAATGGAAGAAGGAGTTTCCAAAGTGGAAGACTGCTCAGAGACATAGCTACAAACATTTAAAAAAACCCAAACAAACACAAAAAACCCCACAAAAAGCATCAGCAAATAACAGAAAGAACAAATGTAGCTGGAAAATATACCAATATTAAAGAAATGACGAGGTGTTCAGGGCACTGGGAATACAGTATTTGCCTATGACTAGAACCATCAGCATGAAGAAAACAGCCAAAATTAAGAAAACCACCATATGTTCATAAAATTTTTAGGTGAGATGAAAAATATCTGTAACACTAAAAATGGAACGGAAGACTGTTTAAATAGTGTGATTTATACACTCCTTTGTGACTCCCGTCAGAATGAAGTGCAAATAAAAGACAGCTCT
This sequence comes from Nycticryphes semicollaris, assembly GCA_013400055.1. Classification (NCBI taxonomy): domain Eukaryota; kingdom Metazoa; phylum Chordata; class Aves; order Charadriiformes; family Rostratulidae; genus Nycticryphes; species Nycticryphes semicollaris. The sequence goes on along the minus strand of VXBJ01001365.1, from coordinate 422,783 downwards.
CAGAGAAAACTTTGACCTGCTGTTCACCAGGGTGAGAGGCTGGGTTTGGGGAGTTGGGAAACTGCAGGTATTTTGAGACTGGAAGACTGAGAATACTCAAAATAGTGTCTGACTTGGATGGGAAGGAAGACAACTTAAATGCAGTTTTCAAGGAGCAGATGGTACAGAAAGGTAAGGTCACGCCATCAAAATCTAAAAAGAGGGAAAAGGTTTCTATTAGGACATGAAAATGACAGAAATACCATAGTGGTGGCTGGATTGTCCCAAACAAGAGTTTCTGGCATTCAGTGTTTACAATTCTGCAAAAATGTAGACATCTAAACGCAGATTTCAATGTCCTGAATTTTGGCGCCTGAGTTTGAAAACGCTGGGCTTGCAGCAGGCGTCCATCTGCACCACAACTGCCCCATCCTGTTTGGTTTCCATCAAAGGCTGGTAACGAGTTGCATTTCTCACCATCTTTATTAGTAATCAGTTCCAAAATGCTAGGCTACAAAGAGCTACACGCTGAAGCTAGAAACCCTGTGGCAATGCTGAAATGCTGGTGCTCCCTACACAAAATGCTACGATATAAAAAGGTGACCGTTCATTGCAGTTAGAGCAATAACCAGCTCTCAGTTATCAATGGGCTGGTTTATGAGGAAGCTGCTGCAGCGAGCCCTGTTTCGGTCTTCCACCGAGGGGGGTCCATCAGTAAGGACTCTGTTCACAGAACAAAGCCTGACCGTGCAACAAACATCATCTGATCAGTGAGGATGCCATAACTTCATATTCTTCATTAAATTAACTATAGAAATTGAGAACAGCCTTACGTACCAGCAGCTGCATTCCTAGTTAATATGTTCCCAGGGTGTAAGCAAGTGTTGGAGGAAAAGTTTAACTCAAGTACAATTTCCTATTTGGAAAAATATTTGGGAGGTGAGGCTTGCCTCCTAAAAATGAATCCCCTTCTCTAACTATGGAAATTATCCTGTCAGCCAGCAGCGCTTCTCCCAAAGACAGATAAGAACCAGATGTTAAGATACAGAGACATTGTCATATTTATTTATTTGTCTCTCTCTCCAGATCTAGTAATTAGTTCCTGAAAAATTCATTCTATTAGAAAAAAAGACAACAGCTCGTTAACAAGTTCTTTTTACTTCTCCCTTAAGCTTTGAGAGTGATTTCAAGGTGTTCCACCAAATGGCATACTCCATATCCTGGCAAATGGCAAGCATTGCTCCCCGAGTGACAGCTTCTACACGTGCTGCTTTTGGGGAGAGGTGTCCCCCACCAGCAGAATTAAAAGAGCCTGTAGGCAAGGAAGTGGGGAGAGAGTCTCAAACCTGGCCTTTCCCCAAACTCAACTTCTATCAAAACGGACACAAAAGGTAGAAGATGTGAAAGTTTCGTTAAGCAGTAAGCTAAAAATACAAGCATCTTGACAGATGGCTACACATTTAACTTGTCTTTCAAACTTGCATCACTTCTCATCAACCTAAAGTATTCGTAATCAGCTCAGATTGTTCACGGACATCTATACAGCAAGGTCACAATGATCCACGCTTGGCCCTTTCACCTAAGGAATGAGAGACAAACAAAAATAGCCTATGAAAGACTACCTGAGGTACTCCCCACTTCTTCACATGCATCCCCCTTCTGAGGAATGAAAGTGTAAGGACAGGGCTGGAGTCTCAAGTACAAAATTAAAGGAAATTCAGCCTGTCCGAGTGATGCCTGTTTGAAGAGGGGCTTTGAGGCAAAGCACCCCAGTTCCGTCACAGAGATCTGAATGGTCCCGAGACAGATGAAGGGCACAAATCATAGAATCTCAGCATGGCTAGAGCTGGAAGGGACCTTAGAGGTTACCCAGTTCCAACCCCCCACCTCCCACCAGACCAGGTTGCTCCAAGCCCCATCCAGCCTGGCCTTGAACCCCTCCAGGGATAGGGCAGCCACAGCTTCTCCGGGCAACCTGGGCCAGGGTCTCACCACCTCCACAGGAAAGCATTTTTTCATAATATCTTGTCTAAATCTCCCCTCTTTCATCTTAAACCATCACCTCTCATCCTATCACTCCACTCCCTGACAAAGAGTCCCTCCCAGTCTCTCCTGTAGCTCCCTTCAGATACTGGAAGGCTGTTACAAGGTCTCCCCAGAGCCCCCTCTTCTCCAGGCTGAACAACCCCAACTCTCTCAGCCTGTCAATAAGCTTCTAGATGGCAGTGTAGGAGTTAATGGAGAGGAAGATCCAGACAGAAGGCGGGTCTAATCCGGGTGTAACTTTAGATATCTGTAACCACATAACCTACTTCTTCTGGTGCACAATGAGAGAGTCACGTCAGGTACCACCTCCACAGCACAAGGTCACAACTTGGCCACAAGAGAAAGTTTCCGTATAATTCTAAAAAAAAACCCCATCCCAAACCCAACAAACAAACAGGAGAAACCCAAAATGTAGCTAGGTTTCCAGAAAATGTGTCATTTATAGCAACACAAAAGGAGTCTGCTAACTAAAATTCCAACAAAAGGTTTCCTTCTCAGGCATTGGAGACATGGTTTAGTGATGGACCCTTCCAACCTGGACAATTCTATAATTCTATGTATCACTGCTCTATTACTAGAAATCCTGAACGTTGTTGGCCTGCTTTTTGAGGAAGAACAAGATAGAAGAGTCAATAACCTTTGAAAAAAAAATAAAATTATACATTTGTGGACTGAACAGCTAGAGATAAAAGAGTAGTTTCAAATTATTATGGAAACTTATTTGCTACACTTGACAAAAACATTTACATTTTTAATTTCAAAAATAATAGAATTCATACGTGATTTTATAGAATGTTGAAAACTGCACTCCGAAATTGAAAACCTCATTGCTTAATAACATAAGCACTTATTTTGCAGTGTGTATTTATTTCTTCTGTGATGGGAGTGAATGAGAAGGGAACAAGAATCTTATTTTGGTTTCTTTTTGCCAAATCGGGATGGTATTATTTTGAATTTGGTTCTGGCTGATTTATAGATATTTGCTGAAACACAAGATGAATTCAGAGGAAGGGAACAGTTTGTAAGAACTCCTAATCAGTGTTCATAGAATAGAAAATCCATCATTCCCTGGGTATGATCAGCGTATAAGCACTGCTTTTGAAAGGTTAGTAGTTGTTATGGTTTGTCCTCAGAATATTAATTATGAAAAATAACAAATTTGGCATGGGTAATTGTAGCACTATTAATTTTAATTCATACTTCAAGAGTGCAGAAACACACATGCAGATAGTAGAAAACTTTTTGAACTGAATTACGCTAATTTTTTCTCCAGATTAATTAAATGAGTGCTCTTTAACTCTCTTCGTGATCAGCCATAATCAGGCCTTTCATTTCACCTTCAGGCTTATGCTTTCCTGAGTGATGCCACTTTCATTAAATTTCTTTTCCTTTTCTTGCATTTAAAATTGTTCCTTTTCATTCATTAACAAACCGTACATGAACATTTGTTGTCCATATGCAATTGTGATAATAGGAGTCTCGCAAACTGAAATAGCTGTATGTTTTCCCACTCTGAGGGCTGGGAAAACTTGTCAGTTGAAATATAACAGGCTGCTTTTGCCAAGTTTTCTGGTTGCAACTGAACAGGAGTATCTGTGAAATTAAGTAACATTTTCATACTCCATAGTTTGTCAGTTGTTAAAAAGGAAAAAAAAAAAAAGATAGCTGATACAGCAATGTAAATATGAAAACATATTAGCAGTGCCTTCCTCTGTTTTGGCAGAGCTTCAAGAGTAGCTACGAGCACGGCAGGTCCCTTGACTCAGCCATCATCTTGCACACGTTGTTGGTCCTCCACCTTCCCTGGTCTACTCACTGCTGCAGTTCACCATGCGGATGGTCAAAAAGAAGAGAGCTTCTGGCATAGGACTACTAGGTTGTGGGGCCACTCTCCATAATCTTTGAGGAGCCATGGAGATCAGGAGACGTCCCAGAAGACTGGAAGAAGGCTAATGTCACCCCCCTCTACAAGAAGGGCTGAAAGGAGGATTCAGGAAACTACAGGACACCCATCAGTCTTACTTCAGTCCCTGAGACAGTTATGGAAAGCAACTGAACACAAAAGGAAAACACTTCAGAATGAGAACAATCATCCCTTGGAATCATCTCCCCAGGGAAGTGGTGCATTCCCCAGCCTGTTAAGATTTGGCTGCTGCAGCTTGTCTATACTGTGCTTTTGTTAAGCAAGGTTTGACCAGAGGTCACTGAGGTCCCTTCCAGCTTGGGATTCTGTGATGGTATCTGCCCAGTTTCCCAAAAACATCCTTTTTCCCAACCTGGAACCTCCTCCTAGATTAAGATTTTTGACTAGGCTGCAGGACACCATTATCTCAGCTGTGTCTGTTCACCATGATTGGATTGATGATGCAAAGCCAAATGTTCTCCTTGTCCATCACTGCTCTTGCCTAGCTCATTGCATGTCACTGCCTCCAGTGGGAACCACACGGGACACGGAGTGCTGGGTTTGGGCAGGTTTCACCTGATTTCTCCAGACACCCTGTGGAGCCAACATCTGTACCTTGCTCACCTTTGAGTGCTTCCATAAAGACAGATCCCTGTGGACGCTGTCCAGCCAGGATAGGTAGCTCCTCACAATGGGAAAACACAATATACCAACATTTAATATTTATTATTATATAACTTATTTTGCACTGTAATGGGCTCTGTGTTCAGCTACCTGAGCATCCTGGGAGACTTCCAAAACCAGGCAGCAGCTGGAGGTATTAATAAACCATAACTCACCTTCTACATCAATTTCATATCTGGAGAATAACACCCCTACCCCCCAATTCTCAGGCATTTTAATGTCTAACATAAGCTAAAAAAGCTTTAATAAATAGCATTTACCTCAGGAGCATGTGTTGGTTGACACCTGCTCATGTCAAAGCTCAACGCTTGAAGCGGCATCTGCCAAAAAACTGTAAACGATGAGGCCACACGTTATAGTAACTCATTTAAAGGCCGGAGGAGGGCCGCAGGAGCCCAGGGGTGGAGGTGGCCTCCCCCGGGTCAGCTCAAAGCACAAGCCCCCGCACCCTCCCTCACGGTGAGCCCAGGCTGCAACATGGCGACGGCGCACCCCCTCGCCTGCCCTCCTTCTCTCCCCTCAGCGCTCCTCCCCGCCGCTCGCCCCTCCCTCTCCCCGCCCATTCCCGTTTTGGCGCCAAAACGGCTAAAAGAGATCGAGCCCACGGCGGGATGAACGGTCACCAGCCCGGCTGCCACCTTAACGGGTAGGCTGGCCGCCGCCGGGCTCGCCTCTCTATCGCTGAAGGAGCTGTTCTGAGGGGNCCCTCACAGAACTCGGTGGAGGGAAATATTACCTGCGTTGGGGGTCTGCATTTCTACAAAGGGTTTGTCGTTCCAGCTTTGTTGGGTTATTTTTCAGGGAAAAAAAAAGAATTACAATAGTTAATTTTCAATGCACGCAGTAAGTAAACTTTAAATTTTCAGTAAGAAAGGTCGATTTTATTTTTTTTCCCCTCAGTCTCAAAACTTAACCTCCCAGTGGTAATGGCCATCTCCACGTGGCCGTGTGAGGAGAAAGATGGCATGTCTTTAAGTGAAGGGAACACCACGTTCNTTTTGGCGCCAAAACGGCTAAAAGAGATCGAGCCCACGGCGGGATGAACGGTCACCAGCCCGGCTGCCACCTTAACGGGTAGGCTGGCCGCCGCCGGGCTCGCCTCTCTATCGCTGAAGGAGCTGTTCTGAGGGGGGGCAGAGGCGAGGAGGAGGAGGAGGAGGGAGGGGTAGGAGAGGAGGCCGCATGGAGCCGGTTCCACGCTCTTCCCGCCCTAGGCCGGCGGTTCCGGCCCCGGCGTGTGAGGGGGGAGAGCAGCTGATGGCCCCCGGAGCNCAGTAAGAAAGGTCGATTTTATTTTTTTTCCCCTCAGTCTCAAAACTTAACCTCCCAGTGGTAATGGCCATCTCCACGTGGCCGTGTGAGGAGAAAGATGGCATGTCTTTAAGTGAAGGGAACACCACGTTCACTTGATATAAAAGTGATCATAAATTGTGAGATTTAAAGAAGCAGCTAGTCTTGAATGTCACCAAGAACACACGTATCCGGTTTGGCTTTCGGGGAACAGGGGCATTGCAGGTGGTTAAATGAAACAGAAATGTGTTTTTTAGTTTTAATAGGTGCTTCACCTCCTTTCTCACCTTACGTTCTGTGACCTCAGTGGCAAAATATGGGTAATTGCTCTTTAGTAGTGTACTAGACACCAGGGAGAGAACTACTACAGTGAGTTGGAACCTAATGCACATGACATCGGGGATAAGGAAGCAGAGGGAAGACTTAAAAAAGAGGGAAAACGGGGAAAAAGTCTGATACCCACCATTTTTCCCATTGCACTGTATTGTGTCGTAGGGGTCCTGTGGGAAGATTTGAGGTGACAGATGTATTGTGTTTTTAGGATTCTTGGCTAAATTTTTCAGTAAGGTAAACCTTTTTTGCTTGGCATCGGAATGAAATTTCTTCCATTTTCAGACGGTGTTTCAGCTTACTTGGAGCCTAGATGGATGAAAAAGAACTGAAAAGGGAGGCACTGTCCTCTTGATTGCAGAACCTTTTTTTCTGTTTTCCTTTGAAATATTGTTTACACAGACGTTACTACAGGCTACTAATCACTCTGGAATTTAAGGTTATTTTTCCCCCTTTCTTTTTGAGCAGTGTTACCTTCATGGCTTTCAGTTTCCATTATTTTTATTCATAAGCTCTTAACGAGTTATTACAAGGATGAGCTTTAATTGCTTATTTTATAACTAGCTGTAGTATTTTCTAGAGTAGCTTTCATTCATGCAATTCTGGAACTTACAAGTGAGTGTAAGGAAGAGAATCAGCTGTCCCAAATCCATAAACTTAATTTCCCTGTGTGTGCTTGACTGCGAGCCAAGGCCTTGGCTTCTCCTCAATCAGAAATTGAGTGTTTTATACCCATTTCACACTCATGTGTTCCTGCACACTGAGCTGAGGGAATTACCTCTCCAAACTTGGTGATGTTAAGTAGAAGTAATTGAGTAAGGGTTTTCTTGTTTTTTATTTTTTTTAATGTTCTCTTTGATATAAACCTCCTGCTCGTTTTTTTTCAGATAGGCTGCTCTCCCTGTGAAGCTGGTGCTCTGAGGGACCTCCACTTAAGCACAGCTCTGTGTTTACCAGAAAAGTAAATAGTAGCTATTGTTGTGTTTAGAATAAACACAAGGTTGCTAGGGAATAATTTAACAATAAGAGATCTCACAATCACTTGGTTGAGAGAACTATTGTCTTTCTGGAGCCCTTTCCATGGAATGTTTTATTTCGTGGAGTTTGCATTGTGTGCTTCCTGCCTCTCCAAAGGCTTCACTGCGAATGCTGCATGGTCAGGAGTATATTAAACTGTCCAGTGGTGTTCTGGATTGTGTAAATGTGCTTTTGTGAGATATTTTAAATAATGACTTCAATTAGCTGAAGCACTTTCTTGGCGTTGCAGTTAACCTGCTAAATCTCAATTTGTCACGGAGAGGTGTGAGGGCATGTCCTTTAACTTCTTTCTGCTGTGAGCTTCTTGTTCTCTGACCACTCTTCTTTCTTTGCAGACCCAACCCTTTGGTTATGATGATTCAAGCCAGTCTGGGCACTTTCAGTATCACATAGAACCATGGAACAGTTTGGGTTGGAAGAGACCTTAAAACCATTGAGTTCCAACCCCCCTGCCCAGGGCAGGGACACCTCCCACCAGCCCAGGTTGCTCCAAGCCCCATCCAGCCTGGCCTTGAACCCCTCTAGGGATGGGGCAGCCACAGCTTCTCTGGGAACCTGGGATAGTGTCTTACTGCTCTCACAGCAAAGAATTTCTTCCACATACTTGATTTGTGTGTTTCCTTTGATAATTGACAGTTCTGGGCGGTGTTTACAGTGTTGTCAAACCGTGGGAGAGGTGTGATGGTTACTCCCAGAGTGGATGTTTCTCCTCCTTACCTTGGGACTACGGCCTTAAAGATGATCCTCATTTGTTGCAAGAACAAGCCAAAACCGTGAACTTGTAATGTGCCATTATATGAACTATTCAAACCCAGCAATTTATCTTTGGTAAACAGCATCCTGTAGGCTTCTAAAGTACAAATTTCATCATGTGCTGGCATTGTCTTCACTCAAACAGTGTAACCTCTTTATGAGGAGCTCACTGCAAGCCTCTAGCACGTGGTTTTGGTTGTAAAAGTAATAATTAACAAAATACTTGTCTTCTAATGTTTATTTGTCTTCTGGAAGTGCTGGTGCTCGTGTTGCTAGGAGATGTCCTGCTGCTTGCAGTTACCTATGATGTATTTTCCTGCATGGCTGTATGTCACTAGAAGGGTATCTCAGTCTTAAGCTCTAGCCCTTGCTAAGGGGAGCCTGGGAAAAAAAAGTACTGTGGCCTTTTTATTTTGATAGGCCAATTACTGCATTTGAGATGTTGCATTGGTTTGCGTTTCAAATGCAGTGAAAATAGGTGAGAGTTTGGGGAAATTTCTTTGAATTTGATCTTTTCCTTGAAATTTGCAAAGCTTAAATATGCTGGGAGGTGGGAGGGAGGGAGGGAGAGACATGTCTGTCTTTCCCCTCTGAGCTGAAAAGCACAGAAATTCCCCTGTTGGGTCTTAACACTGCCCAAGCAGTCTTGCAACCATAAGCAGGCAAGTATACATCACTTTTTTTCTTCCTTTCTTCCTTCCCCTTAATAAGCCTCCCAGTGCAGGGAAAGACTGTTGTGCCACTTTCATACGTTATATCTAGAGGGAAAAGTTCGTAACCCATCTCTTGCTTTTTAGAAGAGTTTCATAGGCCAGAATCTCAGGAGGAACTTAGTGGGGGACTATCAGAACGGCCTCGGGTTTTTGCTGGTGAGTGTTGTAATGAGGGGCAAACTCCTGGCAATAACTGCACGGGCAGAAACGAATGACTGGGCAGGAAGCTCCCAAATGAAAATCTAGTGAGCACTTGTCGTAGGCAGAAGTACAAAATAGCTTCGATTAGAGGCTTGCAGTCAGCACAGTCATTGTAAAAAAAGATTATGTTGTTTGGGTGGAAAGAATGCCGGTACATGATACACCTGAATCTTAGAAATACACAAAGTGTTATCTATAAAGGATAAATTGCTCCCTCTTTGAGTAGCTCAGTGCTCTGAATAGCTCAGCCTTCTTACCTAAAACTGAAATTTGTAACCTTGCTTGGATGCCTTTCCCCTGAAAGGAAATGTTGCATATATAAGTTCCTGGAAAGCACATTACACTGATGGTTTTACTGTTAAAATATTAGTGAATGTGTGGTGTTCTTAGCCAAATTCTGATCTTTTTCACTTTAAACTTGTGCACGTTAAAAGAATACAATCTCTAATAACTCTAGCTATGTGTTGTTTGCTGATGGCTGTTTTTTTTCCCCCCATAAACTATAGTTTCGGCAATGAAGCATCCTGCAAAAAGCGAGAGGATTATTTGGAATGGCCTGAATATTTTATGGCAGTAGCTTTTTTGTCAGCACAAAGAAGCAAGGATCCAAGTTCTCAGGTAAGAAGGCAACGTGTAAGAATAACATAACCTAATCTATATTGCACATCGCCTCAGATGCACATGTAGCACTTTCAGGGATTTCTTATTAAAAGTTATTTCAGTATACAGCTATTTGATTTTTAACATGGTCAGCACCTTTTATTACAGAAATTCTCTTACTGGGTCTGACCTCATGTGTATAATTCTGTGTGTACGTTTGCGGCTTGGAGTTTTGTAAATCTTCTTTTCATCTGGAGGTTAAAATAACGCATGCATTTTCTCTCCTTGTTCTAGTAAATACTGTTAGAGGAGAATAACAACACTGGAAGTTTTAGATAGTAATTCTTTAAGACACAGCATTTTACAAGTTCCTTTTCCTCACCTGTAAGAGTATGAAGATTCCCCTTTCTTTGTTCTTGGGTTGACTGGGATTTTCTTCTAGTTTAGTTCCTCATTAGGGTTCCCCTTCCCCTTCTGCTTCACTCTTTGTCCCAGTCTTCTTTCACGTGAATATTGGATTGAGGCAAGTGATACATCTCCTGATCCCCGACATCCTGTTAGTCTTCCTTTGTGTGAAAAAGTTCAGGAAGCAAATCCCAGAAAGGCCTCGGAGTAAAATGCATGTTGAGTTACTTGTTGGCTTCTGTACATCATGGCTCTTAGTTCTCTGAAGGTTATTTGGTTAGGGCTAAGTTTTTGTTACCCAAGAGCTGGTTGATAAACGCATTGTGAGGGTTAAAGTCAGTGCTATTGCCACAAGGGTTTGTGAGCCTGTCTCTGCCTCGGTCAACACCACTGCATTTCTGTTCCATCCTCCATACCTTTTCTTTTGCTGCTGCAGCTGGAAAAGCTCGTCTGGGGAGCTGAACTGACAGAAAACTTACAATTAGTCAGGTTAATTCCACGACAGCTCTGCTCCCTGAACTCACTTCGTTTCATAGTGGGGCAAGGAACAGTGCTGGCAGCTGGGATTGGGGGGTACTTCACCAGAGGGGAAGCAGGGTTGTGTCTGGGGAGATGTAGATTAGATATTAGGAAGAAATTCTTTCCTGTGAGGGTGGTGAGACCCTGGAATAAGTTGCCCAGAGAGGTTCTGGATGCCCCATCCCTGGAGGTGTTCAAGACCAGGCTGGATGGGGCTTTGAACAACCTGGTCTAATGGGAGGTGTTCCTGCCCAGGGCAGAGGAGCTGGAACTGGGTGGTGTTTAAGGTCCCTTCCAACCCAAACCATTCTGTGATTTATTTTACAGCCCCACCAGTTAAGCACAATTGTAGCCTTGCTCACTAGATGGTGTGACTTAATATAAAGTGAAGCTTGTCTCTCTGAAATGCAAACTGTAGGACTGACTTTTCGAGTCTCATCTTTCTTGTTGATGCATCGTTTTGCCTGCTGTTTGTCCTACGTAAATCTCATTTTATTTAGGTTGGTGCCTGCATTGTAAATTCAGAAAACAAGATTGTTGGGATTGGATACAATGGGATGCCTAATGGCTGCAGCGATGATGTACTACCCTGGACAAGAACTGCAGCGCACAGACTAGACACGAAATACCCCTATGGTAAGACTTCTTGTGGCTGATGAGTTCTGCTTGTGATGTCTGTATACGTGGTAAAATATCCAGTGGTTTTCCTTCCACTCCCCTGATTTTGTTAATGTGGCCAGATGTGGTACATCAGGATAAAAATCACAGTCCTAAAAATAAGGGAGAACAGTCTTGATGAAGGACTGAGTTCCTGCTGAAGTCAGGATTAGCCATTTTGGATCGTGTAGTGAAAACTTGTAAATACAATGCAGCTCATTAGCACACAGTTGCAGTGTATGCAGATGATTGCTGCTTCTGAGTGTTTGTCTCCACAGAAATTACAGGGAGCATGTATATGCAAAACAAATAGATTTTGTTCTAAAACACCGGTGTTAAAATTGTAAACTTGAGTGGCTGTGGGAAATTCCCATGTTCAGGTGTTGATGGCACAGGCAACACATATTAGGAAGGAGCTGGATTTTGTCTTGAGTATGTGATTGCATTCTGTCACTCCATGCAATGTCTTCCTTATCTGGTGCACCCTGCTAGGGGTGAGCTGATTTTTTGTTGCTTATTTCAGCCTCTGGTTTGATTCCCATTTACTAAATGGGCAAAAGGAATGAAGGACAAGGATGGTTTCATGGTAAACGGGGCCGAATGCTACTTTCAGTGTGCCTGTCTCTGCAGCAGGGGTAGTTTGGCCTTCTGCAAGACTGCTTTGAATCCTGATGCACCTATCCTCAGGGCTGTAGAGTAACTCCTCTGGGCCAAGCATGGTTTGCAGGAACCAAGAAGACAACTTGCTGGGTGGCCTCAACTTCAGTGCTGTCTTATGGGTGTGGAAATGGACTTGAGAGCTACCTCCTGGCCTGCAATAGCTGATGTTGGGGAGGAACCCTGGTTAGGGCTGATAAGGAAACAGAGGGTGAATGTTCTCCTAAATCTCCCTTCTTTGTCATCTGCGGTGCATCAATAAGAGTGTGACCAGCAGGTGAAGGGAGGTCATCCTCCCCCTCTACTCTGCTCTGGTGAGGCCCCATCTGGAGTCCTGTGTCCAGTTCTGGGCTCCCCAGTTCAGGAAGGACAGGGAACTGCTGGAGAGGGGACAGCAGAGGGCTATGAAGATGATTAGGGGCCTGGAGCATCTCCCTTATGAGGAAAGGCTGAGAGACCTGGGTCTTTTTAGTGGGGAGAAGGGAAGAGTGAGGGGGGATCTAATCAATCCTTATACATAATGCAAAGGGTGGGTGTTGAGAGGAAGGGGCCAGTCTTTTTTCAGTGGTGCCCAGTGAGAGGACAAGAGGGAACGGGCACAAACTTGTGAATAGGAAGTTCCATCTCCACAGGAGGAGGATCTTTTTCCACTTTGAGGGTGGCAGAGCCCTGGCAGAGGCTGCCCAGAGAGGCGGTGGAGTCTCCTTCTCTGGAGACGTTCCAAACCCACCTGGACACGTTCCCGGGCAACCTGCTCTGGGTGGACCTGCTTTGGCAGGGGGTTGGACTGGATGATCTCCAGAGGTCCCTTCCAACCCCATAGCATTCTGTGATTCATCTTTCTGCTTCAACACCAGCTCTTGCTGCACCTCTGTGGGGTGAGACCAGTGCGGCAGCATCCATGGGCACAGGAAAAAGAGGTATTAGGAGCTCCTTCATCCTGTGCTGCATCCCAGCCTGTCCTGGGCTCAGGAACAGCAGGGAAAGAAGCACAAAATGGAACAAGAGCCCTGAGAAATTTTCCCTTCCCCCTGTCTGGGTGGGGGGAAATAAGCCTTTGTAAAGAGATCGTCTTTTCCAGTGAACAGTATTTCTCTCGGCCTACTAATTCTGCTTTTTACTTGGAACTTCTAACAATTGGTCTGGTGCAGAAATTAGACTTGCATGAGTTTTGACGTTCCCTGCGTTCACCCAGGGCTCCCTCTGAAAAGCCGGCATTGCATTTCCTGGTTTCCCATAGCGCTGCAGTGAAAGATGATACGCAGCAGCTCAGCACATAATTCATCAGTTTCATACTTGAGTTCTTAAAAGCCCGGTACTTTGTCCTTGTTCACTTTACCAATTTATTATAAAACCTCTAACATTAACTCTCAAGCTGGAGACAGTTTCATATTATTTTTTCATACAAGATGTATTCCCGATCCTGGGGCCGGCTTCAGCCAAATTTGAAGCCTGCTCTAAAGCCCAGAAGAACTGGTTTTACATGGAATGACGGTACCATAGTGGAACAACTGGGTATGACTGCTCTTTATTTATAGGGTGAGGAAACAAGTGTTAGCCCACTGATTAAAGTACTGAAAACAGAATGTGGATTTTGGTTGAATCTTTACGCTGCTGTAAGGTCTCAGTTCTGAACTAAGGTCAGTGTGGGTGGTCTCTGGGACCCGAGTACATTCCAGGCACTCAAATCTAAGCTGACCAATTTAAACTAAAAATGCTGTATGAATTTGTGAGGAATCTTTGTACAGGATGACCTGAGAAATTTCTTTTTTTTTTCTTAGTTAACTCTGATTCCAAAATATATGGAGTAAAGTGAAAATCTCTAATGCATGATGTTTAAAAAAATGTATTAACCAAGTGAACAGCTGGGAGAAATGAGTTCATTTCCCCTGGTGGGGCCCATCTGGAGTACTGTGTCCAGTTTTGGGCTCCCCAGTTCAGGAAGGACAGGGAACTGCTGGAGAGGGTACAGCAGAGGGATACAAAGATGATGAGGGGACTGGAGCATCTCTCTTGTGAGGAAAAGCTGAGGGACTTGGGTCTTTTCAGTCTGGAGAAAACTGAGGGGGATCTGATCAACGACTATGCATAGAAGGTGGGTGTCAAGAGGAAGGGGCTAGTCTTTTTTCAGGGGTGCCCAGTGAGAGGACAAGAGGAAACATGCACAAACTTGTACATAAGAAGTTCCATCTAAACATGAGGAGGAACTTCTTCACTTTGAGGGTGGCAGAGCCCTGGCAGAGGCTGCCCAGAGAGGTGGTGGAGTCTCCTTCTCTGGAGACATTCCAAACCCACCTGGACACGTTCCTGTGCAACCTGCTCTAGGAGGACCTGCTTTGTCCAGGGATGTTGGACTAGATGATCTCCAGAGGTCCCTTCCAACCCCGTATCATTCTGTGATTCTGCATGTGAGTTGATCTCACTCCTAACTAGCCCTTCCCCCCAAGAATCTTAGTCTTCACCTCATTAAAAAAAAATCACAACTTTGTAACATAAAGTGTCTGCTGTGATGAATAAACGACCTATTTTGTAATTCACAGATCATTTAAACTCTAGCAGTTTCTTATTAATCTTGATAGCACAGTTGACAGACCAGACAAGTATATATATATATAAAAAAAAATTTGTCTGCTTTAAAAAATCCTGGTAGATGCAGACACATAGAATTGCTGCTAAAATCTCATTAAACTGTCATGTTTTCCTTTCCGCTTTTGCTAATCATCACAGCACTTGTGTAAATTGAACTTTTTAGCCTTGCTTTTCCTGACGAGCTTGTTCAGAGATGGTACAATCTTGCCGTGTGCTCCGTTGGCTTGTGTCGTGGGAACGCTGGTGGCACCATCACTAGAGCTGCAGTCTGGCTTATTAGGTAAAGCTGGTGGCAACTTGGAAGGTGGACCTGGTCACAGCCAGCTGAATATGAGCCAGCAGTGTGCCCAGGTGGCCAAGAAGGCCACCAGCATCCTGGCCTGTATCAGGAGTGGTGTGCCCAGCAGGACTAGGGCAGTGATGGTCCCCCTGTACTGGGCACTGGTGAGGCCCCACTTCAATTGTGGTGTCCAGTTTTGGGCCCCTCACTCCAAGAAAGACGTTGAGGGGCTGGAGCGTGTCCAGAGAAGGGCAATGGAGCTGGTGAGGGGTCTGGAGCACAAGTCTTGTGAGGAGTGACTGAGGGAGCTGGGGGTGTTCAACCTGGAGAAAAGGGGGCTGAGGGGAGACCTTTTCACTCTCTACCACTCCCTGAAAGGAGGGTGTAGCCAGGGGGGAGCAGTCCCTTCTCCCAAGGAACAGGAGATAGGGCAAGAAGAAATGGCCTCAAGTCGTGCCAGGGGAGGTTGAGATTGGATATTAGGAAAAAATTTCTTCACTGAAAGGATTGTGTCCATGCTTGGACAGACTGCCTGGGGAAGTGATGGAGTCACCATCCCTGGAGGCATTTAACAGATGGGTAGATGTGGTGCTTAGCAGTAGAGTTTAGTGATGTTTTTTGTCAGAGTTAGGTTGAAGGTTGGACTAGATGATCTGAAAGGTGCCTTCCAACCTAGGCAATTCTGTGATTCTTTGTCTTTTAGACATGGAATCTGCAGCTGCAGCGCTACAGAAAAGGGCTGGGGTTGGATCTGAATGCTGACCTCCTGGTTTTACGTATTGTTTGTAGGTTGGGTGTAAACATTAGCTCTCTTCCCATCTGCTTTAGACCACTCTGACAAGCTTTCTCCGAAACAAAGCCTGAGTGTTGCTCTACAAACGGCTTGCTCAAAGGCTGCTCCGGAGGGCAGGGAGGAAGAAAGGCTGGAAGAAAACCATCATCCTGTATAGGGCTGTAATGCCAAAGCCTGCTGAGATGGTCTGCTTAACCCTCCTCCCTCCCTCCGGCCATTCTGGGGGATATGCAACACATGCTGTGCTTTGCGTGGTGAAAATACCGCTCTGGTGGGCTGTGAGAAAGTCATCGTGCTTCTTTATGCACTTTGAACCGAGACAAACCAAATAACCACCTGGAGCCGTGGGACTGGTGGAGCCTTAAGGAATCCCAGGGCCAAGTGCTCTGTAATTCTGATGGAGCCCCCAGCAAGGTGAAGAGGAGCCAGTCAGTGCCAGTTGGCCTCAGGGCCAAGGTTTGGTCCCTGGCCCTGTCTCTGTTTTCCAGCACAGACATAGCAGGGGATTGGACCCCAAGGTTATCATCTCTGCAGAAGCTTGTTAGATCATCCCATAATAAATTTATTGAGCTCCAGCAGAACAGATGGATGCATTGACCCCACAGCTCTGATCAGATTCACTCTTTCATGCCTAGAAAACTTCCAATTTCCACCCTAAATTTATTTTTGGTTTGTTTATCCATTCTCGTGTGTGCCAGCACTGTTCTTTTAGCTTTTATTCACTGCTTTTATTCCTCCTTTCCCTCCTTCCCCCGTGCACTTCGTGGTGATATTAACCCTTTCAACTTTTGTTGTGAGGCTGAACGAGTCCTGTCACTCTTAAATTTTACTGTGTCTTGAAATTCAGCAGTGTCTCAGTTGTCCATGTCTGCTGCAATATACTGTACCCTGCCCCCTCAGGTCTGGGTTCTGCTCAGCTCAGTGTTAAGGTCGTGCTCAATGGAAAAAAAAAAATTCATATTTACCTGTATCTAAGTGTGGCCTGAGCTGCCAGTGCAAGAAAGCGTGGAAATGTGGTAGGTTGTGCTTTACCTTAGAGGGTGCAAATGTTTGCAAGGCATTTGACTGTGACAGGAATAGCCCCGTGGGTCACCTGTACCCACACTGTGCATTCCTTGTGAGGGTCTGGAAGCAAGACCTTTTTGGTGTTTTTTCTCCTTTTGAACAGGTTGGGAGCACAGCCTCGGTAGGTCAGAAAGCGACGGGCGTTTTGCAGAATGCCATGGTTTGGTTTTTTTTCACAGCACAAAATCGAGCTTCCGTTGTTGTGTTGGAAGTGGCTCTTTCCAGGCTGCCAGTCAGCCAGAGGAGCGAGGATGTTTCCACACACCAGGCTGGTTTGGAACACCTCCTGTACTAAGAGGTTACTAAAACGCTCTTCCCGAAGCGTTGTGTTCAGTACCACGTGCAGAAGCTTCTTCATAATTAGACAAAATTCTGGCTTTCAGAGTCAAAAGTGAGCACCCTCTGTTTCTGTTAGATGAATTCAAGGAGTTGATGATGCTCAGTTTCTTCTTGCCCATCATTTAAAACACTAAATTTTTCTCCTATTAAGGCAAGTCTTCCTGCTAATGCTAGTCGCTGTGCTCCTGTTATGCCCTCTGTCTCCACTGTAATCTAAGAACATCCATTTGACAACCAGTCTCTAATTAAGAGAGTTTTAAATTAAAATGACTGGCAAATTTAGAAACCTCTGAGCAATAGAGGAAAATATTGAGTAAATATGCTTACAAATATTTATACAGGTTCTGATATAATAAAATATGTGCTGTGGCAAAAAGTATGCTCTAATTGAACAGTACCTGCTGTGTAAAATGAAGCAAACTGTTATCAACATTTCCTCCTGTTAGGATTATGAGCTTTTCATCTTTTTTTTTTTTTTCTTTAAGAGAGATGAGCACTCAGAGATATTCAGGCAAATGTTACTTTTGTAGAAGCTGTTATTTTGACAGCACAAAACTGATAAGGCACTACGAAGGAGTGTGATGCTCTCTCTGCAATTGGCAGTGCAGAGCTGAGGCTTCAGCTGGAAAGGGGATCCACATGAGACAGGTTCCTCCTACAGCCACTCACTCTTTTGTCCTGCAGGGATTTCTGTCCAATTCTCCTGTCACACATCAAATACCTAAAAAGTTTGGAGGGTTGGAAACACCCAGAAAAATTTCCCTCGTTCTGCTTGCTCACTAAGAAACCTCTGTGTTCTGCTGGGAGTAGAACCAACTCGGAGGAGGATGTCCCCAGTGACTGTCATTCCAGACCCCCTTCCTACCAATAATAGTGTCAGTCCCTTCTGTGATCCTGGCAATGTCCAGCGTCAGGGCTCCAGCGAGTAAAGCATAACTGGGAGATGGAGCTTGGGCAAACAGGGGATGGACAAGGGATGAACAGGAAAAGGTGAAGATTCCACCCAGAAGGATTGAGAAGAAGTGGGCCAGATTCCAGAACTCCCTGTACCCATTTCTGTGCCAGGTTTGTGTTGGGGAAGGCCGTGCTATTGCCATAGATCTGTGTTGGGAACTCAAAATATTTGTCAAGTTGGTTAACGTGGCTGTATAAAAACTTAGGTTAATAAATAAGTCAGAACTTGCTGCATGACAGTCTGTATGCATTGAAATACATTCTTTTCAAGTGTAACACCATATTTAGTGCCTGATTTCTCCAAATCCCTAGTCTGGCTCAGTTAGTAATTAATCACATGGAAAGGTCACTCCCCCCAGCTGATTGCTGCTTTAAAGGGGTCGTGGTGGTCCCTACCCCAAGCTCTTCATCAAGCATGTATGCCCTTAAACAGTATTAAGAACCACTCTGACTAGTCCTGTGGTTCTTGTAAAATCGTTACTGGGCACACCACTTTTGGTAGGTGGGAACGGGGCTTCTGACTCTGCAACCCACTGAGAGTGTGTTCACATTAATTAGTTAACCCTGAAAAATGTCCATTAATAGGGTAAACAGGAGTCTCTTACTTAGAGGCTGGCTAAGGGATGAGCTCTACCTCATAAATGCAACACAAAGCAGTGTGCAGTGAGGGAAGATGGAAACTCTAGCAATTAATGCTACCAGTAATGAAGCAGTCATTCCTCTGCTTCATTTTCTGCACCCCCCACTCCCTTCTCCTGACTGTAGTAGCAGGTGGTGGGAATGTCAGAGCACACACGAACTTCTCGTTGCACAGTTATTTCTTCAGCTAATGAAGCCTTTCGAGAATACTTTTCAAGCCACTTTTCCAGAATGGAAACCAGTGTTGCAGACTTAATATTATGTTGGCTGTATGTGAAGATTATTTTCTTTAAAAAACCTAAAACACCTGGGGGGGTTGCCTTAGGGTATTGTAAAAATTATTAGTTTTACTAGTGTCCTTAAACATACAGTTTCCAGAGTTCTGAAGGCTGTGCAGCTGTGAAAGGGTGTTTTACATAGGATTCTTTTTGTCTGAGAGAGAGCTGTATGTACAAGCAGGAGCTCTTAATAGATTGGAAAAGTTCATGACACCCCAAATGTGGACTACTTACTTATTATGGAGAGGTGCTCTGGACTCCTGCGTTTGTTTTCTGTCTCTCAGTAATGCTCTGTACAGAGCTGGGCAGGTCTGTCAGACAGACCTGGGGATGACCCACTGTCTATAAATCAGTAGCAGTCGATGCCTGTCTGCCAGAGGGAGGGGAATATTATTAAGGGGGAATGAAGAGTGATGGGGCAGAGCTTGAAAATATTTGATGCCTGTGCCTTCTGAGGGACCGTAAAATAGTCCTTACAGGGGTCAGTAGCAGATGTCTAGGGAAATGTTTAAAGCAAAGACACGTGTGCTGATAGCTCCGAGAATATTCTTCCAAGTTCCAACAAGTGAACCCAAATGGGTTTGTATTTAAGAGTTTAGTAGACTTTAGAATAATAATAATAACCAAATATCGGAAGGAAAAAGCTGACTTCTGGAATCAATGCAAACTTTGAGTCCTGTACTGCTTTCTGCAGTAAGAAATACTTGGTTGGGCTACAGGGTGCATAAAAAACCTGCCTCCTTTTGTTTTTGAAACAGGAGCCTGCTGGGTTTGTTGGACACCCCACTGCTTTTTTGTCTTGGAATGATTAGTCTCTGTCTCTTATTACTGTCTCTGTCTCTTCTTTCCACACTGGAGAGTCGTAATTGTTCTTAACTTCAGATTGTATTAAGATGATCAGGAGGCAAAATTTCTCCCTCGCTCCAGCTGGTTATCTCCTAGAAGTTATTTTTGGCCTGGAATTGTTTTCGCTTGGGAAGAGGTTTGTTGTTGAAAGTTTATAAAAGTCTGATGAAAGAGCTTCTCTTTCTCATCAGTGCAGGAAGGAAACTCATTGCAGTACTAATAATGAAACTTGCCTGGTTTTATGGCAGAAGATTTCTGGGTTTCAGTGAAGGAAAAATATTTACTGAAGGGATTAGATTTTTTTTATTATTATTTTTTTCCCAGTTCTATGAACCTTTGAAAACATTCCCTCACCCTTCCTTCTGGAGGTATTCCATGTTTTACACTGCTGCCTAGAACATAAGTATATTGTTCAGAGAAGCTTAAAAGTGATATTTCTGTCCTGTTGACATAACCTACTTCCAGTTGTGTAAATAATGACACTCTTTTTCACTCAATCCTCTGTAACCTCAGAAAAATAATTCCCTGTCTGTTTATTATGAAGGCTATATAAGAGTAGTGCAACTCAGTCGTATACTTGGAGCTACATGTATTTTCTGGGTTTTCTATATGTGTAGGTTTGTGTGATTGTGTATCTTGTACACTTAATGGCATATGGTTAAAATACAGTGTGACCCAATTAGGGTTGCAGTAGAATCATAGAATGGGTAGAGTTGGAAGGGACCTTAAAGACCATCCAGTTCCAACCCCCTGCCCTGGGCAGGGACACCTCCCACCAGACCAGGTTGCTCCAAGCCCCATCCAGCCTGGCCTTGAACCCCTCCAGGGATGGGGCAGCCACAGCTTCTCTGGGCAACCTGGGCCAGGGTCTCACCACCCTCACACCAAAGAATTTCTTTCTGGTATTTAATAGAAACAATAATAATAGAAATAGAAACCTTCATGTGATGGTGCCTGGGGTGGTGGGTTTTTGTCCTTTTAGTGTTTTGGTTTTTTTAATTAGTAATTTCCTATTTTGTATGTTAGTTTCTGGCTTTACTGGGCATGAGGAGGTATGTGGATGGTAAAGGCCCCACACCAAATGGGGGCTGCTTGCAGAAGTCGACGCTGAGCTTTTTCTGTACCAGGCGTTTGGTCCTTTGTGACTCGTCTGCACGGGAAAGTTCAGGTGCTGTTAGGTCAGGCTGTAAATTTGTGCTGCCTTAGCTGTTACCTAGAAAATTCCACCTACACATTGAGGGCATATGGAAAACATTCCCATTCCGCAAGGATCCCGCCTGCACTCGATGATTCTTTGTGTGGTGCGACATTCACACAGAGGTCAGTGTATGGGAGCAGGTTTATATGGATTGTGCTACAGAACTTTGCCTGGTTTAATTTTCTCATGTACACAAGGGAGAGGAAAACTACCTCTTTTTTGTTGTTGTTTAATTTTATTTAATCTGTTCTTCAGAACAAGCAGTGGAAAAACTCTTTAATGTCGTCTGCATACGCAGGTCTCTAAACGAGCTCGAACCCGCACCGTGCTTCACCCCCTGTTGATGGATGAAGCCAGGGCAGCAGGCGGGTTCTTCATAGGTCGGTGTAGGAATTATGCCACTTGGTGTCATCCCTAGGAGTGAACAGGAAGTTCTCCCGGAGATACTAACAGGTTTTTTTAGCGGTTCCTGGTGGATGACAGAAAACGCCGCCTTCTTGCCCGTGTTGGTACCACCCTGGATAACCTGCTGATGTGTACGGCCTCAAAACTTCAGCCCTTGGGTGGGATCCATCCAGAAGGAGCTACCGCGTTCCGGTGGAATAAGGCAGGGCGGTTTGGCTGCTCCCTGGCCTAGCACAAATCCCTGGAGAGAAACAGAGGATTTCTGGTTTCCTGTTTTGGGAAGCCTGGTGCTTTTTAATGACCAGTAAACTCACTTTAATATTAAAGCTGGGACTTTTTTTTTTATGGTTGAGTATGTCTTGTGTATTCTTGGGGTGAGAGAATCACCCAGCGGCGCTGGGCCGTTCTGGGACCCGGAGGACGGAGCTGCTGGGTTTTATGTCGCGATTCTCCTGCCTTTAAGAGCGCACAGCGCGCTCTTACAACCCTAAGACTGTTCTTATCTGTGCATGTAAACACATAAATGAGCTGTTTTATACCGGCAATTAGATACTCCAGAGAGTTGTGAAGCTGTGAGATATTGCTTCACTTAGGGTGGTTGCAACTACTTGGCCCACAGCCTCGGGCTTTGTTGCCTGCACTAGGTGTTAGCAAATGGCAATGCTAATGCGCTTAATGATATCATTACTAATCAGCAGCCTGGTCACAACAATTGACCTTCATTGATCTTGGTATTTCGACTTTTAGTTCTTCCTCCTTGCCCTTTATGACAAGCTGTGCAAGCGATTTGCCTTTGAAAGGATGTAAGCAGTTGCATAGTAACACTTTAATTTTAGTTTGGCTGATTTATTTTAATGAACAGCGTTATGAATTGTTTCTTTTCTTTTCTTTTTTATTTAAAAAAAAAAAAATCAGTGTGCCATGCTGAATTGAATGCCATCATGAACAAAAACTCCGCCGACGTGAAGGGCTGCAGCATGTATGTTGCCTTATTTCCATGTAATGAATGTGCAAAGCTCATCATCCAGGCAGGTAAGGAATAGTGCCAGCTTGATTTGTCAGGGTTGCAGTGCTGCCTGCTCCTTGGTATCTTATCACGGATATATTTGATGTTAAATTGCTGCTGTTAGATCTAAATTAATTGCACTGTCAACTTCATAAGATGCTACTTCTGGGGTGGTTCTTTGTGGGCTTTTTTTTTTTTTGCATCTGAACGGTGCCAAATTTTTCCAGTGCTAATTGCATCTTCTGTGATTCTAAGCGTGCTTCTAATTTAGGTTTGTAACTTCTTAGACCAGGAGCTGCCAAAGAACAACAGAGGCTTTGCATATAATTACTGTCAGTTTTACTGTGCTCTGACACACTGAATGGAGTAGGGCAGAAAGAAATAAACTTCTGCATGACAAAAGGTCTGGTGGGAGTATATACATGAAATTTTAATTTGAACGTGATGCATGGTAGATATTTGAAGATTTTAAAATATCTTTGCTCATAAATGTCATAAGACTTCTATGATCCTACTTTAATTATGTCTTCCATTACAATTGTTATAAATCTGTGCCACTGCAGCAAGTGCGCTGGCCTAAATGTGTCGCCTTTTTTCAGATGAGGCAGTATCTGCAGGAGGCTTCAGTTCCGTAAAAATTTCCGCCTGTATTTTGCTCATTGAGTAAAACCCTGCAAGCCCAGCACAGATTGCTGTTCTGGGGGAGTTTCTCTCACCTCTGATGAGCACAGGAACCTAGGAAGGGAATAGCAAACGTAGCGCTGCTTTATTCTGGTCGCTAAGGTTTGACATGAAGAGAGGTGGAAGGGGAAAGTCGAGGGCATTCTGTATTTGTGCTAAATTTCTCTGATTTATTTCATCAAAATCAAATGGTCTTCAAGGTAGCTTGGCTGTTTCTCCTCCGTGTAGTCACTCATCCTTTTCCTTACATGCTTAGGCCAGCACTAAATGCCAATTTATTGATATTCATGTCTGGTAAGTCCAGTAGGATGTCGATAGGCTCTGGGAATTCTCCTGGGTCAGTCTTTATGCTTCTCCCCTGCCCGAAGGATTTAGGCACAGATCATTCCACAGTTTGGGACAGAGTTTATAAGGTTTTGAACCCGGGACTGGGAGTTACTTATAAAACAGAGAACAAAAAGGAAAAAAAAAAAAAAAGCACATTTTTGTTACTGTGCATTTGGAAGGGGAGTAGGATTTAGGGTTTAAGTTCTTTGGATGGAATTCTATTTGTTAGAAAGATAAATTTACTATTCCTTTTGCAAAATTGCTTAATTTCTTGTCTGTCTGTCTTGGGTTTTTGCCCACAAGTTTTTGGGTTTGGTTTTCTGAGTTAAATTTAGGTGAAAGGGGGAATTTTCCAGCATTTTTGAAAGATCTGTCTTCCAAAACAACTCTACATAGCCTTATTCTCAAGTACAGTCGATAGTATGTTGGGAAGCAGAGTTGTACCAAGGAATTCCAGAGCATGTGGATGAAAGCTGCTTTTTCTGATTTTGGGCATCAGACATTTGGGGGGGAGGGGGTGCTTGGTGGTTTTGGGGTTTTTTCAGTGTAGTTTTAACTTTTTTTTCCTGTATGACTTTTTTTAGGCATAAAGGAAGTTATTTTTATGTCTGACAAGTATCATGACACTACAGAAATGACAGCTGCACGGCGGATGTTTGATTTAGCAGGAATTGTATACAGGTAAGAGAACTTTGGATTAACTACATTTTTAGTTTGGAAAGGAAGAAAATGGCATGTGGAAGAGACCAACACTAGGGCAAAAGCTTTTCTTCTTTGCATCATGCAGTGTTTTACTCTTTGGTGGTGTTTGTAGGTGACCTGCTCTGGATGCCTGCAAAAGGTAGTGGATTGACAGACTGTTGCACTGTTCTTCTGGTCTCGTGTGTGGTTAAATTGCAGTTTTTGTAACCTTTGTATGAGAACATGGTCCGTTTGGAATGCTCCCATCATTCCTGGGGCTGCAAGAGGAATTGTGAATGGGCTGGTCGCAGCTAACATTGCACTGGGGGAGAGTCACCGACCCTGCTCAGAGCAGGAGGTTAGTCTGGGTGATCTCCTGAAGTCCCTTAAACCTCAAGTGTCCAATTCTGGTTTTTGTCCTGTTGTGGATTACCTGATCCTGATTGAAACCTCAGTATCTTTTTGCTGCAGTCAGTTTGGGAAGGTGTCAACCAGTCACCCATAATTAATTCTTGGTGCCTGTAGCTGTCCGCTCTTCTTTGGTCAGCTTTTCATGTGAAAAAAAGAATAAAACTCAGAATATTTGCCTTAAAGTAATGAGAATCTGAAAAATGTTTGAAGAGTGGGGTTTTTAAAGACACTGACAGAGATACCTAAAGACAATCTGTTCAACAGCGAGTTTGATAGCAATAACATGCTGGGGGTGAGGCTAATTATGCAGTCAGGGAGGCTTTTGCAACTCTAAAAAGTTTTACAATATTAATATAAAGACTTCAAAAAATTTGCAAACATAACAATTCTGACAGATCAAATTTTGGGATTAAAGGTACCCACTGGGCTAAGAAACATCTGCGAAAAAACACAGCAGTACTTGGAATTCAGTTTTAGTCCTTCAGTGTATTTCCTTTCTACTAAGACTATTTGACCAAGAGGCATAAATCATTCTCTTGCAAGTCAAATCTTGTAACTTCTCCAGGGTGAGAAGTCTTTCCTGCATTTTGGGTTGTTATTCTGGACCAAGTATCCAGAGTTTCTGTGGTCAGCAGCGGGTGCCTTTCTGTGTTGACTGTTACTCATTCTTATATTGATTGTGAAGGATGTAGGTGGTACTTCATGAATCTCTTGAACTGAACTGCAGAGCTTAATTAGGCACTAAATCCATGCTATTTGCATAATCCTTTGTTTACTGGTAGACTGGAAAATATATGCTTGGTCCCCAAATACCTTCCTTGCTAATTGCTGTACCAGATGCTCTAATGATAATAAAAGGAAACATTTCGTGGCGGTATTAATTTTACAATTCTAAAGTTACAATTTTTAAATGATTCCCTCTTAACTAGTTTGGTCTTTCCCCCAGTATAATGCATTATGTGATCTATTCCCCAAGCACAAAAAAAACCCCAAAACATTTTAATGTACTGAGGCAAAGTTTGAAAGTGTTCTTGGAAAATTTGGCAGGAAAAAAGTGATCAAAATATTTATCAAAATATATTCCAAATATCTTTTTTATATATATGTATATGTAGACATATATGTGTATATATATTTTCTATGCAGTATATTAACATATTTTTGTGGAGACATATATGTGTACCTACAAATATTTGAAAATATAATTGAAAATATATTTGAAATACACATCTATATGAAGAATAGCCCTGGTAACACGATGCCGCCGCCTGCAGCGAAGTTGGTGAAAGTCCTGTGACTCCTGGGTAATTTATGAACTCCAATAGCTGAAGAATGTACAGGCAAACACACCCCATGTGTCTTTTTTGTCTTAGTCTTTCTTGTCCAGGTTTCTCTCAGTGTGGTGCACTATAATTGGCTCCCAGAGAGATGAAAACTTTGTGAATGCAAGGATGGGGTTTTGTTGGGGTTTTTTTTTTTTTTGCTTTATTTCTTCAAAATTTAGCTGGAGCTAAAGCAAGCAAAATGTTTTAACTACTCACTAACTAATATCTGTATTTTTCTTTATTTTAGGGAATTCAAGCCAAAGTGTAACAAGATCATCATCGACTTTGATTCAATTAACAGCAGACCAAGTCAAAAGCTTCTGTGAATTAAGTCTCATTAAGTCTATGGAAGAGCGTGATTATCCTTTTCTAAAAAGCTGCTAATGCCTTTCATCTTCAAGTTACTTGCAACTTTTTAATGGTTTCTGTAGCTAAAGTAGACTTCTTAAGAAATCCAAGGCATAAAATGTACCCCCTCACTTCATCTCGTCATGTGGAATCTAAATCGACTTAAAATTTTTTAATGCCTTTATCGAAACTCCATAAAAAGTCTGGAGACGTGTAGAAGAGACAATGTAATGTATGTAAAGAAAACTGTTGTGATTCTTGCTGTGTTCCTCACCACCTGCTCTGATGGGCTGTCAGCGCTGAGTTAACTCGGCTGAACGGTAGTGCTCGCTGGAACCGGCAGTATGTTGGAATATGCTAATATATGCTGATCTCTCTATTGGATACGTGGGTCTAAATAGCTCATCCTAATAAAGGCCAAAAAAATGTTCTCCGTGCAACTACTAATCTTCCAACTGCTACAACACTAATATTTAAAAGATTATACAATTTTAAAGATGTGCAACATTCCGTATGTGTTATCCAGCAAATGAAATGCTGATTTTTCTTTTTAATTACTATTTAACGCTGTTGTCCCTAAGGAGGGGAGAGAGTGGAATTTGTTCTGAGAATGGTCCCTGCTGGACCGAGCTTCACAGGTGCTTTCAGGTCCTTGTTTTCCCCAAAGCTCCCAAATTGGAAGGGGCTGATGGAGTAAATAATTTGGCTCTTTGCCTTCCACGACTCTTACTTGGAGTTGGTTTTCGTTATCCTATTGGTGTGAGAATTGTCTGTTCCTAGATGATCCAACACAGCCCAGTCTTCAAATCAACCTGTACTGAGTCAGTTTTTTGTCCTTTGAGAGAAATTAGAGATTGTCAACCCATATCCGTGTCTGTGCCAAAAGAGGTAATTACGGTGTTAGCTGGTTTCCCAGTGCTGGCATAGTACCTTCATTTTCATAAACGTTGCCTAAAATAATATCCTTTTTAATTTTATCTTGAGATCTGGGAATAGATTTGAGTTCCTTTTCTCTAATTTGATTTTTTAAAATTAAATATGCCTAATAGCTTTGTTTAGATAACATTGGGGGTTGGGGTTTTTTTTTGTTGGGTTTTTTGTTGTTGTTTTTTAAATGTGGTTATACTTCAATGAGCTTTTATTTTCTCTATAAAAGCTTTGTTTCATATTTTGAGACATTATGTAATTTGGCTTCATACCAGTATTATTAAAGTCTTATTAAAATCCACTACATCGAAGTAGACTCATAATTATAATATTAAGCTATGTGCTTGGCTCCAGAGTGCTGCTGTTTTTGCAAGCATATGCAAAGCATATTTTGTGCATTTGTGATATTACAGAAAGTGTAATGCTCATGGACCATTGGGCTACTAAAGGGAGCATTCTAATGCATTATAAGATATGTCCATTTATAAAGTAATTTCTGACTTTCTCTTTTTTTTTTTTTTTCTTTTTCCTCCGCAACTATTTTCCACCTCAAAATTGGTCTGTGGCTCTCTGCCAGGAGAAGAAATTTGCACATATGTGGAGGGGGAGGGTGAAACCTGAAAAATTACTTTAATAAAATGTCACTAAAACAGCTTATGCACATCTTTTTCTATGGCCTGAATTAATAAGTGGAAGCGTTTTGAGTTATACTGATCTGCCAATGGGACAGAGGGGAGAGAAGCAGCAGAATTTTTGGGGTTGGCAGCAAAATTGCTGTTTTCTTCATAGGTAATTGCTGATCTAAGTTCAGACTTAAAAGATATATGCATTGTGCTTCTGGTTACTTCAAGTATTTTTCTGTCAGGCCCTGGATAACGGGAGTGTATAATGTGCATAAAAACTCAGGAGTTCTTTGAATCAATGTCCAGGTCTTTTTAGGAATGTAACTATTTTTTATCATGACTTTTTTTTTCTCTCCTCCAGGACTTTGCTGGAGATTATGAGAGGCTTTTAGATTTCTTCTGGTCAATTTTTGATCCGACAGAGCCACATAGACAAGCTTTCAGAGCAACTCTCAGTTGGCTGGGGCTGGTAAGTGGGCTCTCCGAGTTCCTGGGCACCCTCGTGGAGAGGGAAGAAGCACATGCACAACTTGAGACAGCGTGTCCTCAGTTTGGGGTTAATGTTTTGGAGCAAATCTTAAAGAAGGTTTGACCCTTAAACTTTGTGTCTGCGCTTAGAAATCTGTATGCTGCTGGCTTTTGGTTTTTTAATAGTTTAGGAGTTGCTTTGACTTCCAGATAAAGAATAATTACTAGAGGAAACCAAGGAAATGGGTAAATGTAACAAACAGTGTTTCTGCTCCTGAAACTCAAGTTCATGATGAATAGAACCATTTGGGCTGGAAGGGTCTCTCGAGGGTGTTTAGTCTCATCCCTCACTGAAAGCGCTGTTGACTTCCAAGTTAGATTCAGTTGCACAGGCCTTGTCTGGGTGAGGATCTCCACGAACTGGGATTCTACAGCGGTTCTGGTCGTTCATTCCCATACGTGACCCTCACTGTGTCTTTTTTCTGTTTTCTTCAGACAGAATTTCCACTGCTACAGCTTGTGTCTGTTGCCTCTCATCCTTTTGGTGTACGTGTCTGGAAAGGGTGTGTCTGTCATCTCTGTTACCACCCATTAGGTAGCCTAAGCCAGGAGCGAGGTTCCTCCCACCTTGAACTTTCTCTTCTCCAGGCTCAACAAATGCCTTTCTTATGCATCATGTGCTCTGTCCTCTTCCCACTTTAGCGTCCCCCCACTGTCTGTCCTGTGCTGGGGAGCCCAGGGGTGACACTACTCCAGATATGGTCTTAGATAAGCAGAATCTAGTAGAGCCTGGTGCATGGATAGCCTTCTCTGGTGCCAAGGGCACTTCATCCCTTGTCCACCTGGATTCCTCAGTCCTTTTCTTCCAAGGTTCCTTCCATCCAGTGTCCACCCGGCTCACTGTTGTTCTGTTCCTGCTGCAGGACTTTGTTGTATTTCCCTCAAAGCTGGGCTTCGAACCACTGGTTCCTTGAGCCTGATGGAACACCAATGTGAAACTTCAGAGGTCCCACGGTGGCCACCAGCACCTCTCCTGTGGTAAATTACACCCCTCACCCTCCCCAGCCTGCTGGGGAAAGGGCTGAGCCTTTGTTAGGGGTTGCTTGAAAAACCCCAGTGCAGGAAGCCGAAAGGAGACTCTGGGGAAGCACTTTGGTAGGAGCGTTAATTGGAGCAAGAAATCACATTCAAATAAAATGCTGAGATTCCATCCAGTTCAATGTAACTATCTTAAGGGTTAAATCTAAACCCTGCCATCATCTAGGTTTTCCTTCTAAATGTTGTACTCCATTCCCCTGTCAGAGAACCCGAGGAACTGGCAATCTTATTTACATAAATTTCATTTAAGAAAGGGTGGTTTCACAGGCTGGCGTACTGAATGGGAGCATAATCTCCATCTTTGAAGCTTTGATCACCGACTGAGCATTTTATTGCTTTGTAAATTAGGAATATTTTCACAAAGGTAACAAAAAGTATGCTGTGACCGGTACAATTGTTCTGATCTCCAAAATAGCCTGTGATAACATTGCCAATAAAAGCTCTTCTGGCGCATCACTCAGCCTGAAATCTCTATGTACGTAACGGCAGAAGCTGCAGCAGTTCATCAGCTACCAAAATGAATCTTGTGGGGATTTTTAGGCTGTTGAAAACAAACAAAACAAACAAAAATTCTGGCTTTTCACTCTTGGCTTTTCTCTCTGAAGCTGGGAGATGGGGAGTCTTTGTGGAAGTGAGGTGGGACGAAGGTCAGAGGCCTCACCTGAGCGCCCTGAATCAGCTGTTGTCCAGGGAAAGGTCTCAGCCAGGGGCCCAGGGTACCTTTCCGAGGTGGGGCTGGGGCCATGGGGAGCTGGGAGCTGGTGTGGTGACAAAAGCAAGGAGCAATTATTTCACAGAATCACAGAATGCTATGGGGTTGGAAGGGACCTCTGGAGATCATCCCTTGACAAAGCAGGTCCTAGAGCAGGTTGGACAGGAATGTGTCCAGAAGGGTCTGGAATATCTCCAGAGAAGGAGAATGCCACCTCTCTGGACAGGCTCTGCCACCCTCAAAGTGAAGAAGTTCCTCCTCATGTTTAGATGGAACTTCTTATGTTCAAGTTTGTGCCCATTTCCTCTTGCCCTCTCGCTGGGCACCACTGAAAAGAGACGGGCCCCTTCCTCTTGACACCCACCCTTTAAGTATTTATAGGTGTTGATCAGATCCCCCCGCTCAGTCTTCTCTCTCCTTACTAAAAAGACCCAAATCCCTCAGCCTTTCTTTGCAAGAGAAATGCTCCAGGCCCCTAATCATCTTTGTGGTCCTCTGCTGTACTCTCTCCAGCAGTTCCCTGTCCTTGAACTGGGGAGCCCAGTTCAAGAATTGTTCTCCGTTGTAGGTAAGAAAAGGATTTTATATAATACAGGGCTGAAGGTGTGAGGTACTGACTCTTCCTCTCTTCAGTGGAGATGGCTCAAAGGGTTTGCACCATTAAAGCCTCTTTTAGTGGATTTCTCTCTCCCTTTCCTTTTAAAATCCGGGTTTATCTAATGTAAAACTCTCTGATTTGGGAACAGAGAGGTAGAACTTGTTTCAGGTGCTTAGTCTGCATCTGCTCCCACCTCCTCAGCCTTGGGAACTACTGAAAGGCACAGGGTGGAAAAGCATTAAACAGAGCTGACTGTCTAAGAAACCCTGTATCCGAGACCTTTAAATCTATGTTCCCTTCCTTTTATGCTTCACTCACCTGTTCACTTTCTTGGGCTTGAAGGAAATGAGAAAAGAAGGTGCCCACGAGAGACCACCAGATAATGGTGGGGGAGGGCTGTTGCCCATCAATCCCAGTAACCAGCGAGAAGGGCAGCCTCTTCCTGTGACTGGCCGTGCAGAGGGGCAACACTCCAATACAGAGATAGATGTGACAGGGTACACGAATTACAGTGATTTCTCGTTTCTCTACCTGAATTTCTTCTTTCCTTAGAAGGAATTAAGGAGTAGGTGTTGGAATGGGGAAACTGCTACTTCTGTCTTGTATTCTTCCAGATTTGTGCTGGAAGAGCTGGCCTCTGTCAGGGCACTCCCCCTCATCCAAATATGAGGAAAAAGAAATAAAAATCAGGCTTGATGGGCTGGATTTTCAGTTGTTGACATTATTTACTATGCTCTTAACAAACAGTGCCCTAAGGAGAATGAGAATAATGTGCTCCAGCAGCAAAATATGCATAATAAAGAAGCAATTTCCTGCGGTACCCTGGGATTTCTTACTCCGCGCTCTCTCCCTCCCTAGTCCTTCATTGTTTCAAGCTAATGTGTACTTCAGTTCTGCCGTGCAAATGTTCAGAAGGGCTCCCTGTGCCAAAGGAGAGGAAACAGAAATATATTCAAATCACCTCTTCAGAGGCATCATTTGTGTCGTGGTTTGCCAGAGCCTTGGGTACCTTCTTTCCTTGGCCGTACGGCTCTGCTGTTGCCGCTGCTTGACTCCGACTGAGGTCTTTTATGTGGCATATCTTGTTGTAAGTGGGTTTTTGTACTGTTCAATCAGCTCTGACTGCTAATCAGAATGTTGCTGGGTAAACAGGACTGATTAAAATTAAAATTTTAATTTTGTGTTGTAAACAATATGGCACTTTAATATTTGTACTGTTATTAAAGATACTAATAATAATTCATCTGGTGTTTTGGGGTGCGGTTTTCATATTTATTTCTTGAAGCGCTGACAAGTTTTGCTAAAGAGCTTCACATCCAGATGCCAGGATTTTGTATTCCGTGTATTCCCTTTTTCAAGGGTGGCTGTACTTAATTATATTGGATATGGGTATCTTATTTATTCTTTCTGGGTTTAAATCTCAAGGGGAAGAAACATTTCAGTGACAACTGGGGACATGACACTGTAGGAAACAGCCATATTGTGAATGCCTTAATCTGTATCAATCTACTTGGTGCTGTTAACGTGTGTCTGTCTTTCAGGAGCTGGTTAGGTGTGGAAACACCTGAAAAGAGCGTTGGCTGGTGCTTGGAGAGCTGCCCTGAGGACAAGGACAGGGGAGACTAGAAATTCCTGGAGAGCAGAACAGATTTGTGATGGGATGTTGAAGCCTGATGATGAGAGGAAGTGAGAAAAGGAAGTGTAGGAGGTTTGTTACCTGTCAGGCCCTTCAAGGCCAAAGGGAGCTCTCTGGAAACAGGGAGGGAAAGAACCTTTTTTTGAAGAAAAACTGGAGTATGGAGGAGGTTGGAGAGCCTGAGCATGTCTTGGTGAGCCTGCCATTAAGGGGTAACAGTTTTAAACTGAAAGAGAGGAGATTCAGATGAGATCTCAGGAAGAAATTCTTTGGTGTGAGGGTGGTGAGAGCCTGGCCCAGGTTGCCCAGAGAAGCTGTGGCTGCCCCATCCCTGGAGGGGTTCAAGGCCAGGCTGGATGGGGCTTGGAGCAACCTGGTCTGGTGGGAGGTGGCAGGAGGGTTGGAACTAGATCATCTTTAAGGTCCCTTCCAACCCAAACCCTTCTATATGATTTTATATCAGATTAGCCTCTTCTGAAGGAGCTTTTCAAAAGGGCCAGGGAACATTTATGCTGAAAATCTGTGTTTCTCTTGTGATAACTAGAGGAATTGTTTTTGAAACTGATTCCTAAGTGCTTCTAGTGGCCTTGGCCACTAAGTGGTGACTGCAGAACCCCTGTATGGCTAGTTGATGGAAATACATTGAAATTAGTGGTGGGGCTTGATGCAGCTGGACTACAGCCTCTGCTCTAGCGGGTCCCACGGACTGGAGAACTGTGAGGGAGGGGGACTCTACCCCACCGAGAGCATCGCTGCTCTAAAATAAAGCTTCCTCACAGCCTTCACAGCGCAGTGGCTCCTGGTGATTTCCAGGTGTGTGTTGTGACTGCTGCCTTCTCCTCCCCTCCCCGCTCTCTTACTGTCTCTTCCTGCAGTCCCCGTCATCTTTTCCCTCCAGGGATTGTCAGAGATGGGAGCAAGAAGCTGACATCGTGGCAGGAGTGTTGTGAACATGGCAGGGCTGTGGGTCTCTGCTCCTTCCACTCCTCCCTGCTGAAATACAGGGTCTTGCAGTGCTGTAGCTGCCTGTGTAGGATCACATTGCATGGAGCAGATGGTGAGCATCTGAGGGGTGCTTGTCCCCTCCTGGAGTGACACCATGGCACGGTTCTCATGCTGGGCTATCTCCCTTGCTGGAAGTGCAGCTGCATGAGCATGGGTGAGCCAGGTTCAGTGCCTGGTGGGATACACCTCCCTGGGGTTGGACCTTTGGGATCCTAACCCCCTTCTAGACTGACCTAAGCCTGCAGGAAAGGTCACTGGTGTCTGAGCTGGCATAATAAAATGGTACATTTGGGTTGAATAAAAGCCTTAATAGACTGAGCCCTATGTTTGCTTCTGGCCAGTTCCTTTTTATTTCCTGTTGATTGTAGCTTAGAGCGCAGGAAAAGCTGTAACCATCCTTTCTGGCAGCCTGTTTAATAACGGTGTGTATTCCCCTTGCAGCTCAGCTGACTGCAGCACTACATCTTTCCTGTTCAGGACAGAATGTAAAATATGTGCTTAACTACCCTTTGAGTCAGTGGGGCTGAAGCTGACGATGTGCTCACGTCCTTTCCTGACCTGAGGTCTGGTAAGAGATGGAGCCTGACGTCCCTGACGGCATTCCAACGACACCTTCCTGACAAAAGTCTGTGAAAACACAGCTTTACAGCTCGGTAATAAATACTCTGATTTGAGATTCTGCCCTCAAGTGGGGGCTCTGCATTACCTGGACCGATTTTAAATGCACTTTTAGCTCAGACCGATGTAACTAAGGTGTTCTTTTACATATCCCGTGGGGGAGTGTGCGTGGAATGGACTGGGGAGGAGCAAAGGAGAGCTGGTTCAGGTCACAGCCTTTTCTAACAGGTAACTCCCTCTAAAAGTTAAAATATCTGTGTGGCATTGGAGCTTCACCCTATTTGTTTTATTTCCACCACTTTTTAAGGTTAAGGCTCAACTCCCAGCATCGGGCACGCAGAGCTGACTGACTTCACCTCAGGCAGAGAAGGAATCTCTGGCAAGAGATGAATGATGTTTCTGAGAATCCAGCGTTCAAGAGAGCGCAGGTGACGTGTTCACACCCCCAAATGTGTTTTCTTTTGAAGGAAAAAAAAAAAACCTCCGTAAGAGAGGGCAGATCCTGATAACAGTCGGGGGATTTTTTTGACCTTTTCTTGGTTTCCATTTATTTTTTTCTCCCATGGAAACCTTCAGCTTTTGGTGCTTAAAACTACCTGGCAGTAATGTTTATGAGTGCTCTGGTCCGTGTCATTTTAGACAATTAGTCCTTTCCGAGGTGGGTGCTTGTACGCATGTAAGCAGACACCTCTCGTCCCCGCTCTCCTCTGCTGCAAACGTGGGCAGCTCGGGCAAGTAACGCTCACACGCTGCAAAAAGCCTGTCAGCCTGTACAGGCTGTCTGTGCTGATTTGAGGGAAAAAAAATATCTGTTGAAGGCTGCAGCGGGGAGACAGGCTGCAGAGAGGAGCTGAGGAGACCAGCGCCTGAAAAGGGGAAGCCTCTCCAAAGAGCCGGGAGTTGTGTGTTTCAGGGAGACAGACTGATCTCCGCGATGTTCAGGCGATGAGACCTGACAGATGAGCAAAGTTTAAAACAACAACAAAAAAGAAGTTTGTATCTACCCCATAGATAATGTTAAGGCTATTGAGAAAGAGAGGACGAACAGAAAGGGTGTGTTGCAGGGAATGCATACCTTGGATTTCAGATTTTGGGAGGAGACTACAAAATTACAGGACGCTCTGCCTGCCCCGGGGGCCAAGCAGCAGCCGGTGTGTATTGCCCCAGCCTGAATATCTGCATTGAACCTTCTGTGCCAGAAGGGAGGATGTGAAAACGTTAAATCACTCCTCCTCTGGCTCTCACTCTCCCATTTCTTCTCAGCTGCTGAATGGACTCACAAGGCAGGAGCCTGCAGGCTCCTGGGAGGCTTTTTGTGTTTGCCCCTCAGTGTGTTGCCTGACCCAGGGGTAAATAAAAGCAGAAGTAGCAGGGACTCCAAGGGACTCGGTGACTTTTAGCTGCTGGCAGAGAAGCTTGGTTTTGCTTGCAAAGTGTAACTAAGGAGTGACTTGAGAGGCGCTGGGGGAGACGCTGTTAGGGCTTGGAGAAACACAGTGAGTGAGATGTTCTGGGTGCTCCCAGCTGCCATGCTCTGACCACCCCTGGACCAGAACTGTGCTTTGGTGGCTTGTGTGACCTTTCTCCGTAACTCTGCTCCCAGCCCTTACTTTGACTCTGGCCAAGTTTCTTGATCTCATTGTGTGCGTGTAGTTCCTTCCCTATGAAACAGTGAATTTTCCTTGTCTTTGAGATGTTGGAAAGATGGATCCTAGATAATGGTGAGGGCTTTATGACTGTCTTGCTGCATGTATGTAGGTCACGGAAGTTACCTTTGCAGCAAAGTATTGCCAGGACTTGCCTGTGAGTCACATCAGGGCTCCTTGGATGAACAGAGATGAACGTTCTCTCCTCCTACTCCACTGCTTGTTTCTGGAGATGTCTCTTCTGAGCTAAGTTGAAATCCCCGGGTCATGGTATGACCAAGCTTATCTGGGAAATATTTTTTGCAGAGTTACAGAATGAGAAAACTTGTTCATCCAAAGCCTGTTGTCAGAAATGGCTTTAAACCAACGATAACATATTCTTCAAATGATTTTTAACAAGACCCAGGTATCAAAGTCCACACCAGACTGGGAAGTAACTCAGCCTCGTGTAGTTGCACAGACACACTGCATTAAATCGCTGCAGCTACTGATGAAACATACCTTTCTTTGTTATTTCTTCCCTCCTTACTAGCTAGATTTTTATTATATCTATAATTCTTTGATGCTAGTCATCTTACCAAGATGTTTTTTGAATGGACCACTTAAATTTCTGAATTAGCAAGTTTTAAAGTTTAGCTTAAAAGATTGCAAAATAAAGTGTTTTTTTTTTCTTCTGTCACCTTCTAGAGTCCTGAAGCCCTGTTGTCATTGAGGGGCAGATAACATTTGAAAAACCAAACACAACTCAGTAAGTGGGGGCATTTTTGCCAAGAGGGTGTGAAAAGGAGAGGGACCCAGTGGGTTATTTGTGTGGGTGATGAATCGATTAGATAAAGCTTTGGGTTTGTTTATGGAGTTGCCTAAAAGCATAGCCAGAGAATAAAGCAGTTGATTTCTCTCTTCCTCATGCCATATTCTTTAGTCATATGCTTGCAACATCACATACAATTGGTATCCATGGAAATTATATCATAGCAGGAGCAGCTGATGAACTCTTGGGAAATAAAGATCCCATTTTCATGCAAATATTCTAAATAGCAACGAGGTGAGGAAGAAAAATGATTGATAAATAGAATTATTTCTGTCTTAGAATATATTTCAGTATTTTCCGTGAGGCAGCAGTAGCTTTTTGATATTGTGTTCTTCCTGAGCACAAACTTTCCGAGATCAGTGCGTGTGTGTATGCAAATTGGGAGGAAGAAAGCAGAGTTTAAAATAAAGCACACTGATTTTGTGAGGAAATATTCTAGATACTCCTCATGCAATTTAACTTTATTGTCAGAATAAAATCCAATAACTCTAGAAAGAGCAGGCACCTTGCATTTAAAAGCTAGATTGAGAGAGAGATTAATTGCTTGCTGGGGGCTGGACACTGGTGATTAGTGTAGTCTTCCATGTCACATGCAAGCTGCCTCTCTCTGTTCTCCCTCAATAATGCACTAAAATCCTATTTGTTTTTCCCTCTGCTCTTAAATGAGAGCAGTATAGTATTCCAAAGGCTGCTCTTCTTGTAGGATTTGTATCTGTATGTGCTTAGAAGGAATTTTGTTCCACACTGTATTGACTTGTCCCTGCTACGGTGAACCGAGTTATCAGGGTTTCTACCACAATCCCCTTCTTCAATTTATTGCAATAAAAACTTCCAATCTGACATTTCCCTCCCGCCGTGTGAGCTCAGCGCAGAGTGGTTGTATACATTTACAATACTTATTTTTAAATGCTTTCAAAACTAGACTCACCAGGACAACCGCTGATGTTTGCACCTGCGAGTCTTTTTTCCTGGAGAGGACTCTGACTGTGGCGCTCCTGACTCATGGCGGGAAGAGGCAGCGTCGTGACAGGGAGGCTCCAAGTGTCAGCAGTGCGATACAGGTCAGAGCTACTGAGGATTTAATAAAACGGCCAAATTGCCCCAATTGCTTTGATAATAAAGTGACTGCTGAGCCTGCCAAGTAAATAATTAATTTCCAGTACATATTTGGCTCTTGTGGCTGGCAGCCACCTTTGTTTCATGGACCATAACTGGTTGGCACAATTAGCTAAGGCAGAAGCCTTTAAATAGAGATTAACAGGCACATTAACTTTTAGCACGTAAATAATCTGCATTCTTTAAAAGACTGTGTGTGTATTTACAGCACAAAATGCCGTAGCGTGCCCTTCAAGCTCTACCTCACCAGGCTGTGGCGGGCCCAGATCTCTCTGAGACCGGTGTTTGTCGTTGTGGCAAATCTCCCCATCGTTTTTAAGAGATGAATTAACACCTTTCTATTGCTTCAGGAGAACAACCAGAGTCAGTTGTTGGGGAATACTCAGTGCCACCCAACAGGCAGATTCTTCTTCTCTTAAAGATGAGAGGTAGGAATGAAAGGTTAAGGTGCTTTGGGGGTGCCTCCTTGACAGCTTCAGCTGTGAAGAGAGAAGGTCCAGCACAGCCAACATAAGTGAGGAAGGACAAATGTGCTGCATTCGGGTTTTTTAGTCCCTTACCTGTAAATTGAAATAGTGCTAATTCTATTAATTTCTGTAAAGAGCTGTTTTGGTCAGCCTTATTCTCCTTTTAATTGTCAAAGTCTTACAAAAAGACATGTATGTGTCTAGGGTCCCTGCCACCATTGTCAGAAGTTGGTACCAATTAAAAAAGAAGTAAAAGGCAAAATCACCCCATCTTCGCTTCCCAGACTCTGGAATGAAATCATAGAATCATTTGGGTTGGGAAAGACCTTTAAGATCACTGGGTCCAACCATTAACCTAATGCTGCCAGATCCACCACTAAACCATGCACGACATCTACATGTCTTTTAAAGAGTTCCAGGGATGGTGACTCCACCCCTTCCCTGGGAAGCTGGTTCCAAGGCTTGACAACCCTTTCAGTGAAGATATTTTCCCCAATACTCATCCTAAATGTTCCCTGGAACAACCTGAGGCCATTTCCTCTTGTCCCATCGCCTGTTATTTGGGAGACTGTGTGTGCCTGCCCTGGTTACACCCTCCTTTCAGGGAGTTGGAGAGAGTGAGAAGGTCTCCCCTCAGCCTCCTTTTCTCCAGGCTGAACACCCCCAGCTCCCTCAGTCACTCCTCACAAGACTTGTGCTCCAGACCCCTCACCAGCTCCATTGCCCTTCTCTGGACACGCTCCAGCCCCTCAATGTCTTTCTTAGAGTGAGGGGTCCAAAACTGGACACAGCACTTGAGGTGGGGCCTCACCAGTGCCCAATATCTAAAGCTCTATCTTGTCTTTACTCCACCCTTCGTGTTCCTACAGAGTCACAGTGTGAAGTCAAAGGGGAAGAAGCAAAATGACAGCGAGGACTCGCCAATACTCACCTCCCCTGTGGCTGTCTTCACACTCTGTCACAACTTCGGCGTAAATTGAAGTCACCAACGAGGTATTCACGGATGTGCTGGCCGGTACTCGGAATCTTGGGGAGATTTTTAAAAAATGTATGAATTTGTAATGTAAAGCTGGGAGTTGTGTGAGCCGGCTAAAGCCGTGCTCCCTTTCTGTTGGAGAAGCGGCGGTGAATGCAGTACAGCTGGCAACATCCTAGAGGGAAATGTTCTCACCTGTGATTAACCTTCCCTGGCCATTAAATGTCACAGTCGGTGCGTACACATGGAGCAGAAAGAATATATATTCGTCGGTAAAAAGGTGACTGAATGAAAGAAGTCATGAAATGACATTTTTTTTTTTTTTTCAGTAGGTTTGTCATAGCTGGAGCGTGGAGGGAAATTGCTTTCTGTAAATCTTGGCCCACCAGAACAAAACACACATTTCTTTCCAGTTGGGAAGCCGTACTCATAGACATAATGAAAGCATTGTGTGCTCTGACTTTTGCAAACTCGGATGGAAACCAATCTGCAATCTTGACAGATATGATCTTTTGCAGGATGCACTGTTCATTTACAGCAGCCAGAGACCTCAATTAATTTATGAAGGAGGACAGCAGGCTGTGAACTCCCCAGCTCAGCCTAGGTGGAGACGTCCCTGTCTGAATATATGTTCTGGTAATTTAAAAAGATTTATACAAAGCTTTTCTTTCATTTTGAGAGTAGATTAAAATTCTAATGGAAACCATTTGTATGCGTTTGTTGAATTGAATAATATTTATTGCTGAATGAAAATAGAAAAAAAAAAAAAGGCAAGAAATGCTGAAAAACTTTGCCAGCAATAAAGTTAGTGAGGCAGGAATAAATATGTACAGAAGCAGAAAGAGCCCAGACCAGAAAGTAATACTTAGTAGAGCCTGTAGAAAACCTACTGTTTTATAAAAGCATAATGAAAGCAATTTACACCTGTTTCTGAACAAATAGAAAATAGGCTGCTACCTGCTGTGCTTGGGCTCTCGGTTCTTTAATTCATTTGGTGAGATACTTCTTAATGCTCGGAAAAAAACCCAGCTTCAATGTGGACGTGCTGTTTGCAGCTCAGAACTGGTGCTCTCACACTGGTAGGGTTGGGATTTTTTTGGGGGTGTGATGAGCAACCTGGTCTGGTGGGAGGTGTCCCTGCCCGTGGCAGGGGGTTGGAACTGGATGGTCTTTAAGGTCCCTTCCAACCCAAACCATCCTGTGATTCTGTGGTCATGCAACCTCTTCACTTATTCCTGGACAGACTTTTTGAAACCTTGTAGATGACTTTAGAGCAGAAATCCCATTGAAGAGGAAGATATTATTAGGACTGATGATTTTGGACCTCATTAACTCGTAGCCGTTGCTCCAATAGGACTATTTTGATTGGGGTTAAGCTTTTGGATTTTCTTGTGGCGGAACCAGCACCACGCCTCACACAGGGACACGTGCCAGTAGAACATGACTATATATAGGAGGAGGAATAAACTAAAAGAATATTTATCCAGGGCTTGCTATAATTTCACTTGGCAGTTGTCTTGTCTGAGCTGTGATCAATAGAGTGAACCTGGGAGAGTTTTGTATGGAAAAGAGCATGTAAATAGTTGAGCTGTTCCTGAAAAGGCTTCTTTGTGAGAAGTGTCTCTCAGTGGGATGGGCTGTGGCAGAGAAATTCTATCTACTTTATCTACTGATAACCCAGTAACATTTGAAAACATTAATTCTGTGTGGTCTTAAGTTGGTCTTTATGATGCATATTTTCCTGAAATGTTCAAACATATCTGGGGAAACCAGTATCAACTAACATATTACTGTGTTTGTTTGGGCATTCCTCATGCCAAATCTGTGAAGTTAATTCCGTCAGTCTCAAGATAAAGTGAACCTTGATGATAAATAATATACATGAAGAACTAATGTAGGTTATAGACATCCTAAAACAGTGAGGATTTGTTGTGATAAAATTAATGTATTTTAAAGGCTGACCAAATTAAACTTCTGACATCTTTATTCACATTAAATAGTACCTTGTTTTATCTGTAATTCCACTAATAATTTTTTAATTTCTCGTAAGAACTTAATACATGAAAAACAGGGCTCACAGAGCATAAAAGATTAAGGCTCTCATTAAAATCAATAATGTTTTCATTAATTTCTTAAAGACACTAGCCAAAAAGATGAAGCGTTATTATCCTTTCAAGTGTATCCATATTTTGATAAACTTCAAAAAAAGGTAAAAACTGGGCTCATTTTTGCAAGTAGCTGAGCTTCTAGGCCAGGTTTTTCAGAGGAGCAAAGGGTCTCA
This sequence comes from Nycticryphes semicollaris, assembly GCA_013400055.1. Classification (NCBI taxonomy): domain Eukaryota; kingdom Metazoa; phylum Chordata; class Aves; order Charadriiformes; family Rostratulidae; genus Nycticryphes; species Nycticryphes semicollaris. Next base: position 381,861 of record VXBJ01001365.1, on the reverse strand, counting down.
GGTGCAGGCTCAGTTTGACTCTTGGGCCCTAACCCAGTACATCTTCATGGCATTGCTTCAGCAGCTGCTGATTTTGACCAGGACAGAAGAATTGAGTCCGTGATAAATTACCAGCTGGCCAAACTATCTAAAAGCATTTCTTTTCTGAGCTATCCTGTAGCAAAAGCGTGCATAAATCACTATCCTTTTATTGTGTGCCCCCCTGGATTGTAAATCTTTTCCTTCTGCCTTTTATCCTAACTTACATTTCATTGAACTATACAGTGAAAAATTTTTTTGGGGGGTGGTGGTAAATTAATCCACTGCATTTTCCTTCCACGCACATTCCTCATTGCTTTTAGGGATGTCATTTGACAAAGGCCTTGCCAATGGAAATGCAAATTTTCTACCTGTCATAGAGCACTTTTGACTCTGCTGTTTGTCAGAGCAATGCGTTCCTCAAAAAGCATGGTTACTTCAACTCCTCCGAGGCCAGAGGAATTGTGTCTGCCCCCACCCGGGCTCTGTTTGACCTAGCAGACAGTAAGAAACATATTTATGCAAATTTGAATGAGGAAATATTAGCCTGTTCGGTTCTCTGCTATAAATAAAAATAGATGGAAAGCCTTATTAAGCTTTGATTTATTGTAGCCAGTCGTCCATTTCCTGTTCAGTAGTTTTGTTGCCCTTTAACAAGACAGCAACTTCTCCTTTCATTTTCTAGTGATACATTAGTGATCCGAGTTCTGATGATATCCCATCTAATCTAATCTGTTGAGGGCTGTAGAAAAAACAGGCGTGTAACAGTGGAGAGCTCCTTGGGCTACGTGATTTAGCAGATTAGGCAATGTCTTTCCTGTTCCACTCTAAATAGAGCAGACAGCCTCACTGAAACTTCCACAGTGGGATTGTCCCACACAAATACATAAACTTTTAAGGTAGGGAAGAGGGAGATGAGCCTCTGTGTCATCATATTTCTATAAGAACTGAAAAAATTAAAATGCTTCATACCCCCAGCAAGAGTAACTCCTTTTCATTCACTTTTTGAGAAGCTGAGCTTTTGTTGCTATCCAAACCTCAGTGGCCACAAAAGGTTGTGTTTAGGGCAAAACAGTAAGTGAAATCCTCACGTCTTTAGAATTCCCAGTCGCTAGGGGGACCCAGGAATTTGTGCCATGCGTTAGTCCAGATGAACAATACTAACAGTATCTTTTTATTTAGATTTTTACATAGCTGACATCCATCTTTGACAGCCTTCCCTAGTGCACTTTCTAGCCCAAGCAATACCTTTTCTAGCTCTTCTCCCCTTGAAAGCAATGCCCTTGAGTAATCACACTTCCTTTGTTTTTTTAACCTTGCCCTCTATGTTCTAATTTTGCCTCATTCTTTAATTTCCTGGAGGGCTGTACTTATTCATGCAAAATTGTAGCATTCCCTCACCTCCACTGTCCTTGAGTCTTTCTTCTTTTCCTTTCACTCATCCCTCCCTAGTGCCCTTTACAAAACCTCTCTCACTTCCATCGCTGCTTCATCTCAAAGGGGAAGAACGGTTGTGTCCTCTTCTGCAGTTTGGCTCTTGAATGAAAGAAGAACCAAGGAAATTCATGGCTGGTGCTAATAACCCCCACCATTGACTGCTGCAGTCCACATTCTCTGTTCAAACCAGTTTCCTGTAGACCCATTGAAAAATGACATGTCATGGAGCCACTCCTGCCTCCAAGGAACTGGCATGTCCTTGTTGGCACTGACTTGGTTCCTGTTCCGAATTTAATGACCGAAGAATAAAGGGAAGGAGCTGAATGCCAGGCACCTATGGATGGATCTTCTTGCTTGCACACGTCTCATGGTACAACAGACAGCAAAAGATCAACTAATTGCAGTTATGGCATGACGACCATCTTCACAAACACAACTTCTTCCCTCTGCACAGACCCAGGGAGACCAGCAGCAACCAGGGCTGCTCTTCATGGGGGCAAGCTGAGGTTTCAAAACACTCCTTTTCTGCTGAAACGGAGGAGGCTCTCCAAGGCGGGAGTTCCAACAAAGTATTCATTTAGCTGTGGAGATCATAATGTTCCCTGGTTTATTTGAATTATTAAAATGCAATTTTGCACAATAGTCATTACTGCGGAGCTTGAAAACACTTACTGACAATGGGGGCTTGGCAAAGTACTAGTCTCTTTAATGGATAGTCCTTGCAAGAGAGAAGGAGAAACCTGTGTTTCAGACCAAGCTGTGCTTTCCAGAGGGGCAGAAGGTATCGACTGTGATATTGATTCCCTGCAGATTTTTGTTGCTGCTTTTATATTTTAAAAAAATACACCCACCCCCCTCCCTGTCCTCTCTCACCAGATCAGATGTCATTTTGCTTTCCTTTCCCTGAAAGAACACTGGAAGCAGGTTGTTGACAGCTTGGGGCTTCTGCACGGTCAGCAGCATGAGAGGAGCGCAGAGGTGAGCAGAAGTCAAGCGGTCTCCCAGGAGCCCCCAGCCCATTAAAACAGTTGCGAAGGGCGCAGGAACACAGTAACTGCCTCCGGTTTGTCTCCCCAGCCACACCACGTGCCTTTGGCTTTGCCTCTGCTTGGAAACAGGCTGGACCCGTTTGAGTGGACCCAGATGTGAACTTCAGGAGTTCAAGGGGGGTTTTTTGGATTTTTTTCGGTTTCAGGCTGAGGCTGGGACTCATTCTTAAGTCAGGTTTCAGAGCAGCACCTCCTTGTTGCAGGCAACACTTCCTCAGATCTGACAATGCTTTAAAAATACTTTTTATTTTCACAGAATCACAGACTGGCAGGTTGGAAGGGACCTCTGGAGATCATCTGGATCTGGAGTCCAAGCTGTGGCCAAAGCAGGGTCACCCACAGCAAGTTGCACAGGAATGTGTGCAGGTAGGTTTTGAATGTCTCCAGAGAAGGAGACTGCGCCACTTCTCTGGGCAGCCTCTTCCCGTGCTCTACCACCCTGAACGTGAAGTTCCTCCTCATGTTTAGATGGAACTTCCTATGTTGAAGATTGTGCCCATTTCCTCTTGCCCTGTCACTGGGCACCCCTGAAGAAAGACTGGCCCCTTCCTCCTGACACCCACCCTTTAAGTATTTATAGGTGTTGATCAGATCTCCCCTCAGTTTTCTCCAGACTAAAAAGACCCAAGTC
>VXBJ01001365.1:216696-364575 GCA_013400055.1 Nycticryphes semicollaris | reverse complement strand
TGCAAGGTCCTTTTTTTTCTTTTTTTTTTTTTTTTTTGCCAAGCCTCAGATTTATGGGTGATGTCTCCTTGTGTTCTCGCTCCAGGGTTTTAACAGGATGCACACACCAGGACTGTATGCAAGAGTGGTGTTGCAGGTGCCGTATGCAGAGATAACATTGCCTTCCTAGTTCCCTTGTTTAACAAGGCCAGTAATCTCATTAATCCTCTCCACCCTTATGAGCTCTTCATTGCCACTGCTATTGTACTGGAATCTCACAATGAGTTATTTATCTGTTATGCGCTCCTCATTCTTTCCAGCCATTGCTTTCTTGTAGGCAGCTACATACCTTTCATAGCAAGATTTGCATTTCTTATTCTGAGATGTTTTACTTCTGGAGCTGCCTGTTTTAAAATGCGTTTTGTTTGAATGGGCTCACTTCAGCGAGTGATCCATATTGTTCTGTGTGACTGCTCTGTCCTAGCCATTATTTGCCACTCCATCAGTTTTTGTCATCTGCAGATGTTGGCATCACTAATTTTCTCTCTCTCTTTTTTTTTTTTTAAAAATATGTGCTTCCCCATCATTGTGGAAAGTGGTGAATAGCACCTGGTCATAGTGTTACGGTCTTGTTCACCCCCAGCCCATTTTTTCCCTGGTAGTTCTTGTCAGCAGACACTGAACTGACTTTTCTACAACATCACATGCCTGTAGTTTCCTCAGATTTTAATTCTTAACTGATTCCTCTGTTACCTGTCCCTGTACTGGTTGGTTTCTTTTTTTTTTGTTTTGATTGATGTGAGGTTAATTGGTTCATTAGGTAGCTGCTCCCGCAATTTCAGTTTTAAAATGATTTCTGGGCTTGGAATGTAGAAATACTTCATTGTGTTGGGCTACCAGTCCGTTCCCTGTGTGCCTCTGTAACGCAGGGTGCTTTGCCTGCTCTCTGAGACAGCTCAAGGGTGATTGAGTAACTAGAGCCAGCTGAAACATGTTGTTGCCTTCCAGCCCTGTTCTCCCTTTCTGGATTTCCTCCCTTTCCTCCTGAATTCCCAAAAGGCTTTATTAAGACAACTTTGTGGGAACCATTCACTCTAAACTGCATAATTATGTTACTATGAGCTTTGACTTAGTTTATCCTAAGGAAAAAAAAAAAAGGCACGTGTCTCTAGAAATCTATGTTCCTCAGTGACAGAATTTTAACGTAGTAAATTAAAAGGTTTACTCAGTTTACCTAGGAACTTGCAGTAATTAACAGTAGGATAGTTTACCTGCAGAACTGCTAAATGTAATAAAATAGGTTCTGTGAAAACACGACACTCTAATGAGCTGCCATGTTATTGTGCTTGTTCTTCACCTTCCAAATTGCACATGAAGACTTCTGTGCACTTAAAGAAAGGGATGGTGTTGCTGTTCAGCTTGCTTTGTCTGAAAGTGGGGAACGGTATTTAGTGTAGTTCTCTTTTATTTAGGGCTGCACTTTAGGTCATCCTTGCACAGCTCAGAACTGCATGCATTTGTGATGCTAGAAATCAGGCCAGGTTATTTTTCCCCTAATGTTGCTTTATTTTTTTTTTAAGGCATGTGTACAAAGAATGGTGCAGTTAAGATAATCCTCAGGCCAGTATTTGTGCTATACTGTGTGACTTCACTCTCACTGTGCATTTTTAGACCACCTAATTAACTTTCCACTGTCTTTTCAGCCTGAAAGGCCTAAGACATTTTTAGTGATCTGCAACAAGCACTCAGGTTCCTGGGATGGATTAACAGGCAAGCCACATTTTCCCAGATTTTGGTGGTGCACTTAATTAAGCGTTTGCATCCTTATTTATAGTATTGCTGTTGAATAAATGGCCTGGGGGGCGAGGAGCTGGGCTTTATCTATTATTAGTGTTTTGACTTCTTTTTTTTAATAACTCACACAGTTTGTCTCATATGGTCACTCCGCCACAAAGCTAAAAACTTGAGAGGGAAAATTAAAGTCTGCCAGCGTGACAGCTACTGACCATGTGTTTCTTTTCTTCCCAGAGGAAAAAAAATACTGGGCACCTGCCCATCAATTAATTGGTTTTCATTTTGGCTTTTTTTTTTTTTTTGGCTCACTGAACCCCAGCAACTTGTGTGTGCAAAGATCAATTTAATTTTATAGGCAGTGCATATTTAGTCCTTGGCACTAATTGGCTGTAGAGGAGAAGCTAATCAGTCTGGTGGGTTTGGATGTGGCTTTAAAGTGAGGGGTATGATTTCAGTGTGCCTGTGCTTTTCAGTTTATGCTGTGTGATGCTCCCTGCTTTGGCTTATTTTTAACCCAGGCAGCTTCTAATAAGCTGATTAGAAGCTGTTTCTAATCAGTGTCTTTGCTTTGCATTTCCCATCCCCAAAGAATTACACACTGGTCCCTTCCTCTTTTTCTTGGAGGTCCTTGGGCTGGCCATACACATAGCTGTAGCTTCCCATTCTAGAGTTAGCAGTAAACTAAGGTATTAGCACTTGTAGAAGATTTATCTTTTTTTTTTTTCCCCCCTGAAAACAGGATTCAAACATTTTGTCATCTCAGATTCTGTGCAAATTCAGCCTATAACTTTAAACTGTTACTTTATGCGGTTTTTTTTTTTCTTTTACAGTCTTTCAGCCATCACTTTAAAAGTGCCTCTCAAGAGTGGCAGTGGGCATTTTTTTTTTTCCCCTTGTCAAATGCAAATCTGTCACCTCCCAAGTGTGAACATACAAAGCTCTCTCACAGGCTTTTTTTCTTTTTTTTTTTTTTTTTTAAATAATTAGGCCACAGTTAGCTAAGCAGAGTGACCTGATTCATGCTGGATCAACATGTTATCAACTCCAGGGTGTCACTACAAAGTACGTGTGGTGAAGTCTGCCTGTTCCAACAAAAATTGAAGCAGTCCCTTGACACAGGGCTGTGCTGAAGTCAGCAGTTTCTCCAGAGTGGGTCTAAACAGGGATTGAAGGATCTCTTTTGTGTATATACGTAACCACCAGTGCCAAGCTCATTTTTTATAATCAGATACGTTTTGTCATGTTTTTACAGGGGAGGATGTGGGAGAAAATAGTTTGAAGTGATTTTATTTTTTTTAATTTTCTTTTGTTTTGGTTCTTTGGCTTTTCCTTATCTCTAAAAGTTTTGGCTTTGTGAGGTATACTTAATGTTTTCTCTAAAGTAGGCCACCTGAGAGATCCCATGGAGTAATTCACTTTGCTGAGTTAGCACAGGAGGCCGTTGGACAGAGTCAAAAAAAGATGCTGCCAACTGTGAAGCAAATGAATCGATACCAGTGCCACTGGGATCAGCTTGCTTCTTCCGATACCACGAGAAAAGCAATAGCACAGATGCAATATCTGACATACAGGTTTAAAAAAACCCAAATATAAACACAAACACACACACACACACACACACATTGGGTTGGCTTTTATTGGAAAGCCTAGATGCAATCTATAGTTATCAATTTGTGGAAAATTCAGGACACATATAAAGTTAAGAAGGCAAATGAAAAGAACAATACAAATCAGACGAAATATACATCTCAAAATATCAGGATAGCATTTTGACTGGCATTGCCTAAAATACTTAGAATCTCCTTTTTTTTGTGATATGCTTCTTTTAATTATACATATTTTTTTTTCTTTAAAAAGATCTTTTGTTTATATATTCCCCAAGGTCACTATTTCCTGCAGGAGCATGTCCAGATCACAAGTCTTTTTTAGCAAGAAATAGGCTCATTATACCTACTAACAAGGCCACTAATTGGCTTGATTTGACTTTTATCTAAAATGATCACCAACAGATACTATAATTTGTTGTTTATTGGTGCCAGAACAAAGGAGAAGGAACTGGTACGCGTCAAGTAGAAGATATATTTCATTGTTGACATGTTATACAAGCTTTTCATATTTAAACAGAACAGAAACATTTGACATAATTTAGAATATGAGCCTATTTCAACAGAGAGCACTTACAGCATGCTAAATACAGTGCTGTGGAAGAGCCACCCAACAGAACTGCAAACACCTAGCATTTTACATCTTCAAAGAGAATACGTAGATCAATTGACACGCCTCTGGGGTCTGACATATCATCCTTTCTAAAATTTAGGGCCCTCAAGACTTCCAAGGGTAAAAATACTAGCAACTAATCTGTGCTTTCATTCTAATAGATGATTAGCATTCGTTATATGTGTAATTAGTTCTGTACGCTCTACCAAATACACACATACAGTCATAGCACTGATACGGTAGATTCGGTAGCGACTTGGCTGGGAGAAGTTCAAATCTGTTTATCAAACAATCCTAATGTGCAATTTAGAGTATGTAATACCATAGACTCTCAGAATACAAAGCAATTAGAAAACTATTTTTATTACATCCACTTGAACCATTCATAGTTAAGACACGTTCACTTACTATGTTTCGTCATTATAATACATGGATAGAAATACTGTGTATATTTCAATGAACATCAAAAAATCCAATTTTTTTGTCTCATCTTAAAAATATTTTAATTTTGTGGCTGAATTTAGTGCTCATGAGAGTAAAGCTCTAAGAATGGTTTCAGCCAAGGTGTAAAACAGATGCCATAGATGCCACCACAGGCTTCCTGTGAGGAACCAGCTGCACGCTTCAGTTCTGTCCTGCAGCAAATATACTGGGCCTTGGAGCAGAGCATGCCAGATCTATGCGGTGGTGTGGAGATGCAGACTAGGCACTAAAACTGGACCTTCCTCTCCATCCCCAGGGTCAGTGTTTGCGGTAACGGGATTTGATCTGCCAGCTGAAGGCCAGGAGATGAACCTACGGAACAGCCTGCCTGCCTAAAGAGCAATTCTGTAGCATCAGGTCAGAGGTACGCTTCTTCTATCTGGAATTATAACATCTAAAAGAGCTGTATTATACAGAAGACAAAGTTGACATAACTGGATGAAACTACATCATTTCTTCTTCTTCTTCTACATACAATTTGCCAAGCACCTGAGACACTATTCTCTCCATTGTGAAACAAAGCTGCTAAAAAAACAACAGAAACCCCACCTGGTATGAATAAATGTCCATTTATTACGTTAGGGCTGGAAAAAGACAAGGAAAACCCAACCTATTAAAGTCTTCCATCATCATAAACGAGACTGATTTGGTTACTGTGCCTTCTAACAATGACTGATGAAGTGGCCCTGGCCTGGGTGACAGGAGAGGGAGGGGAAAGGAGGGAAGGGAGCTGCGGTCGGATTCAGCCAGCCACTCTGGAGCGTCCCATCCTATCAGCAGAGTGATAGATGCACAGCTTTAAACCTAATACAAAAATATTAACACTTTTGGACATTAGTCATCACTGTTATATCTCTACAATATAATCCTTTATACTGTACAGCTATAACATAAAAGGTGCAATTCCTTTTTTTTCTTTAAAAAAATCACACACAGCACATGTTTTTATCATTTTATTTTTAAGTATAAACTTTTTTAAACACTTTACATAAATTAACTCCTCTGAGACTAATATTTGATGTACAGTAAATTGTAATTCATATAAAAATCCATAAACAACTTGTCTCACATAATTTACAAAAAAATCAGGGTTTCCTTTGCTTATCTGCAACAAGGATTCTACTTGCCATTTTCCCCCCAAGGCAAACCATGTTAGCAGTGTAAAATCCATTATTAAATTCCCATGGTAGCATAAGTCACTTGTGCCAATGTCCTTTTAGAAAGCAGCACAGTTTAAAGCAGTTGGGTTGTCTATAAACAGTAATTTTTGCCCCACGTTTTTTTTTTTTTTTTTAAAATTAACAAGATATATACCACATCCTATGCAGTGAGAAAGAGAGAGGAAGAGAGAAAGAGAGAGACTACTTCTCGTAAGCAAAGGTCAACAATTCAGTAATATTTGGGAACACTGTATGGGTCTGTATCTTAATTAAATACAGTGCCTCAAAGGACCAGACAGCCTGTTGTAAAATCTGTAGGCCTTTTTTCTTTTCTTTTTTCTTCTTCTTTTTTAATACTTTTCAGTCCAACTGGAGTGCAGCGATATGCATATGTAAACATATTCTTTAAAGCAGATCACCTTTAAGGTCATTGAGAAAAAAAAAAACCAAAACCAAACAAAAGACAGTTTTGTCATTAGCAGTATCATTCTTCCGGAAGGCGCTCTTTTCCTTACAGAGTCTGTTTGGATTGTGCTACAGAAAAAATCTGAGCAAAGATGTAAGCTTAGGCTCAAGTAGTAATGCAGCAAAACAGTTTGGTCTCCTTTGTAGAAGACACTGGTAGACAGTCTCTTTGGCAGCCTGAGCTAAGCCAGTGTGTTACCTCTTTCCTATCTCGCTTTGTCTGAGGAACTGTATATTGTTAGCGCTGTCTGCTAATTCCGGATATTGCTCCACAGAGAGTACATAGTACCCATCGTATCCTTGTACCTTCCCAGCACTGAGCAACTGCCTCTTTTCTCCTTCTGTCCACAACCTGGCGCCTTCCTCTCCGTCTCTGACTCTCTGTTGTTCTCTGGCCCAGGCACTGGAAAGAGCTCTTTGCCTGGCTTGCTCCAGTATCCGGGCCTTTTCCTCATCCAGCGTCATGCCGTAGCGGACGTGAAGCGCTAAAGCGCCGTATTGCATTTCAACGTCGGCAAACCTACGAGTCCTGCCGTTCACCACGGTGGTGGACTGGGAAACGGTGACGTTGATGCCGTTCTCCAGGGCCTTCCGCCCGCTCGTCAGCCTCAGTGTCCCAAGGTCACTCTCGGGGGAGGTGGTCTTGATAAAATAGTGCGTGTCCTTGCCCTCAACGGTGAAATGCAAGTTTTCTAGGTAGTAGGCGTTGTTGAGAACCGCTGCCACTTTTATGCAGTCCTCATTGGCAATGTTGAGCACGTTTGTTTGCACTTTGCCTTGGTTGACAGCCAGCATCACCCCTTTCCCAATCAGAGACTTCACCGTGGCAAACCACAGCCACGACTTCTCTCTGCCGGATTTCCGTCTGCTGACCTGCACTTCTGCCATCTTTCCCAGGGACAGGAAAGCCTTTGCTTGTCTCGCCACTTGTTGTTGCACTCCGGAAATTGGCTGTAAACAAGAACAGACAGAAGTTTTACCAGCCATCTGTAGCCCTCTAGGTGCCAAACAGCCAGGCTTGCTTGGTGTGCTGCCCGTGGACAACAACAGGATATGCCATAACTGACAGTGCCAAGGAGTTAATTAAATCTACATATTCTACATCCTGCTTGTTCTGATGAGTTACAAGATGATTTTGTTTGATAATGTTCAGTGTTTTTTCTCTTTGTCTATCCGAGAACCTGCACAAAAATGAGGTGAAACTTCAGAGGCTACTCACTGGGCTGTACAGGACAGACCTCTGCAATACTAAGAATTAATATGGGTAAGAGCCGTCACACTACAGTGTCATCTTATCCTCTGAGCTGGTTCGACTGATTCCTGTCTACCACGGGTCCATCCAAACTGAGCATTTTTGCAGGTCATGGAGCTGCACTTTAAAGAGGAACAAGCCTTTCTTTACACTGAGTCAGGAGATGAGAGTCTCTCCAGTAGCTGCCGTCTGAGACCAAACCACAGGGAGTCTTCTGTAACCCCTCAAGCTGCTAAAGGAAGGGGGGGGGGGATCGAACTGTAATGATAGTCTTTACAGTAAAAGAGAGAAAGAAGCAAATGGTGCAGAGCAGAGGGATGGAATACTGGGGGCTGATACCCTGTCTTGCAAAAAACTGCAGGAACTGATAAAAGGGCATGTGGGGAAAAGCTGTATAAAAAATTGAGTCATGTGAGCTTCTGCTTCACTCCAGGCATCAGCACGTGGCCTACAAGGGATGAGCACCTTCTCCCCCCAGAACTTTAGGGGGATGCAATCCTGAATACAGCAGTGATTTGTTGACAGCTAACAAAAAAGAAGGGGCAATGAATGAAATAAACCAACGGGCGAGTCTGAAATACACTCGCTTGGTATTTAATTTTTTTAACATATCTGGGGTGTTCTTATTGAAAAGGCAGGTGTGCTATAAAGGGGAGGAAATAAGTGGTGCAGCCATGAGGTGCAAAAGCACAGTAGGACAGGAGACTAGGACAAGAGAATCTGTTAAAAAAGGTTATTTGACTGTTAAGAGCTATGTGTAGCCCAGTACGCCCAGTGGAGTCTTGGTGAAGAGAGAGGGTAACTGGGGACCTGACAGCAGAAGTGCTGTGGGGTTAGTGGGGCAGCTTCACGCTATGGGCTCAGCTGTGGTTGGAGTGAGACCTTACATCTGTGCAGAAGAGGCGTATCTTATCTGCTCAACCCTGGGTCTCAGCAGCCCCAAGCTGTGAATGAGCCGGTATTTGTGGAGGTGGGGAGCAGACAGCTGCCCTAGCAGTTGTCTCAGCGGGGAACAGAGAAAAAGATTTAAATAGCTTTGGCTGCACTTTTGAAAAGGAGTACTTTTAGTTTCTGTAGATGATGCAGTTTATCTTCCAATTGACCCCTTCTCCCTTCTGTAAAAATACTGTTTAACCCACTTAATGCATTGCTGACAAACAAAGCAAAAGCCTGTTTAGTTTTCCTGAATTACTGGGTGGGAGACCAAGCAGGAGTCATTAACAGACTCCTACGAGCTTCATTCAGCTTTGCTGCTAATCAAAGCCTGGCAGAAGGTTTGCAAAGGCTTCTCTGCTCTGCCACGAGGGCGGCTTTCTGGAGGGGACAGTTCCTGAGGGAATTACGAATTGACTTGGACTCTCAACTCTTCTTAAACGTGGCAGATTCCTGACTGCGCTTGCTAACAAGTATGGATTTCAGCTGTTGTAAATCCTACATGAAAGGTATTGAGCACAAAAAGACATTCTAGACAGCACACTCCATCAGTGAGAGTGGCGAGATGCTATAGCAACTTCATAATGACAAAGTTTGTTTATTGTTAACATGTATCCTCAGAGCTCTGAAGCAAAATCTCAGAGCTCAGGAAAGCTCACTCTCTCTAGAATGTTTCAAAATACTAAGTGGTTTGTGTGTTTACTTCTGGCTCCCGATTGCATTTGCTTGTTTAACAGTGAATATCATAGTCGCAGCTTCTTCCTACCTGAGAATTTCAGGTCTTTGTGTTCCTCCTGCTTTTCTCTTTTCTCTCTGTTGTGTCACATACCCCTGTCACTGCTCACATTGCTGAGCTCTTTTGGGAAGATTTTTGACAACTACCCATCTGCTGTCATCTCTTTGACCAGACTGGTTCTTTTCCTGATGTACCTTTGCTGGTGTTAGTGGATCACTGCATTCTTTAGAGATCTAAATAAACAACCTCTGATAGTCCTTCACAGCCGTGCCTGATGACAGGTCTCTTATCTCCTGATAAAACCACCTTGCCTGGAGTACTTGCTGTGCTGCTCCTTCACTGCTCCTGCTGTTCATGGGAGACGCCATTCTCATGCTGTGCTCTAAGGTCTTTCCCTGATAGTCAGTCCCTGGCTATTAGAAAATATATACAGCGGGTCACTTTCTGCATGCAAAATTAGCTTCTGTATGCTCCCTTCTGCTTGTTCACCCTTCTAAGGGTTTTTTTTTTTGGGGGTGTCTAAATTAGGTTTAAGGCTCTTAACGATCATATCCTCTTTTAATCTCATAAAGTTCTGTATTGCACTTCTTGTTAAGCGAGATCTGGTTTTGACTGCACTATCCATCTTACTGTCTCTTAACTCTTCCATCTTAACTGAGAATTGTAGGATTTTCAAGGGCACAGGTCGTTGATCTTTGAGTAAGGGTGATTTGTAAATGTAATAGACTGTAAATAGCAGATGTAGATTTTGACTTCTTGATTCTTCCATTCTTTAAAACCGTAGCAGGTTTTCAGGACTGTAGTTCTTTCCCCTCCCCCTCCCCTTCTCCTCCCCCCCCAAAGAATTTCAGAAGCACCTGGAGTTTTGGTTTTATGTAATGGAATGGGTTTTACCTCAGGTAATTTAATTTTCAATATTTTATCTTTACATATAAAGCATTAAAGAGAAGTAAAAATGTAGTGGTGCCTGGTATGCATAATTTATGTCACCTGTTCTTCTGTTTATTTCACAGTCTTTTTTTTTACTGCATTGTTCGGTTTCTGCCTTCAGGCAGAGCGTTAGTACAAATCTAATCTCTGTAGTTTCTGCTACAAAACTTGGATATCTTTAAAAGGTCTTCAACTTCTTTTCATTGATTATTGTCTTTCTGCATTTTTATTATTGCTGAAAGCGAACAAGAGGTTATTTAAAATGGTACCTAACTTAGCAAATTTATAAGAAAAACCCCACTATCTGTAATTTCTTAAGTTCTGTTGAAAGTAGATAAAAATTGGAGGTTTGGAAAGCACTGTTCAGATTTAACTTAGCAAGTCACGCTGTCAGGATTACCCATGTCTAATAAGATCTGAATAGAAGCAAACATTCTGTCCTGACCCATTTGTATGTTTAGTTTTGTTTCTTACTGGTATGTCCTCCCATTGCTGGCTTTTCACAAGTTCGTAAGAAGGTTCCGTTAAATCAAATTTGGGAACAGGGAAACCAGGAATGGCGTTGTGCAGATGGAAGCCGAATGTCACCAGCCAACTGTTAACATCTGCAAGAGAATTAACAAAAAAAAAAAAAATTAGAATTGTTCTATATTTTGCAATTACACCATTTTTAGAGGGAATACTTTTTGGCACAGTTGATTTTCTTCTGTAACGTGAAAATTATTCAGCAGTCTTCACTTTGATATGGGTGGATTTCAATTTGTCCTGCAGCTAGAACAGCAAGCCTGGGCAGTAAACTTAAAGTTCTAAACTTACAAGAAAACTTGTGTTGTATGTAAGAATTGCACTGTGCTAAATTTAAAAGGCATTGCAGGTTTCAGCAATTCTGAAGGCCTCAGTGACTTCCAGAACAACTACAGGAGCACAATTAAAATGAGATTTCCTTCTAATATAGCCTAAACTTATTGGGACTTTATGGTCAGGCTGAACACGCTCTGTATTGCACCTTCATCATCAATACTTTAAAACAAAGCAAAAACCAAGTACTGCAAAGCACATCCTATCCTTTTGTTATGTATGGGTTATTGCAATGTCTTCAAACTACCCCTGAAGTAACACCTCCACCGCCAATTACCTTTTAAATGATTTGGCAGATATTTTATGTTGATTCAAGAGGAATCTTTTGAAGAGAAATCTTCAAGATGAGGTTGGACAGATGAAATAAAAAACTAATGAAACGTATTACATTTCCTCAGCAAGCAGACAAGATGCTAAATTAGCATTAGATAACATTATGATACATTTTATCTTTTGTTAAATAAATTAGGGACGCCAATGATCAATTAGTTAACAACTGTTGAACACGAATGGGTGCTCTGCCTTGTTTCTGTCTTTCTACCCTGTCTTTCACAAACACAAAGCTTAGCAGATGTTGGCAGAGCACTCCTTACCAAGTCTAATAGTTTTCATTTAAGAAAAACTCAAAGAAGTGGAACAAGAAATCAAATTTTTCCAAATGTAAAAAAAAAAAAGAAAAAAAATATTTACTTTAAAATATTTTCTGACCTTTTTAGAAAAATGATGGGCCTCATGAGGCTCTGCATCTAAAACTGCCAGTCAGCCAAACTGCTCTTTTTAATTATAACCTTGTATGAGCAGTGTGTGTCTATCTATTCCATATATAAAGATAGTAAGAAAAGAACTAAAACTGTATTTTGAGGGCGATTTTTGAACTAAGTGCATCGTTTGCAGTGCCACAAAGAATCTGATTGCATCTGCATCCCCTACAGCACATGCTGCTAGAAGAGGGCAGATCCAAAGGTCTGTTATTATCTTTGCTCCCAGGCAGTGCGTTAGCAACCCTGTTAATAGCTGCTGGTTGTTAAATTAATGCAAGCCCACTTGAGTCCCAGGATGCTTTTCTGAGCGGTAGTCTCACAGCTCCCAAGTAAGTGAGGCTGAGCCCTTCCTGTCATCTGGCACTGTCTGGGTAAAACACTTCAGATTTTTTACATCTATTCAAATACGAAAATGCAAATGTATCTGAGCTGTGTGTTTTTCAGAAACTTCTGGTGATGTGCAATCCCATTTTTTTTGTATAATGGAAGTGTAATGGAAAACACTACACACCACTAACTCTAGACCCACAGAAAGCACACGGGTTCCCTAAGAACTCGGTTACACAAGAAACGGCACGATACCAGCTTTCTGTTGCAAAAAGAGACATAAACACTCCTTTTTGTCTACCCTGCTCCTTCCCTGCTCCTGGCAGTGTACTTACTGTTTTGTGCTGGCCCTGGAGCTTATTGGACTTCTCTTTTGTAGCCAAATGACATTAATAGCCTTGCAAAAACCTATCCTGGAAAATACCAACCAACCTGCAGTGAATGAGAGCAACTGGTCACAGAAATCCCCCTCCTGCCCTTGCTACCTAACACTGTCCCTTCCCTATGGTCTTTCTGGCCCATTAATATGCACTTTTTACTCCTTAGTAGCCCAGAGCCATGAAGAAGCCTGACTGTAATCCACATGTAAGGGGATTGTCAGGAATGGTCTTAAGGAGTTCTTACTCTTGTACTTGCTCAAGGAGTCTATTTTTTTCATTTTAAGAGCATTGGGTAATGTGTAGCAGTATTGGATTGGAAGGAGAACCTAGAGTTTCTCTTTCCTCTCCCAGGAGCTGAGGCACCTGATGTTACAGTACAGTCAGTGGGAGAGGAAGAGAATTACTCCCCTGGTACTCCAAAATGGAGTATCCAACCCCTCAGTATACACTTGAGATGCTCCAAATTTACCTTTTTGGGTCAACAGTCCAGTATTAAAGCACCGTAAGGACTGTGTAGAGCATAAGGTTTAGTTACCTACACCTCAGAGCTAATAGTGGCTTGTGGATCTTTATCTCTTACACAGGTACCGATGTCCAAACCTAGGTGAGGTATTTTCAGGATCTCCCATTTGCTATTTCACTATTCCTGATAAGCACGTTGTCTGTAATTATTCTCACTGTTAAGTGCTTAATGCTTCCTCATAAACAACTTTTCCAAATTTAGGTACTTCACCAAAATTGTGAATCCCAGCCTAAGTTGGATGTCTAGAGGTCCAGTGCCCCCAAGCTAAAATCACTTTGTTGATCTGGTTTTAAACATCCAGTACTTTGAAGAAGTATCTTCCCTGAGAGTTTCTTTACAAACATTCCCCAGACAACATCCTCATCCTCTAACCCAGATAATTAGATTTCAGAGAGGGAACACAGAAAAGCACATTTTTGAACAAGTGTGAGACAGTCTTGCAATTGAGTAACCTCCTTTTACCTGTGATATAATCCTTCACATCGTGTATTTTACTGGCTGGGTTGTTATTTCTAAACATGTATAAATTAAAAGGGGCTGGGTCTTTCCCAATTCTCTTCCAGATTTCAATATCGGGTGTTGTCCACCGGCCTGCCAGTATGTCGTAATCTCTCTCTCCGAAGTGGACTAGCTTGGTCAGTGGGTCGTACAAGCCTCCGTGGAATCCTATAACCAGCTGGAAATCAAGGTTAGAGTCGAAATAGATCTCTCCGTAAGCCGTGTATTGAATCTGTTTAAGCATGAGACCATTGCTACTGAAAACAGCCAGCGGTGTCCCCGTATTGTCTGATGCGATGTAAAACTCGTCTCCGCTACTGATTTCCATGGCAAAGAGGTGTCCTTGCAGATCGTAGTAAAGAGATGTGATTTCAGAACTGGAGTGGTTATATACATGAGTTATCCTGGTCGGGTAAGTAAGGTCCGCGTAAAAAAACTGGAGGTGCTGTCCAAGGCTAGTTTTAGTGGAGACTCGTCGTCCGAGCCCATCGTACCGGTAAATCACCGTCCACCCACTGCCTTTGCTATAAACACGAGTAAGGAGGCCCTTTGAACTGTACTCAAAGATTTCAGTGCCCCTCTGACGCAGAAATCCGTCTTCATCTAATCGGTACTGGACATCCCCCAGCCGAGTTATTCTGTCTCTCAGGTCATAGCGAAGCGGTGTCAGGCGGGCGCTGCTGCTGGGGTTGAGCAGGTGGAGGTTGCCGTTCAGGTCGTAGTTGTATCGCCACATTATTTTTTCATTCAGGTAAACAGTCTGGAGCTGACCATCTACGTCGTATTCGTAAGCGTATTTCGTGGTGTTGGCGAATGGCCCGATCTTAATTTCTCTTTTAGTCACTCTTCCCATGTTATCATACTGAATTGTAATCCAATACATTAATGACCGGAATATTTCGTACTGAATTTCCTTGATGCGGCCGTGTGCGTCAAAGTGTTTTGTGTAGGTCATTACAGCTGTGGAAATGATCTGGTTAATATCGTAATATATAACTCCAAACTTCCCAAACTGTTCAACTTTGCCAGAGATATCGTCGAACTGGTAGAGGTCGATAGGCAGGGGGGTTTCATTGATGACACCCTGCATGCTGGTGACTCGGAAGCTATTGTCATAGCTGTAGTCAAAGCGGGCGTTCACCATTCCGTCCTCGCTAAAGCGGAAAATCTGTCTGTCAATCAGGGGGCCAATTTGCCTGTATCTAATGGTGCAGATAAAACCATCGCTTTGGAGGTTTACTGTTTTCAGGACTCCTGCTGTCTCATCATAAGTAAAACTAACTCTCGTACTATCATATAAAATTTCCGAGAGCTTGGTCTGCCGCCTGTACTTGAATAATACTCTTCGGCTTGTCCCCAGGAAAGCAGTTTGAAGGAGCTGCCCTTCTTCGTTGTAGTCCATTATAACAGAAGCATTACTTTCCGGGGGGTTGTATATATTCCGGTAATAGCCGATGGAGCGGATAGTCTGCATGGTGTGACGAGCGACGCTGGGCATGGTGACAGCAGAAAGCCGATCCAACAAATCATATTCGAAGATATACTGCCGTTGGCTATGGAGCAGAAGAACCATTGACTGAAAATTAAGAACAGATTTTTACCATGTGACAAGTGGTGGATCACACCCCCCGCCCCCCACATACTGAGCCTATTTCTTCACAAAAATGTGACATTCCCACTTGAGAAAATTATCTCCTCTTTAATTGAGTTATCCTTGACCTTACATGTTGTTAACATCTCCCTGCCTAATTTACTTGGATGCTTAATTGTAAGGGGTTCTGTAATTAGTAGTTCCACATTCATAATTTGCTACTTGTTATGACTGTATCACTCTTTTATCAAGCACTCACAGCTAAACAGCAGATTGTCAATGGATTCAGATAAGTCATGTTTAATATGGAAAGAAGTAAAACTGTCTTAGAGCCATTAACTCACGAGGAGAGCAACATATGGGAGATACAATTTCTTCCCCACAGTTAGAGGTGATTTTGAAGAATCCGAATAGCCCGAGATCCCTGAATACTGTGTTCTTGTTCTGTAAGCTTTTAAGGCAAAACAATTGTTTGATTATTTCTATCAAAAGGAGCTGCTCAGAATTATTCTGACATTTTTCTGATGCATGGCTATTATGTATCATAGGTCTTGATTAAATTATGTCTGCAATGACTAGAAAACAGTATTTGCTGAGCAGCAGCTTCGATAGAAATAGATTTAAACCCCAGAAAGAAATGGATTGTCTTTTTGCAGAGCAGGCATGAGATCTCACAAGGGGGATTTTCACAGATATTTCTAGAGGGAGAGCTATATTTCAGCAATCGTAGCACATAATGAAGATCCCTGATCTTTTCCCTATCATTTATTTTGATGCTACAACACAGAGCAAGTACAAACTGACAGCTGAAACTATTCAGAAGCAAGAGCTTTTCTTGGCAGTGAAAAAACAACAGTGAAGAATTTACAGACAAATTATTTTCAAGTGACTTACGCTGCAGAGATCTAGTCCCTGAACCTTATTTCATGTGTTAAGATAAAAGGTAAATACTGGTGCTTCTTCTTAGTCAGTGGCCTAAATAATTTAAAAAGACATCAATTCCTAGCAATTAGCTACAGCGTGATTACGTATCTATTGTATAAAACATTCCCCTAGGAATCACATGTTGATACTTAGAATAATTGAAATGCCCTTTTCCTTGCTACCTGGTTTTGCTTTCCATGCAGCAGTCAGGTGATGCATAACTCCAGCCCGTCCAGGGCATTTTTTAAAAACCTGGGTGTTCTTTATTTACCTTTTCCAAATAGGTGTAACTCCATGTTTTCCCGTCAGCAAACACTCTGGACACTATCCGCCCCTGGCCATCATACTCTATTTTTTCACTGGTCGTCCCTCGCTGAATGCTGCCGATTTGACCCGCGGATGAGTAGGTGACGTTGACGGCCATCAGCTTGCTGCTGGGCAGCCACAGGGTGGGGTGGCCCGACGTGTCGTAGGCGATCCTCAGCAGGAATTTACGGTGGTCGTCGTAGATCTTTTCTGTCTTTGTGGTTCGATCAAAGTCAACTGAAAGGAGGTTTCTGCCATTAACCTTTTTAAAGCAAACAAAAACGACACAATAAATCACGCTGTTCAAACCCCAGCCTCTTATCATTTCCTCAAAGCTACCTATTCTTTAAATACCATTTACAGTGATTGATTTGCTGTGTGCGGAAATTATTTTAGCAACTTCTTGACATAAATGCAAGGCCCTACGTTAGCACCTACTTTAGACGGCCTCATTATATGAAGAGATGGCCCAGAATTTGTTGCAATGTCTTCTTTCTTGATGCTTAGTCAACTGTTAAGAAAATACTGAAAGATGTGCACTGAAAACTTCTATAATGGGGCCATTTCAGCAAACAAAGTACTTCTTTTGTAGGCAGTCCCAAGTATTTCTGCAAATCATTGTCAAAACATATTCCCAGCAAGCCCTTGTCTGGTTCATAACAATCACGCTAAGAAAGACCCGAATCCTAATCCTCCACGGCAAGTATTTTTCAAAACACTAAATACAAAATTAAGATCTTCAAAAGCAGGTTAAATCTTCAAATTAAGATTGAAGATTTTTTAGAATGAAGGCTTGCTTTCCCCTTCTGGATCTGGTTGAACTCCATAGACCATCCACAGCTGCAACATATTATGAGGCTGAAGTCCTTAGTAAAGGATTATGTCTTTCGCCCAGTTCACTGCCCACTGAAAGCCGTCAATGACTGGAAGACTACTGGGGCACTGAGAAACAGTTATCAATGCTCTGACATTCATTACTGTTTTAATTTGAAATGAAAGTCTAGATACATTTATGTTGAAACCTGTTATTTATATACCTACTCTGTAGCGGTAAACAGTGCTTTCTGTATCCTTTCACACTGAAGCCCTGTCCTGTCCCCCAGCCCCAGCTTTGATGCTCTAAATACCCTAAACTTTCAGTCTCAGTTTTATATTTATGAAAGGAAAATGTCTGGTTGTCTTTTCCCACGTTGCTACCTTCCCAGTTCTCTGTTCCCCCTCTGCACCAAATTGGTTTTTAGTGTCCTCAGACAGGCCTTTAGGATTTCTTTGTCCATCTGTAAATCATTTCTTGTATCTGCTATAGTTTTTTGAAGGTTTTGCAGGTCAGGGTGAAACATTGATAACAAAGACTTTTTCAACACTGTATCTTGCTAATATGTGGGAAGAAATGGACATACAGCTATGTCTCTTTGAGATTTTTTTTTTTTAAGTTCCTTTTCAAGTACTGATGCATACATTACAAAGAGCTGAAGAAAAATACTTAAATAACATTCAGAAAATAACAAGAAAATAGATATCCTGACCAAAGAAATTACTGGATGCTCTTTGCATTTTTCAGGACTGCACATTCAAAAATCCATCTATCAGGGACGTTGGTACTTAGCCCCTGAGGCTGATAACCTTCTAAAAGAGCAATATAAATTAGATCCTTTGTTACTGGCATAAAAAGTATTAAAGTTCTGGTAATGGGTCATAGGCAAATATGAAAATAAATTCTACAAATGCTCATTTTTTCTTATACCAGTCTGTTTGTCTATGCTACCTTTCCTTTTTTCAATGTGAAATCACTGACACAAGAACAATCTGTGCTATACATTTCAGAACAAAAGTCAAGTTTTTATGTAAATCTTCTAAATAAGGAACACAAAGCCTAGCAGATGCAGAATATGTGCTTTATATATTTAATGAGCCATCAAATGTTATTTAAATTAACACTACAAGACTGCGTCTAGAAGTAGTTTAAACTTCAGTATGAAGCATTCCCATTCACTTCCTTTTTGTTGGTTTTTTTGGACTTTTACATGTTCAGGTAGCTTTTGTTTAAATTTCCCAACACTTAATACTCAATCATTTGCCTAAACTCACTCTTAAGTCTTGTTTATCTCTGGGTTTCATTTCCCAGCCTCTCCCACACATGGCCGCACTCATCTCTGCGTCTCCCTGCCTGCTTTGCTTCTCTGACTTTTTCCCCCTCCTTTTCTCCCCATCTTCCCTTCCTTATTTTACATTTAATTACGATTTCAATTAATTTTCTTGTCTACCTCTCGGGTTTAGACACTGAAGTGAGAATGAGCATTTCTGCTTTCTGTATTGGCAAGGAGGGAAGGGTGGGTTTATGGTTAAGGCAGATGTCCAAGTGTCTGTGGTTAATTTCTTGGCTAAGCACATCCTTCCGGTTTAAATTGCAGCAAAGCACTTAATCTGGGTGTCTGAGTGCCTCGGCTGCTCTGCCGGATAATAACATCCCTTCTCCCTTTCCATCCCCTCTCACCAGTGTAAGGGCAGGATAGAGGGGAAAGAAAGGGCATGGGTTCCCTGTGGGGTCACAAGTCCTGCTGGCGAACCCACTTGGTGTAGCATCCTCCCTGGGCTGTGGATGGATATCTGCTGCACCCTGGACCTCTGTGGGCTGCAGGGGCACAGCCTGCCTCACCATGGTCTTCACTGTGAGCTACAGGGACTGCAGGGGAACTTCTGCTCTGGAACCTGGAGCACCTTCTCCCCTTGACCTTGGTGTCTGCAAAGTTCTTTCTCACACATTCTCACTCCTTTTTCTGGCTGCAGCTGCACCATCTTTGCAGAGTCTTTTTTTTCCCCCTTATTAACTATGTTACCCCAGAGGTGCTACCACCATTACTGGTGGGCCTGGCCTTGGCCAGTGGTGGGTCCATCTTGGAGCTGGCTGTGTCAGACATAGGGGAGTCTTCTGGCAGCTTCTCACAGAAGCCTGTACCCTCCAGGCTACCAAAACCTTGCCATACAGACCCAATACAAAATAGTAATTCAGGAAGTTTTCTACTAGTAGTGGGTAGAACTAATACAAGACAGAAACCCAAGAGAGCACCTGAGAGGGTGCTCTGTGATGTGAGACACTGCATATATATAATGCAGTGAAAGTGTCATATATATGAGTACATCTACTGGCAATACACTTTGTCACTGTTTTTTGTCTACATTTGTCTTCTTTGCAGCAAAATGCTACTGACATATCTGTAGATGGAAATGATGAGCTCCCTAAGTTATTCCTGTTCTTCGTTCTGTTGTTTTCTTTCTCTGCTTTCCTACATCCCCCCACCCACCCCCGAGTGACATTTCTGTAACATCTTCCCATGTAAATCAATTGCAAAAACCCTTCCTTTTTTTTTCTTTGATGACAAGTTTCTTTGCTTTTTTTTTTTTTTTAGGCATTTTTCTCTTACTCTCCCATCTCCACCTGCCCTACTTCTCCCATTTGTATAAACACTCTTAATTCCTACTATTTTATCCTAATCTATAATCTCTCACTTTCCTCTCTTTCTTGTTAAATCTTTCCCTCTTCTCTGCTGCTCCTTTTCTTCTGGTAACTCTTCCAAGTTGCAGTTGCCCGTGACATTTCTTTTGCCTCCTCTGCACTTTAATGCCAAAATTTTGCTTTGCTTTGGAGAAGGTGAATTGTTTCTCTGCCAAACCCAAACGCTGTTGGTACAGTTATTTTATTGTCTCTTGGGCTTCTTTCACAACTGAACTGGCAGGTGTGTTACCCCACTGTGCTACCTAATGACGAAGTTTCTTTGCAGAACCACGAGGATGAGCTCCACAAGCATGGCTTCTTTTTCCTCTCCCTTGCATGGCTTCCTTTTCCTCTTCCTTATCCCTGTCAGACAGCTGCCACAGCGAGGTAAAGTATGTCATTCTTAAGCAGCAGCATAATCATTCTTCCTCTTGGAAAAAATCCATTCTTCTTGCAGAGCAAGTGGCAAGAGGAATATAAGGCGCACAAGAGCATTCCCTCCTTTCTTGTCCCCAAGAGAAGATATAAAATATTTTAAGATTTAAAGTGGCACATTACCTCTTGGAAGTCAAGTGGTCTGAAGTTACTTACCTTCCTTTGATATACTGCCCAGGCCTTATTTTAAAGAACAGAGTTCAGTTCTAATAGTAAGTCAGACCTCCAGTGTGGTCTTGAAATGGTCTCCTGGCAACCCAATTTTAAATGCTTAATCTATGTTGTCTTTACCAAACGGCTGTCATAAATCATAGTTTGCTTCCTACTTACATTTCACTCACTATATAGGAGGAAGAAATGCCAACAGAACGGTAAAGACATATGTTAGAGGAATATGCTGTTCACAGACACACGCAGTTAAACCCTTTCTACCAGAAATAACTATTAGTATCATTTTTATTTAAAACAAAAAAGAAAGAAAATACTAGGACTGTGCAAACTTATGGTAGAATAATTCAAAACAAGATTCAAAATGAGGCGTGGGAATTCCATACCAGAAACAAAAGCAGTGAAAGAAAGCAGATAATTATTCTTTTACCTGGATTCATTCCAATGCATACCAGGCTAAAAACAACAGTTTAAAAGTCCACAGAAAAGAGCAATTAATAAGGAAAACAGCCAATAAGTGAAGTAATAAAAGCAAGTACTTCCATCTCTACAGTAAGTGTGTCTACAGTGAATATTCTGTGGTGGTTGGATGGGCAGGGCCTACAAGAACGTGCTCACGTTTCCTCTCTCAATGAGAGTGCAGCAGAAACCAGGCTTGTGTGCTTACCCGGAGCTTTCGGCCAAAAACGTTGACTTTCCCCTGGGCTTGCTCTTTCCGGAATCTCCACTCCACCAGGTTCTGCCCGTTCTCCCCCGGGAGGGTCATGTTCCTCTTGGCCACGGTGGGGTTGGCAGTGCCAGCCAACACGTGGGGCTCTGTCTGGTAGTGCGAGTCCAGGCCGCTGGCGTAGAGGATCCTCAGTGAGCCATCGTAACCGATCTGGTAGCTATTCCTTAACTGATCTGAAAAGGGAAAAAAGAAAGAGAAGCACAGGTTACCCAGGTGGGTTAAGCCTGTGTCCTGCAGGCTTTACACGTGTAACACCTTGACTTCACAGAACTCACCCAGTGGTAATGAGCACCCAGGGGGAGATTGGTAAGAGTGTCTGTACCACGGGAGCACAAACACCTTTGGGACCCGTCTTCAAAGTCAATTAAGCAAGTGAGAAAATCCCACCCCCAGAGTATAATCTTTGGACTGGTGTAAAACACGTTTTCTGCTGTTTCATAAGGCAATTTTGGCCTAATCCAAGCACACCATAACTACAGACTTTTGAAAGCATGTGGCTGCTGGGATGTCACACGGTGTTTTAAAGCTAAAATCTCACTTTGCGCTTTTTCTGCACCTATTTCCCTTTCAATTCATCTCTCTCTCCTTTCCAAGGTTCCCTTTTAATGCAAAGTAGGTTTTCTGACTACTTCCCGTAGCTGCTTACAAAAGCTATTGGGTTGGAAAACATCTTTAATTCTACTTTCATTGCAGCTCCTAGTTTCCCTGAACAGTTCTTTCTATACAATGTATAAAACCCATGTATGTATCACCCCTTCCTCTCAACGCTATCCTGGAAACTTTCCCTCTAACACATCCCATAGGAGCTGCCGGTACCGGAAGGAAACAGTTTTTCGGGTCAGGCATTTTGCTGGGAAATGCTTTGTTTACGGTACCTTGAACCATGGTGTAGAAGGAATCGATTGATGATAAGTTGGAGGTGATGCTGACGTCCTCCTCTCTGCCGGATGACTCGATGTCCACTGTAATGGCCCTTTCCATTTCCCCGTGCAGGTTGGTGACAACTCCAGTCGGGAACGTAACGTTTGTCAGACGGCCCTCACTATCGTAGCTAAAAAAATAGCAGGGGAAGAAGCGTCCAGAAATGATACATAGCAGGAACAAATTGTTTTAATTTACAAGTAAAATGAACAAAAATACCAGCTACTCATATTGTTAAGGCACGTTTGCTTTTTGTGTGTGTGTGTGTGCATGGGATAGGCACAGCAAAGACTTCAAACGGGCTTTGAAGTAGTCAGAAGACTGCTTAACATACAGGAGCCTCAGCGCGACAGCGAGAGCAAACAGATGGATCTTCAGCTCTGCATATTCTTCTTTGAAGTGTGACCAGATCCTGCTGCACATCTAATTCACCATTTCAAAGGGAGCCTATTTATTGGTGCTAAATTCCATAGCATTCTGTACTCGCTCCCTGTTATTGGACTAGATTTTGCTGTTATTGTAGAAATCCTCAACATTTTTCATAAAAAGGGTATCTTAATAAGAGTGTCTCTTGGGCCTTTCCTATTCAGTGATTATGCAGACCACCTGCCCTCCTGTTCCTGAGTGCTTAACTTCCCTTGTATTATTAAAAGAAAGAATCTGGGGTAATATTTAATCTACTTAAGCTGCTTGTAGCTGGAAATCAGAACAGCCAGCAGATATAACTCGTTAGCTGCCTGTGGATCGTAGCTTGAGAACTGTGGCATAAGCCACATGGGAGATGCTCTTTTTTCTGGCTCTGCTGACATTTCTTTAAACCAACAGCTATATATCCGAGCAGGTAGATGTAATTTCTGTAATTGAAGCAGACCTGTGATGTCTAAACCATGTCTTTTCCTATGCTGTGTTAGGTATAGCCCGTTGGTACAAGACCCGAGAACATGCTCACATCCAGACATGACTTGTGGTTGTCACAATGTGGAGAGGTAAAGCACTATCTGAGCTGCAGGTCATAAAAATGCCTTAAAAGATCAGCTCTTGCAGCGCTGTAGCCCGGATTCCTCAGCCTGGGTGCTCAGGTGAGGCTCCTTGTTAGCAGTACAGCCTCCTTGTACCCACAGTGGAGGGAAACAAGTATCCAAAGGGTGATTCGGCCCCAAAATGACCTGTTTGCTCTCAGAGGGGTTCCCCACCTCTCCGGTGATCATACGGGGAAGCTGCAGGAAGCTTTAAAGTAATTCAAATATGACCCTGCAGGTCCTCATAGTGTCCTAGACGTTACGTCCTTACAGTTACCATCAAAATCGCTCCTTCTGGGAAAGAAACACAAAGCCAAAAACCCCAAAACCAAAAAAAACCCAAAAGCCCCAAGCACATCACTGAGGAGACAGAAACTCTTCTTAAATTGATAGAATTAATTCCAAAAATTTTTAACCCACAGCATGCCGACTTCCTCTGAGCAGCACGAGTACTGCACAGCACTGCTGTAACTGAAAGGATTAGGTTAAGAAATGGGTTTTTTTCCAGTTTGCTTACTCTGTAGATTTGACAGCTTTTTGCATACAGTCATTTCCATCCTTTTAGCACAGTTGATTTCCTTTGTTTATGAGACTTTCATTTAGCAACAGGAAAAAGAAAAGAATGTTTAAAAACGAGAAAACGCACTGCAAGCCAGGGAAATCAAGTGGGAAAACGTATTTTTTGAAGTTAAGTACATTTCAAGATAATGGGTTTTCTTCCAGTGTATTCCTAGCCCTAATTTTGGCTCTTGTTCACATGCTGGACTTGGCAAGTGGAGACAGAGCATGTCTGCGGGAGACCCACACGAAGGTACCGACATTCCTCACACACGGATGTGACTGCAGGGCCTGTTGGTGACCTTCAGTCTCATTCCTCAGCCCCGTTAAGGAGAACTGTTCACCCTTTGAATCACAATATTTGCATGATGTTAATTACCGTATTCCTGAGTACAGCACTCGAGCTGGGAAATGCTGCACGTCAGTGTGGCTTTGCTGCAGAACATCCCTGTTTTGGTGTCATGCATTCCTGCTTCCACATTCTTATTTTTTGACTCCGCGCCTCTAGTTCCTGAACTGGTCTCTTCTTTCCCAAACACATGAAAGCACCCCATGAGCCTGAGATAAGCAGCTCATATTATTGCAGCGGGGGAGAGTTCAAAGATCAGCAAAAAATCATGCTACGTGTTCACGTTCTTAAAAACATGACTTTAAAGCTGAAAGAATCTTAAAAGCCGTGATTGCTCGATTCAGGCATCCTGGTGCAAGAGGAAAATGTGAGTGAGGCGTGAAAGGTAAGAACAGGATTTCTCCTACTTTTTATAGCCAGAACAAAAAGAAAGAAGGGAAATAGGCCTTTCTACAATTCACAACATATTTCATTCTATGATGGGTTGCAACCTGTGTCCTTCATTTTGTTCACAGCACAGTGAATACTAAACTTACTTTACACTTGATCTCTTTTTGTCCACAATGAAAGCCTTATCAATGCTCCACACAGCAACATCACTCATACCTTTGGGCATTCCTCTGCCATTTCTCTTAATACATCCACACACCCTTGCATTCTGCTGCCAAGGTGAGTTTATTCATCCAAGATTGTCAGGTTTAGACTGAGATATTTCTTTTATCTCCCTCGTGTTCTAATATTGAAATTGCCCTAAAAGGAGCGAGATCTAAAGTCTGGAGGGCGAGCTCCTATATTTGCTATTTCTTTGATCTTCCCGTCCCACCACAGGCTCCAGCACTTGTTACCGTGGGGGCCTCTCATCCTCCTCCGGTGCTGGGCTCCAGAGCAGAGCCGTTCCACCAACCCCTTCAGTTCCTCCACAGCAACTCACACACAAACTTTGCAAGAATCTAAACCAGAGCCTTGCTTATGGGGCGTCATCTCATGTGCATTAATCCCATCAACCCATTTCCATTGGCATTAAGGTAATGATCTTCATACTGGGTCAGTAACTGCAGCAGACAGCAGCAGGGGCCGCTCCTACCACCGGGGGCTGAAGTTCCCCTCAGATCAAATCCTTTTTCTTCTTTCGGATGATCTGCCACTGCCAGATAGTTTTCCTCTTCTGCAGAGAGAATTTCTCCGAGATAATGATTATCAGCTTCCCAGATTCTTGACCTTTTGCTCTTCACCTGCAGGAAGCCTCTCTTCCATTGTTCATCTCCTTTAGTTTTAATTACATTCCTTCCCAGACCATTTTCTGTTCCAGTCTATGTAGGACACTTCACTTTGCAGTGAGAACTTCCTGGTAAGCCTTGTCACAGAAGGAAATGCCCTACTTTCTTTATTTCTCACGTGCAGTGTCTCTTAGTTCGGAGCACGTTTAGCTCAACTCCCAGAGCATTATTAATGTTTTAGACGGGGCAGTTACCTCAATGTAAACCAGGGAGCAGTGTATGAAGGTTGCTGCTAGAGCCAAGTGCGATGTTACGACTGAGACCCTCTGCAGCACGTTCACTTAACAAAAGAAATTCTGTCATTTTCTTTTTCTTTCTTTCTTTTTCTTTTTTCCCCCTGGCTATTGTAAACACGTCAGGTTGAAGAGCAAGGCGCTCCTGCGCATTTCAGATAAGGCACACAGTGCAAACGGGCACTATGCACCTCTTTAAAGACTGGTTGCAGATTATACTATTAGGTGGGATACTGTAATAGAGAAATGAGGCATGAATGCATTTCATAATACAAACGTGTAATTTTGACAGTAAAATGAAAAGCACCGTTCTCATTCAACACACATCAGGCTTTTCCTCTAAATTACCAAGAAACATTTATGGAATGTCACCTTGCTTGTTGCAAACTACTCATCGGAAGCCTTATATACCAAGGTGCTGCTTCTGGGTAGGTGAGAACAGACTTTGAGAAGTCCAGCCTTTAGGTGTGTACTCACTGTGTTGACACATACTGAAAAATCTGTCCTAACTTGGCAATGAAATGTCTCCTTCAGCTTGTTGAGGCCATTAAGGCCTCATTTGCATAGAGGACAGTTGCCTTTAATGAGCGTAGGTTCGCAATCACGTTCTTTCCCCTGTATTCAGCCTTCTGTAGCACACTGTAAGTTTAGTCACAAAATCACAGAATCTCAGGGATTGGAAGGGACCTTGGAAGATCATCCAGTCCAATCCCCCTGCAGGAGCAGGAACACCCAGAGCAGGTCACACAGACAGTGGATTCGGAGTTGAAAATCTACAGCAAAGAGAAGCCACCTCACCAGGGCACTGCGAAACCAGGAACCGACCAGTTCTTTTGCTAATCAAAAGGAACTAAACTTGTAGTTTACATACCATCACTTTTATTAGCATTTCATCACCCCCTCCTGTCCTCCACTGGTATGAAACAGGGCAGCTTACTGGGGGCTGTGTTCTGACCATCTTTAACCATTATGTGCCAAGGAAGGCCCTTTACATTAAAGAAGACTCTCGACTTCAACATACTGAAATGTGTTAATCTCCCCCTTTACTCCAGTCCGAGCTGCTTCCCAGTGCATTCTGGGATGCATTTTTGCTTTTTATTTGTCTGAGGAGTGACTGAGTGAGCCTGCTAAGAATGAAGAAAAAGCAACAATAATGTACAGATGCGTGGATACGCAAATGATTTCTCCTTTTTTTCTGGCATTTCTTCTTCAGTCACACTGAAATGCACGCCTCGGTGGATCCATACCTACTCATTTACAACCTGCCTTTAAGAAATAACATTAATTGAAATACCGTATTGCACATATTCCTGTATTTCCACACAGCACATTTGACATCTTAAAAAGGTTTAGCATCTTGCTTAAGGATTCATGGTACAAATATATCAGGAAACCCAAAATATTGAGCTGTAACTTCTTTTTGAGCTAGAACAGATAGATTTTTTTCTTTTAAAGTGGAACCATAAACACTGAGATAGCTGTATGTCTTGTTAATATTGTTTTGTTTTGCTTATCAAGAAGGAAGCAAATCTGTCATAAATGACAATTTGATGTATGTTAGCAGGCTTGTAAATTATGACAAGTGGATTGATTTTTTTGTTTAAACTTGACTATTGTCTATGAAGGGTAGTGTTTTCCCTTTGTTCTTATTTGGAATATTGTTAAGCATGAGAAGAAAATTCAATATTATTTCCAGCCTTACAGAATTTTAAATATGGAAAAAAAAAATAATGGCTCCTTCCCTTCTTTTCCCTTTCCTTCCTGCTCAACTCCGTTTCCTGTTCATAGAATCCTAGAATGGGTAGAGTTGGAAGAGACCTTAAAGATGACCCAGTTCCAACCCCCTGCCCTGGGCAGGGACACCTCCCACCAGACCAGGTTGCTCCAAGCCCCATCCAGCCTGGCCTTGAACCCCCCTCCAGGGATGGGGCAGCCACAGCTTCTCTGGGCAACCTGGGCCAGGCTCTCACCACCCTCACACCAAAGAATTTCTTCCTGAGATCTCATCTAAATCTCCCCTCTTTCAGTTTAAAACCATTACCCCTTGTCCTGTCACTCCACTTCGTGACACAGAGTCCCTCTCCAGCTCTCCTGTAGCTCCCTTCAGATACCGGAAGGCTCTTACCTCTCCCTCTGCTATGCCCAGCTCAGAGAAATTCGTGGATAAGTAGGAATTACAGAAAATAGGTCCAGGAATGATTCTAGGAAGGACCTGAAGTAAACTGCAGCCCAAAGTCTAAATCTTGCCAGGAGTTTATCTGTCTACTTGGGGTTTTTTTAATGGAATGTGAGCAGAAAATGCAGACTCACAAGCACACCAAGGCTGGAAGGGCATTAAAAGTATTAGGATCAGCTAAATTTCTCTGCCCTGCTCAACCAAGTGTCAGATAACTCAAGCTTAAATTCATGTCCCTTTATCTGATGGTTGCCATCCATGGGGGAAAAGGTCTTTATCCCGTCTTCATCTGGGAAAGGCTTATGCAACTGTTTGCACAACTGGTTAAATAATTCAGGTAATGCTCTTTTATCTCAGCAACGAGGTCAGGATGAATTTTTCAGCCCGGGTTTAATGAAGAAATTTTCTCAGCTTGGGAGTGATTGACAATTTCTCTTTTCACCTTCTCCTGTTGTAACCGCAGCTTTTGAGGCTTTTTTTGTGTGTGCTTGTCTATTTTGTCGTAACGTTAAAAGGGTAGTTTTCAGCCTTTTTTTTTTGTAAACTGGCATCCAGCACACTAGACGTGAACAATTCACCTACATAGGCCGTTCTTGACAGCCAGAACTCGTCTGCAAAACAACAGGCAAGCTCTGAACGAAAAACCACTGCAGAGAATGGGGTCTGTTGGAAAGGGAGCTGGGAGAGATGAATGGAGACCTGCCCTCCCGATGGCGCGCTCGCTCCCGTGCTGAGAGGTTTGGGATGCTCATTTTCCTCTCCATCGTACAATCAGGCAAACAAGGACGACCGACCACATTCCCAGCCTAATCCAAAATGCCTTCTGGAGACGGGCATTTAGGGGGTGCAGTGCTGCGTTATTTTGGGGTTTTTTTTCACATTCTGCCAAATTTGTCCCTTGCTGCTGTTTGGTGCCACAGTCCTCCCACACCATGTGCTCTTCACTGCAATGAGCACCTGCCATCTATACTCACGAAACCAAGAATTCTTTCATAAACTCACATTTCGGACACGCGCAAATAAATTGCGTTAATAGAATGGAATAGAGTCATAGAATACCCCGGGTTGGAAGGGATCTTTCAGATCATGGAGTCCAACCATCAACCCAACACTGACAAAACCACCACTAAACCATGTCTCTCAGCACCACATCCACATGTCTTTTAAATCCCTCCAGGGATGGCGACTGTTCCAAGGCTTAATAACCCGTTCCGGTGGGGAATTTTTTCCTGATATCCGGTCTGAACCTTCCCTGGGGGAACTTGAGGCCGTTTCCTCTTGTCCATTGGGAGAAGAGACCGACCCCCCCTGGCTACCCCCTCCTTTCAGGGAGTTGTAGAAACGATGTGGTGATGGTGGTGCTCTCCGAGGAGCAGGAAGGACAACTGCGGTGTCGGCACAAGGGCAAGGTGTTACCTGGGAGCAGCGGGATGGACGTGGTGTGGCTGAAACCAGAGGCGTTACCTGGGGACGGAGCAGGGCTGGGGGATGCACCTTCTCCTCATGAAGACAAGCCTAAATTACAGCAGCCAGGCTTTTACCTACGAGTCCTCAACTCTCATCCCTGGCTTTTCAGCTTCCTTCTGGGTGAATTTGTGCCCCCAGGCGCCGTGGGGGCCGGAGTCTAGTTTTTGCTGGGGTTTGCTGAGCCAGGTCCCGCCCCACAGCAGCTTCCCCCGCGCGGTGTCTTTCATCTCGGGGCTCCCTGGAGCTGCTGGTCTGTTTCTGCGTCGCTTCTCCCCCACCTTCTTCACTCATCTCTGACTGTACAAACAAACCCTGTGCCCTGTCCATGCAAACACCGGCGTGTGGCCTTTCAAATAGGAGAAATGCTGGTGTGTATACACTTTGTGTGACAGATTGTCCCTGGCTGCACGGTCTGCTTACGCTATCAGAGCTGAGGGCACAGGCCCTTCTGTGAAAAAAAGGACGTAAGGCTGGTCTGTTGGGTCAGACACAGAATAAGCTGTAGTGCTGATGTTCTCCTCTTGTTTCTTCTTCTTTTCTTTTTTTTTTTATTTTGAAAGGTAAAAACTCTGAGGGTGTTTTTACATAATGAACTTATTGAATGGCAGAATGTCGTAAAGGCAAATTTAGCAAAAGGAAAACAAAATTATACGGGTGCTTTTCTTTTTTTTTCTTTGAGGACAGTGGAATGCCATGATGGTAAACAAATATTGCTAGATTTGGGTTCTGTGGTTAATTTAGATTAACATCCTTATTCCTTCAGAGCACGAGTCCCACCCAAGCGATGGAGGCTTCAGAAGTGACAGACTCCAGACTCTCCCCTCTTTGTTGGGGGGGGGGTTAGGTAAGACTTTCAAATGCACGTGCCTTGTAGCTCCTGGGAGACCCTCTCGGTCTGGCCCCACTGGGGACATCAGGGAGACCAAATCTCTTGATGAGGCTTGAGAATGGGGTCTGTGTGTTTGAACACAGTGTGACTGAACATAGAGAGAGCTGCCTCTTCAACGCCCGTCCACCCTCACACACTGGGTCCCCCATGACGTGAGCGTGGAGGGGAGGGAGGGAGCTTGGCTGCAGCCTTCCTGGCTTCTGTTTGACAGAGAAAATCAACGTGGGACAAGATATGAACATGCCAATAACTGAACAAATGGTATTATTAAGTCCCTGATAAAGCCAGAAGTGAAAGCGATACTTAGAAGTGAAAGCGATACTTTAAGGAGCCTGAGCTGGACTGACTGGATTGACAACACAGGACATTTGTATCATTAATAGGAACAATACTGGTTTTTTGCTGAACTGTCCTTACTTCTAAGTGCTCTCTAAAACCACACAGACATCACACGCCAATTTTCTTGACAAATCCAAGCATTCCCATACATGTAAGATGCAATAACGTTGCTATGTGTCTCCAGCGTTGCTGGTCTGATATTATTACCTATTCAACAGTTTCTCAGTTCTGCTTTTATTCCTTAGTTAAATTTATTCCTTAATATTCCTGGTTTTGTTCCATAAAAGGAAGTTGAGGTTAGAAATTTAAAAAATGTATTTATGATTTATCTAAAGAAGAAACGTGGCGAGCATGGCCAGCAAGCACCACTGTCCCTAAGCTCCTCTCAGAAACGGTGTGCTGCATGAAACATGGTCCCACGTTTGTGTGGTACTGATGTATCAGGGGAAGGTTTGAAAAAACATCTCATTCTTCAGCTTGGGGTATAATCCCACAGGTCAGCCTGAGATTTCTCCCTGCAAGTTCTCCAGGCAGGGGGAACAGTTCATTTGAATAGAGGGAAGTGTTTAAGTTGCCTTTTGGGCAGCTTTGAAATGCTGAGAAGGTTATGCCTGTTGGACTTCCAGTTTGTGCCATGTCGAGAGGAGGAGAAGCACCAAATCCTGACTAACAGAGAACCACCTAGACCTTGAAATGCGCTTTAAGAGAGAAATACATCTACTGTGTGCTGGCCTGAGACGGGCAATGTGGGTAAAGAGGCACTTGGGAGAGGACTGGATATCTCAAAGGTGTCCCCACAAAGGCAGTTCAGAGGCCTTTAAGCCTGAAGAGAGTATGTCTGTTGTTGCTTGAGTAAATAGAACACGGGAAGGTAAAAGACGCTGCTCTTCTAAGTCATGGTTTGTAACCAAGGGCTCACGTGATGCCACAACAGTCCAAGCAAGAATATGAAAATCATCTGAACAAACCTGCTTTAATGAGTACGGTTAATTACAGCCACTTATATTAATTAACCATTAATTATATTAATTAACCATATATATTATATTAATTGACCATTAATTAATGGTTAATTATAGCCACTGTTTTAGACTGATGAAGCAAGAAGCAGCAGCAAAAGCAGAAGGTATAGAAGGTTGTTGATGGTAAAGTGTCTCAAAAGCACTATGATACCAAGGACCTTCAGAGAATGCTGATTAGAGGTGGTAAAATAAAATCCAGATTACAATTGTGTACAAAGTTCTGGTATTTGTAAGAAAACAGCATCAAATTAGAACAAAAGCCCCCCAGATTGCACAAACAATCTGTTTTTAGATACTCTCCTTACTGACACATGAAGGTGATGGAAAAGCGAACACAAATATAAACACAAATGTTACAGGAAAATAAACCCCCACAGGCCTTACAGGAAACGGCACAGCGATATTAATTGTGAAACCTGATTTGTGAACGCCTTAATGTACAGTAAAGGTGCACGTGAATCGCTGCTGCTGTTGGGGGATAGGATTTATCTGATCACAATGAAACACTTGCTTTTATCTAAAGGGAATCTTTGAGTAGAAGTCCTATTGACTTTTTTTTTTTTTACAAGCCAAATCTCTGTATTTCCAAGCTGGAGTCCACAAAGCAAGAGGAAAATGGCAAAAAATCATCTGTTCCCTGTTGCCGGATGCCGGCCGTTACAGACCATGCACCTGGTACGTGGGGAAACGAACCAAGGCCAAGCCAGAGACAGCACCTGACCCTGCATCACACAGCGAATACACAGAGGGTGATACTCTGCAAATAACATGAAAACACATTTTTACCTGTGATTCCCTCTGGTCTATAAAATTATGGCGAGGATTGCACATTCCGCCTGATTTCACCCCCCTTCCAGAATGGCTGGAAAGCTCGTTAATTTAACTGTGGGAGCAAAGTAAACTCGTAAGGGCTCTGCTTGCTAATGTCACTCTCTTTGATTTCTGCTGCATTCCCTCGGAGACAGGAATCGAGCGGGAGAGGGAGGAGGGGAAGGAGAAGACAAATGAGCTCAGGGCATGAAGTGCCCGGGGAAACGTTGGATGGACTGTCAAGAGATCCGAGAGGGGATTGAGAAGAAAAGCACCGTCGGGAAAGGAAAAGGCAGGGCAGCCAAACGCGGTTCAGAGAAATGATGGGAGACAGGGGAAGGAGCAAGATACAAGGTAAGGAAATAAGGACACAGTAGGAGGGCAGGGTCTGGAGAGCAAAAAAAAAGGAGACATGGAGGAAAGGCAGTGAATTTGCAGGGAGGAGGAGGAGGCACCTCTGCCTGCTGATACTGCTCCTAAAAAGAGAGGGAGGCAAGAGGAGAGAAAGAGATAAGAAACAGTGGCTACTGGAATTGAGTCATGGCCACGGGAAGAAAGTTATGTGAGTTTAGCCAAAGGAGGCCAAAAGAGAGCACGTGCACCAGACAGCTTTTTACTCTTTTTCAGCTGAATTTAAAGCCCGTCTGGCAACTGCTGGTGTGATGGGGCTTTGATGGAGACTTGGGGGTGGAGACTGGGGGGAAGCTGGACCCACACGACCAGGCCATTGCCTGTGGGCACGTCAAGGCTTTTTTAAAGGTTCACTTCTGGTACTTCCAAATCTTAGGTGTCCAAGGAAAATGCTCCTTCTCTGCACCTGGCTTAGCTCTCTGTACGTGAATCAGAATGGGAACTGCTGCACAAAACCAATGTCATAGCGGCTACTGGAAAGTGTCACTTCCCAAATGCTAATATGCATATAATTAGTTCAACTTTTTAAGATTTATCTGTTTAAATGTTTGTATTAAGCATACATAATAAGCAGTGATAGTTAATAGTTTCCAGCTGAGATACCTCACAATTTTATAATAACACAATTTGATTAGGCTGATTACTCTTATACCTTGTTTAATACTATAATTTCATTATAAAACCTAATCTGGAGGATTTTCAGCTTCATATGGCTCCATTGGTTTTTTAGCCTGCACATATTCTCAATCCTTTTTATGAATCTCTTGTAATATCCTTTTTTATTCAGCAAGTCTTTCAATCTTTGATAACAGATAACAGTTACCACGAATTTTAGTAACAGCACTTTACCAGACTTGCATTCTTGAAATATAAAGTGTCAATTTTGATCAGCAGACTATAGTCCTTAACAAAACAGAAATCCATCTTGCCATAAAGATATCAAAAAAATCAGAGTCTGTAAACAAATACAGAAAAAAGATTATACGATATCCTAAATAATTCAAGTTAGTACTTAAAACTTTCACTGTAAAAACCACAAAGAATGTACAAAAAAAAGTATTTCTTGTATGTCAGGCATTCCCTTCTCCAGGCAAAGTGGAGACTAAATAAACTCTAGGTTAATTTGCGTCCAAACTTAAATAACAAAGTAAACTTCTTTTGGATCTGGCATTAGTGTGATTTAGACAGTGGAAAAAAGCCATGAGAAGAAACAAGCCCAAATGCTTTAATATGTGCCAGAGCAGTGATTGCCAATTTTGGGGATGCAATGCTCTTTCAAAGATTTCCTCTTGTCACTGAAAAATTCCTCTAAGAAAGGAAAAAAAAAATATTAAATCGTTTTCATAAATCTGCTCTCAAATCACTGAGAACTCAATGATCTAAGTTCTTAGGATCCACACTCCAGTTGTACAAACAGATTTGCACAAGAGAATGGTTAACGAAGCTATTACCGAATTGGCTCCTAAGACTGATCTTTTTATTACTAAAACCACAATATTTTTACTCCGATTTAACTTCTGCTGTGTAAACAGATGTGTGACAACCAAAGGGTGAGAAAACCCAGCCCTACTCAGAGCTGGTTGAAAAATGACATTTCTAGTCCATTGGAAATTCCAACAGTAGAAAAATTTTAACTCTTGAGTGAAAGAAAATCTAAATTCACCATGGAATATAAATTCTGTCCCCTTCCCAAAATATTTTGAGATTCTGAATAATCATAGAACCATAGAATGGTTTGGGTTGGAAGGGACCTTGAAGATCATCCGGTTCCAACCCCCTGCCCTGGGCAGGGACACCTCCCACCAGCCCAGGTTGCTCCAAGCCCCATCCAGCCTGGCCTTGAACCCCTCCAGGGATGGGGCAGCCACAGCTTCTCTGGGCAACCTGGGCCAGGCTCTCACCACCCTCAGAGTGATTTCTTCCTAATATTTCATCTGAATCTCCCCTCTTTCAGTTTAAAACTGTTACCTCTCATCCTCTCACTACGTGCCCTTATGAAAAGTATAATAGAGTAAACAAAATACCTAAATAAACTCGAATATGAAAAGAAAATGCATCCAGCAGTAATGGAAATATTTTGCTATTGCTAAAATAGAACAAGGAAATTGGAACGATACCTTCTCCTAATTTCTTATTCCTCGCCTTTCCGTTTTAACAGGACTTGCATTTTTTCAACAGAAAAATCTTCAGCAGACAATTTTTTAGCCCACTCTACCTACAAACGACAACGTGTGAGAGCTGGGAAGTTCAGTTCACACCTGGGTACCCCATCACCCCCGCCCCAAGCCCTTACAACAGGGTTTCCATCAGTTCTGGCAGCAGCAGAAGCCTCTGGAAACCCAGCCTAGTCCGGTTTAATGTTACACCATCAGCAGCACTGAAAAACAAAGTCACAGCAATGTTTGCTGATCCTGGAATAAAAAATGGCAAAATAGTTTTGTTTATATCTACTTTTGCTTTGAAAGGGAAATACACAGACACAAATTTGGTGTGTGGGGATTTTATGTTAAAAAGAAATAAGCAGCTGTGATGCCCGATGGATGTTTTTAAGAGTGCTGTTTTGGCAGGAAAAATAACACGGTGCTTTTTTCTCCCCCCCCACCCCCTGCTTATTCCCTGTAGCTTCACAGAATCAGTGCAGTTTTTTATTTTTGGTACTAACTTGTGCGGAGCATCACAGAAAACATGACTGGAGGGGACCTGGAGAGGTCTTGTGGTCCAACCCCTACCCCAAGGCAGGATCCGCTCCTCCCGCGTTAGGCCCCGAAGACGCCTCCTGTCTTCTCAGAGCCAGTCTGTGAAGGGCATAGGGTCACCCTCCTTGTCTCTCCGCTCCAGGGCTCCAAAATCTTCCCTGCCAAGTTTTTCCAATTGTCTCATCTGAATCTTCCTCGTTGCAATTACAGAGATTCCTGCTTCACCATGGCTACAGGGAGGAGATTAATATCTTCGCTTCCGCAAAAGCAAAACAGACTTGCAAATCTGGGGTGAGCGAAATTGCCTGGCTTTCTGCAAAATTATTTCAGCTTGGGAATTCTAACGAGACATTGGTCGGAGGTAATTGTTTCGGAAGTGCATAAACACCAGCTTGGAAATAATACTCGTGTGTAGTGAGGGGAACAGCCTGCCCGTTGGGGTCTCTCTCCCCGAGCCACCTGGACCTCACCTAGCTCAGACCAGAAAGTCTGCAGGAAAGCAGATCGGGTGTGAACGACGGCTATTTACACACTCAGTAAATAACCACCTACCGCATGACACACAGCACCCCAAATTCTCCCCAGGCTGAAAAATACAGCCCTATCAACCACTTAATAGTGAATATAATACCTGCTTTTTCTCCATCACGCAGATGACATTAAGCCACATTCAGGAGCCATCGGCTCCTGCCGCGCGCTGCAGTCGGCGACACAAAAACTACAGGCAACGTGGTGAGAAATTACCACCCTGATTAAAACTCGAGGTCCTCAATTAGCCACTACGAATGCCTGCGTGGTGTAAAGAGCCTGCAGTACCCAGCAGATGCCTTAATTTCTGGAGGGGACTTCACTATCCCCTGAACTGACCGCCCTGCCCAGCTCGCCTGTTGTCAACAAGCGGTTACGCATCTTAGAGTTAAACACTGAATTTACTCTCCGTGGAAATGGGAGATGACCATTCCCAAAGCTGGGATTTGGTCTCTTGGCAGACAGGACGGGGCTAACTCAGGAGAAGCCCTTTCGACTGAGCGGTTTCTCGTTCCTCTGTGTATCCTCCTGTGCTTCTCTGTCCTCTTGGCAGGACCTAAAAAGCCACGCAGCGGCTGCACCGATGCCCAATTAAATATGACAGGCATGTGCTAAGGCTTTGGGAAGGTGCCCGCTCCTGAAGCCCTGCCAATTTACAGATTACTGTAAGGATACCTTAAAACTGGCAGCGGCGCCATCCCGCCTGCTGTCTTTGTTGGGGATCAGCATTTCCAGCCCTGTCTCTCCTGCTGCTCCCCTGTCCCCGACGGGTGCCTGTAAAGGCTGAAGAGAAGATCCAGGTGCTCCACGTCCTCCTGCACGTTGCCTCAGCCAAATGGATGCCGACAGGAACGTGAAGTTATCTCAGAACACAGATGTTTGGCTTCGCTGCCACTGCCTGACACCCGCACTTTATTTTCTTTATCATGTCTGTTGAATTGAAAGCTTTATTATTTTTTTTTTTTAGGCCCTGACCTTGGCAGCAGTTGCTACTGCATTTCATCATAAAGACAGGAGAAAAGAAGAGGGGAAAATAGAAAAAAAAAGAAAAAGAAGAGGGACTTACTGGATTTTCATGATGCCCTTTGTAATCCTGAATACTTCAGCTGAGGGCCCTCTAACACTTCTACTTATCACACTATCTCTATGTCTTCCACTCCTCACAGACACATTTTTACTCAGCCTTAGCATGTCTTCCATGGGACTTAAACTTACACATATTTTTCCAGTTGACAGGGAAGATGGGAAAAAAACTGTGTTAATTCTACATTGATGTTTTCGAAGGAAATTGCTTGTGTTTTAAGCTGCAGTTTTGTAAGGTTCTGTTTGGTGTCTCAGTTTGTAGCTCAGCTCATTTGGGGCTGAGGTTGCCTATAAAACCCCTGCGTGTTCTCTCAGGTTCTACCACTTTATCTCTAAACTGTCATGACCTTCCTCAGCCAATGTAATCGAGGACTCTGTAAAACGTTTTCAGAATCTGGCGGTTGTGAAGGGGCATCGATGACTTAAAGCCTGTAACACAGGGTAAAACAATTCACTGGAGAGATTTTTTTGGGGAGGCTGGAAAACTGACAAGTCCTACAGCTGCCCTAATACCTCTGGCTGTTGTGCTCACACCTTGACCCCACACCTTGCTGGTGGTCTTCGTGTTTTCAGCTTATTCCAACCGAAATGACAATTCCCCCCACAGCTCACGTTTCTTTTTCTCAACTTCTTCTGCCCAAGTCTCCCTGTGTGAACCCTGCCCTGTCCTCCAGGAGATCCTTCCTGCGTATTTCCCGCTCAGAGAAACACAACCTTTTACAACTTCAAAAAAATACCCATCCAGCCTTTGGTTAGAAAAAAAGGGAAAGGAAAAAATATTGAGCAGCGAAGACAAATTTCTTGTCAGTATTTGCTGTAGAACAGTGTCAATCTAATGAGCAAATGGGCTGAAAATCTAGATTTTGATGCAAATCTACAAAATCGTGGTTGTCTGAGTTACAGCTTTCTTGACAAGAGTGGAATGTTGTCTTGCTATTATTTCAATATATAATGAATTTAAAATTATTCAGACCCAACGTTTACAAGAAATCAGACAGAGGAAGAGAGCGGGGGAAACGAAAAGGATCTTTCAGAGATTTCTGAAATCAAGGATCACCTTTCCAGCCACCTCGTAGAAATCTTTCAAACGGTCCCCGTACAGCTCAATAAAACTACGAGTCACCCCACTGTAGTTTAGGTACTTACTCAAAAAAAGTGGTCCATCCCGTCTCATCGCTTTTAGTTGCCAGGAGTCCGCTGTTGCCGTGGTAGGTGAACAGGACGAGCTCCTGCCCTTGCGCCGTCATGCTTTTCAAACAGCCGTTGGTGCCTATCGTCAGCCAGATGACCTGGTTATCCGGGGAGACCACTCGTACCGGCATCCGGTTGGGATCCCGTCGGATACGAAGAGTGTTCCCGTTGCTGTCCGTTACCGCGGTAATATCGTTATCATTACTGTAGCTAAAATTGTAGAGATAGTCTCCGGTGACTAAACTCACGGTGTACTGGTGAGTACCGTTGACGTCGAAGATATAAAGCTCTTGGTCGGTTGGAGAAGCAACTTCATAGAAGTTCATTGAATTCAGTAAGGGTTTATTCTTCGACACAGCCCGAATGCGGATGTTTCCCAGATCAGCAATGTACAGGGTGCCGTCGGGAGACACGGCCAAGGAGGAAGGGGCATTCAGTTTGGCATCTTTCGCGTAGCCGTCGCCGCTTTGGTAACAGTCACAATTGACATCGTTTTTGCAGTCGCACTCTGAAGGTATTCCCGCCACTAATGAGATCTCACCGTCAGTCGTGACCTGTCTTATCCGATTGATCTTTTTCTCGTCGGTCTCTGTGATGTAGAGGACGCCGCTGTAGGAGACAGCGATGGCGGTGGCCGACTCGAGGGTGGTCTGCACGGCGTGTTTCCCCACCACATACTCCACCCCGGGCACCTGGCAGTGCATCGGC
This sequence comes from Nycticryphes semicollaris, assembly GCA_013400055.1. Lineage (NCBI taxonomy): Eukaryota > Metazoa > Chordata > Aves > Charadriiformes > Rostratulidae > Nycticryphes > Nycticryphes semicollaris. Next base: position 325,955 of record VXBJ01001365.1, on the reverse strand, counting down.
CTCCCCGCCGCGATGCGAACCTGCCGGTTCTCGGTGATCTGCAGAACCACGTTGTTATCCAGAACGTAAATGGAGTTATCCATCGGGTTGATGGCTAAGTCTGTCGGCCACTCCAGACGGACCTTAGCAAACAGAAGTGGTTTGTTAGTTGACCACTGCAGATTAAATGGATCAATTCACCTGCAGACCAGTCACAACAAAAAGACCGGTTCGAAAACACATACAGCAAACTAAAAGTTTTCAGGGAACTATGTTCAGATATCGATTTTACTGAATAAAAGCCAGTTGCACCAGAACTGTGATACAGATTGAATTTCCCCTCCCGTAAGAGCTATACTTTTCTGTATCACAAATCCATAAATAAAAATGGAGACAGATATCAAAGCCTAAATACGTACTTTAAGGACAGTACTCATCTTTTATCCTTGTAATAGCAAAACCAACTTATTACCTTCCAAGACGCCGTGCTGCACTCCATTGGTAAAGCATGCCCATAGCCATGTCCCTTCCTACCCACACAAACTTCTCGAGACAAACACAAAACCATGTTCTTTTGTGTATATCCTCTCATTCCCTCTCGTCGGTGAAGGACGTCAGCCGTTCGGAAAGCATCGACACGCCAGGGTAGTTCTAAGGGATCTGCCATTCGCCCAGTATTCACTGCCAGACTTAATGCTTCCAGCTCATAGTTCTGCTGTCCTAAACTAACCTGAGCTTTCTGGGCAGGACAACTGAATACAGCGGCATTTATAGCCGAGAGAACACGCTGTGATTCGTGCCCTCAGAACGGGCTTCTTTCTCCCCAAATTCTGCTGTTACATATCTATTGCGCACGCCACGCCAGCCGGTGTCACTGGAAGTGGCAACAGAAGCTGTGTTTGTGTTTCTAACCCCAGCTGGGCTTTCGGCAGGTGAAGGTACCTGGCTGATGTGCATGCTGGTGTCACAGGTCAGAGGCCGCGCCGAGGTCAGGTCGTTGGAGCCAAGCAAAGTGGATATTATTCCGTTCTGATCCACTTTTCTGATCATGGTCCCATCAACAAAGTAGATTAACCCGTTCTTGTCGATCGCTATTCCTTTAGGGAAGAGAAGAGAAGAGAAACCAGGGGTTTGTTTTACCAGCAGTGAATGTTATCTGTAACTGAGGGCCTAAGTATCTCGTGGGAATTAAGGGCAGGATTCATGGCCTTAGGCAGTAAACCAGCTTGTAAAGATATTTTGCATGATAAACCAATGTTTGATATGAAATCTACTCCTGCTGATCGCATTTGCTGTTCACTGGAGAGTACGCCGAGAGGGGCCTACCTTTCAAGTTAACCCAAAAAATGGGATAAGCAGGACCAAAAGCAACACTGACTTGAAATCTTCACCATTGCCTGCCAAACACATCATCTAAACAAGCGCTGAAAAATGCTCAATAACCATGAAAGCCAAATATTTCTTAAAAACCAACCCAGGTACCATGTAGCTCTCTGAGGAGTTTACCAATTGGAAAAAAAAATAACTCAAACCCCACCTTTTTGAGACAACTACTGGCTTCAGTAATTAAACAAGATCACGCCCCCGGCTCTGAACTCTCATATAATTTTGGAAGTTGGGGAGAAATAACTGGTTTTACCTTTCGGGCTCATGAGCGTCGCCTCCACCGCCTTGCCCCCGTCGCCGCACCTGGCCTCGTCGAAGGGCAGACACTGCTCCCCTGTTCCCCCCACCACCTCCACGTTCTTGGTCAGGTCCTTTGCTCCCGTCAGCGACTTGGGCCGATAAATCCTGCGCGTGTTTGTGTCGGAAACGTAGAGATCTCCGGTCACGGGGTCAGTGGCGAGGTAATACCTGTGAGCTGGGTTGTTGCTGTAAAAGGGAATTAGAGATGGCACATGCTGTAATTAATTGCACCTCACGCTGGATCAAGAAGAAAAGTTTTCTTTTTGGGTAATACATAAATACTTAAAACCAACGGTGACAGCATAGGTCTTGGCCCCAAAAAGTTCCTCAGTTCTTGCATCTTGTGTGTCACAGGCAGCCCAATCGAGAGGTTTTGGGGACAAAATATCCATTTTGCCTGTGATGCTGGGAGGCTGGTCCCGTGCTCTGTAATTAGAGACAGCTCCTGTCTCTGTCGTAGCCCAAACCAAAATACCAGAGTCCAACAACTCTGGGAACCTTGGTCCAGCTCTGACTCTGCAGCAGGACCCCAGCCCTGGCTTACGCCTTGTTGCTGTTCTCATCCTGGCTGTTTTGTTACGATTTCTCTAGGGCTGCTGGGGCACACGGTTTATTGTATCTCACAACCAGATAAGGCAGAGTTGGCGTTACTGGTTCACCAGCAAGAGATAAGACGCCCTTCATCAGTATTTGTTCAATCCACTGCTCTCAGAGAGGTGATACATGTGATTTAACGCGTTAGGAAATGCCATCTTTTCCGCCGGAGCGCTGAGCGGAGCTTTTCTGTCCTTAATTCAGAGTCACATTTCAAATAACCGTACCCACTGGCACCTCCCCGCTGGCTGTGCCACCTCCGGCTTTCTTACAGGGGGGACAGAGATCGCTAACCCCTTTCCCAGAAAATTTACATTTTGCCTCTCCACTGGTGCCACATAATTGAGAATTGCTGTCTTTTCTCCCCCGCTGGTGTGAAAACCAGCCCCAGAGTGTGCCTTTGGGGTTGACATATTACGATGTAGAAACTTAACCCGCTGCAGTTGGGATTGCTGACCTAATTTAGGGCACGAAGAGCCAAAATAAGGCCATGTAAACAGAGGAGGCAATTTCAGGCGGGCTCCTAATGGATTGAAGCCAAGTGTCGGAACACTCAGTCCCACTTTGGGTGTTTGCAAAAGTGCTGCCTGAACAGAGCCACCAGCCTCGGTGACAGCCCAACATCTGCTGGCAGAGTGCTCCACGTCACCTCTTGTAAATACACGACCGCGCTCATGTCGCACGTTCCTATCTACTGCCACTTGGAAAACAGCAAAACGAGAGAGCAACAGGAACAACTTGTGAACAAATTAATGCCTTCTAGCAGGGACAGATTTTTATAGCTACCCAATTACAAAAACACCGAAAAAAAAATGTGTTGCATTAATAAGATTTTTCTTTGCTTTTAAGACTCTTAACATGTTGGTTCAGAAGGATGAAACCAAGTGAAGCCGAGTAATGAAATCAAATACACAGCGATTAGCACCTCTTAAAAAGCTCCGCTATGGAGCCGAGTGCTGTACAGCAAGTCTGAAAACAGTTAAATGTAGGCTCACTTTAGATTGCCCTCCGCTAGAAATCTACTATTGCCAAGGTGCTAAATAGCTGAAGGGTATTTTCGAAACCTTAATTTACACAGAAATCACTTCAGACGATCACTACACGTGCAAAAATTATTTATACCTCCCTCGACTGCAAATTAAATGATACCCATTTACGAGGTGACTTTGGTCTTTAAGAAACTTTGCAGACACTTCAAATATAAACAAATTGAAAAATGCAAAATGTGCAATTAAATATTATTTCACGGTGGTTTAAAACAATGTCCTTCCTAATACTACTAAAATCTAAATGAAAGTACTTCAACTCATGTAACGCTCAATCATATTTTTCAACTGTTGGAATAAAGAGCCATCAAACCGATAACTAAATAATTTATACCGAACACAATTACTTCTTTCCAAGAGGAATTTTTAAAGCTGTTTTCTTCATAAATATGAAAACATCTCTATGTTTTAATTAATTCCAACAAAAATGACAAAGCTCTTCTTATTTGGGAAGAGTCCTCTTATTAAGTAGCAAAAAAAAAAAAATCATTAAACCAAAAAATACATCTGGTAGCTTAATTTCTAATTTTATTAAAAAAAAACCCCGAAGTTTGGGATTGCAGGGGATGTTCTTATTGAATCAATATAAACTTTCCACTTTGTCTTATGCAGATGTGTAACGGCTCCTTTCCGGGGCAACACAACAGGCTCAACTTCAGCGTTTCTTTTTGGGTGAAGGTTGAAAAAGCTGAGGGAGCTTCAGCTGAGAGAAAGAGAACCCCATGAATTCGCAGGAGCAAGGCACCATCTGAGGGACCCAACAACTGTCCGGTGCAAACCACGGTTCTTTTCCAGCCAGAAGACGCCCAAGTGCCCTGTGCACATGCCCAGAATAGCAGAGGGATACGCAGCCGGCAGCTGGAGAGCTGCACAGGGCTTATTCTGTCCCCTTTGGTAGACTGAAATAATATTAAGCTTTTGTCTTCTGCCAGTAACAACAAAGGTGAAGCACTGAGATCCGGGGTCAGTGACTTCTTGACTCATTTGACGGCCCTGAAAAACCTGTGGTTCCGTGGCAAACGCACCAACGCAGGCTCCGAGCAAGAAAAACGACTACAAATTGACTTGTTCCGCCTGCGCCGAACATTCATAGCAGCGCCTCACACCTGCAGTGCACACCCACCCACGTGTGCAATACACACACGTGTGCAACGCACACACCCAGAGCTGCCACGGCCTATTCCCCATCGCTTTTATCCGCCTGACACCCATCTTTTCATTCCTCGGCTCTCAGGTCACCTCCATGATCTTTGTAAATGGAAAGATGACTTCTTTAAAAAGACTTTTCCTGCTTCAGCCCCTCCCCCCTTCTATTATTTCTCTCCCCTTCACCCTGTGCCTCCTAAAGCACACACCCTCCAACCTGGTTTTATGTGGTGCTAAACTTTGTCCTGGCTCTTCAGAGACTCAGGATTCCACCACAGCCTACAATGACCTCCCCGCCTTCAAAGTCCTTCTGAAAACAACTCCTTCCACGAGTGCCTATCAGCATTAATCACCCACAGGCAGCAGCGTGTATAAAGACATCAGTTTGGCTTTGAGACCGAAAAAAAACCAACCGAGGGAGGTCACCGGTACATGAGAGGAGAGATTTGATCCGCGTCGTCTCTCTAATTTAGAGCCCTGGCTCCTTGCGGTGGGAGGAACGTCACTCTCCGTCCTGTGTTCATAGGCAAGTTCAACACCCGTGTGGGTAACAGAGCTGAGCCTGTATTGACTCTTCTTCATTAGTTTAATTCGCTGAGTGCATGTTTTAGTGCATTTTCTTAAGTTCCATGTTGCAAAGTGCTCTGCTGAGGGCTGTTTTCCAAACCACCATTTAAATGGAAACCTCAGCATTTCGCATGGCTCCCCACGGGCTGTTTGGTCTCACGGCATGACCTTAAGCTGGGAAACCCACGGCCATGGGATCTGGGGGATCTTACAAGTCTACACGCGTTAAAAGCCAAATGAACAAAATCAAAAGCCGTCAGGGGTTATTAAGCACGAAGATGCCGCTCTTGGCTTTTCTTATCTTACACACAAGGCTCTGAGACACCACCATTGAGCCACACAGTTCTGGCAGCGGCTCCTAAATCACAGCAAATGAAACCTCACCACGTGTCCGTTCCTTAATCCCCTTTGTCCGTTCCAAATTCCCACTCTGGGTATCATTCCATAGTCCGTACATTTGCCAAGACAATGCCTTATCCAGCCCCCATCACAACTTTATGATACCACGAGGGATGTAATTCGTTTAAAAAGCGGTGGAAAAAATGCAAATTAAACCTAATAGCGAAAACCTAAAACCACCAAAAAGGAGAGGTTGCTTTTGAGTCACACCTGGAAAAGAACCTAAAACCTGCCCGACTGCGCATCGACTCCCAGTTCTGATCATTAGCACCGCTGCAAACACCTCACTTAGTTTGAAACACGCTCTGTTACACATAGAACCCTTCCTCCTAAGGAAATACATCCAGAGCAAAGTGAATTTCAGAAAAACAGAGAGGTGAGGTACAGCTCTCTGGGATTTGTTTAAAAACAAGGAAGGAAAAAGATTGGCAGCAGAAAAAGCAGAGAGAGGGATCAGCGGATCTGTTGAGCCCTGCGCTTAGGAATTCCGCCCCAAAGTCTTGCAGGGTTTCATGGATCCAGCCAGGTTTTAGCATCACTCTGTTTTCTGTCTTTGCCCGTGGCTGCAGCACAGCAGTTCTAAGCACCCACCCCCTTCTCTTCCCTTTCTGCAGCGATGGCAGGACGGACGGACGCTGCGCTGCGATCCTTCTCATCACTTATTGGTGTTAGGAATCTCGCTGTGCTTGAAAAGCTCAACTCCTGGAGTTGTGTTATTATGGGACAATTGCAACGTTCACACCATTGTTTCACTTTAAGAGAAGTTCACCTTTAAAGACACAAACCTGTTACAACGTGAGCCTGAAAAGACTCAACACCAAAAGTCTCGTGAAATGAACTCACCACTTGATGCTTTTATAATTTTATGACTTATCTGCTGATCTCATGGTGTTTGGGGGTATCTGATTAATGAGCGAGTTTTGATGGGATCAGCAGAAGTGCTGGCAGCCAGGGACGGGAGTGAGCAGGGAGGAGGGGACAGCAAAGGAGGGCACACACAAGCACAGAAAGAAGCCCAACTGCGGACAGAGAGTGATGAGAGAAGAGGAACTCGTATCCGAAAGGAGGATGAGGCCTGACAGCTGACATAACTAAAACATATGAACTCATTATTTTTGAAAAATACTCCTCTTTTCTAGTAATATATCTCTGAAATGACTTCTCCATTATAAGCATTCATTTGTTAAGAAAGGAAAGAGAACAGTTAGAAAAATATAAATCTTCTTTAAGGAATGCTTACCTATGTCTAAAATCTTTATTTCTTGGTGGGAGCAAGTAAAAAAGAACAGAAAAACATTATTAGGAAAACATTCTGAAAGGATGTTAAAAGATGACAAGAGGCAACATTTACATCGATCGGTAGCGAAGTGGTCAATGACTGTCTTTTCTCCACTCATGTCGACTTCGTGCCTTAACTCTTTAAATCCACAGAATAATTACTTTGGGTAGATTAAATTCTCACAGATCAGATTGGCGGAGTTAAAATATTTTACCAGGGTAACATTTTTCCACGTCATTGTTAAATACTTTTTCAGATGTATTGGAATCTTTCCAATCGCCTTCCTGGTTGTTCCTAAAAGCCTTTGGAAACTCGACCTTACACAACGCCGGGAATCTCTTCCACACTTCAGTGCGTGACAGTAACTCACAACTCCCAAAGTCCGAGATGAGCAAAAAACCGCCCCCCTACCTTAGCTCCAGGACACTAGTTACGTTTCCAGAGGGGAATATCCGCCGAACGTAGTTGAAGTCCCCCACGTAGAGACTGCCGTCTATCCCGCAGGCCAAGGCAACCGGAGCCAGCAGTTTATTACCATCCGCTTGGCCGTTACAACTGGGACAGGAGATGCTGCGTCGCCTCCCGTTGCCCATAATGCTACTGACAACTGGGGGCTGCTGGGATATAAACTGGTTTTCACCGTTTCCTTTGTAGAGGATTCCTGGCAGGTAATTAAAAAAACACCAGAAAAAAAGCCGGTTGGTAAAACATGTGAATGTACGTACATGAAATGATGCATAAGTACTCTGAATGTTCTGTTAGTTCATCAGTATCATTTAATGGACTTCTAATTGTTTCACCACCACATTTTTCTCACTCCAAGTAACAGAAACTTATTAAAACATCTGTAGTTATATTGAAGTCACAGACACGCGAAGCATTAAATTATCTTGTCCACACAATGTGGTAGAAACACAGAATATATGAGCATTTAAAACCCAAAACCAGTTTTTAGTTCTTCTTCTTACACCTTAGTAATTTTAATAGTTATATTTCAGAATGAAAACTGCCACGTTGAAGGAAATGCAAGGTGGGAACAAGTCATAGAATCACAGAATGGTTTGGGTTGGAAGGGACCTTAAACACCACCCATTTCCAACCCCCCTGCCCTGGGCAGGGACACCTCCCACCAGCCCAGGTTGCTCCAAGCCCCATCCAGCCTGGTCGTGTTCCTAAATCCTCACAGTTTTGCAGTTCTCCAGAAATGATTGAAATTCTGACTGTGCACACATTATAAAAAAAGAAAGAATTATGTTTGCAAATTGTATCACCGAAGTCCTACAATAACTAATTATGAAGAGGATGCCAAATGTAACTGACAGTGGATTATTGCTGCAAATTGTAAATATTAATTGAAGAGTTACTTCAAAAAGTTGGGGAGTGCCTCAATTTTACATTCTAAAAGTCTCTTTACTCAGCTTACAATAAAAATGTACCCCTGGCAACAAAGTCTGCCTGGATACCATGTCTGAAGTTATAGGCAGTTATTAAAAATGTCAAAACAACAAAAAAAATGTGGTGCCAGGCCAACCTGCCTCTTAAACTTAATTCTGCTTTGAGGCATGAAAGGAACAATAATTTCATGAAGACAAAGCAACGCGCCAGCAGTATTTTTCTTCCTTAGAGCCTCCCCAGGAAATCTGAGAAGAAAAATGTGGGCTTTATGGTAAATCTTCAGTCCTGGGGACCGAAAAGAAAAAAGTGAATTTACAGTGTGTTCCAGGACCCTCATGGTTACACCTCCCAGTGAATCCATCGAGGAGCGCTTTGGAAACGGTGAGTTAATTCTGTTTCCATTCCTTAGTCACTACGTGTCTTTCTGGTGTATAATCCGTGTCAAACCCGTGCCACTCTGTACTGTAGGGTGACATGTCCTTTTACGGCTCGTGTGCCCCGAGGTTCAGAGGCAGTTCGGGGCTGAGGGACACGCTTCTCCCTGGGGATGCCCAGAAGAAATGCAAGATGCATTCCTCTTTCTCTCCTCACCCCCCAGGTGCACTCTTTATACTGAAAGATACCAGAAAAAAATTACTTTGCTTTTCTCTTTTAAATGTTTTTGGTGTCTTCACTGCTTTTTAATGCTATAAAATTTAGGAGATTATAAACGTAAAATCAATATACATGATAAAATTGGGAAGAATGAAAATGGTTTACGGAAACCTAACGGTGAGTAATGTAAATAAGAAATCTAAATCAAAAGAAGGAGAAGGTATTTTTCATGAATACTTAAAGCCAGAATGCATTAAGAGTATACAAAATCCCCTCTCCTATGATTACATCATTTATGACAATCATGGCACCATAATTTTGCCTGAAATAGCTGAGTTCTATAATTTTCATCAGAGGAATTCTACCAGTCAGCACCGAGCACTATTGCACCTGATTTATTCTGTCATTACCTTGAAAAATTGGTCCTTCACATTTCTCCTCTATTATCCCAGACTAAAAGATGTACGTTAGGCTATTTACCGCGGGAGCCCGGGATGTCCGTACAAACACTCTCCGCGCTCTCCTCGGAATAAATTTCCCCAGCCCATCCACCTTGTCATTACAACTCTCCACTTCGTTTATTCAATTAGACACACGTCACTTTGAAAAGTCATTACTTGTCAAATGCGCTCGTGAACCTAATTTAAAGCCACCATCAATTTGCCTTGTGAACAGAATCAATCTTATATATATATTTATAATTATAGCTCTTTACATTTTCAGATAGATTACCTTACAATAATTTCCACAGGGGTTTTTGGTGTTTTCCGTGAGGTACAATGACACCTTTTCCCTTGATTTGGTCGCCTGGTTTTCCTACTGGCCAGAAGCACTGCTTTAGGTGGTGATTAGCACATCGCACAAAACGAGCTCATAGAATCACAGAAGGGTTTGGGCTGGAAGGGACCTTGAAGATCACCCAGTTCCAACCCCCCCTGCCCTGGGCAGGGACACCTCCCACCAGAGTAGGTTGCTCCAAGCCCCCTCCAGCCTGGCCTTGAACCCCTCCAGGGAAGGGCCAACATGATGGATTCATCTACTATCGGGAGACCTCCACTGGACACCAGGTGCTGCAAAAGCTCCATTCTTCTGCTGAATTACTTCTGGGCTCCTCCTTTGCATAAAAATCCAGTGGGACCAATTCCTTGCACCAACTCAAATGCCTTGAGCCACGTGACTCTGCTTATTTCACCTTTCTGACATGCTTCCAGCCTAATTTCCCCAAATTTCCTGCTGTTCAGGGTTGAGCTGGGGTTTCCTCAGCGTGGGGCACCCTCTGGGCAGCTGCTGAGTGGCACCCCAGGCAAATCTACCATGGTGCCTACAACTGTGTATTGCTCCTCATCTTTTCCCTGGATTTAAGGAAGACTCACTTGCTGGTGACTGGACTCTGTCCTGAAAGGAGGGGCACAAGTGTCCCCGCTGACTCAAGGCAGCATCACTTGTCACCTGCTGTGCTCTGACCCGACCATGGCATCCCAGGGAGGATTCATCTCGGGGAAGGATTTGGACAGGAAGAGTGTCAATAAGTGCTCATCCTCCAGAAGAGATGCTGCCCACCGCTAACTGCTCCCAGTCGTGCTGAGGCTGGGGCTGCCATCAAATGAAGAGGAACAGCCCCTGTATCAATAAGGGATCCAATATGGGGAGTGGAGAGCTCTCACTTTGGCAGGAATGTCTCTTATTGTGGCTTAATTTTCACTCATTGTGGAAACTGGAAGTGAAAACTTTGCTCAAGATACTCTTAGACACAAGCAGTTAATCCCAAGAACAATGCCAACACCTACAATTGCTTTAGAAATCCTGTCTCCATAGCATCACGCGCTTTTTAACAACAATTTCAACCTTGTTGGGTTGGGATTTTTTTTGCTAAGCATAGCTAACACAGGCTAACACCATTAGATGAAATTATAAATGCATATATATTTATAGGATGAAGAAACACGACATACACTGTAAAGAGGAAAGAATTCACCATATGCGAAACATTCCGTGATTTCCTTTTTTTAAAATAAGAAGGCAAACATTTGGAAAGTTAGAATGAGGTACCCAAAGAATGAGATACCCAAAGGGCAGGGCAGTCGAGGACTAGAATGGGGGAGAAGAAAATGAACTCCTTACCATTCTGAACGTCCAACACGTGGTGTTTATCCAACGTCCAGCCGCCCATGTTGGAGGCATCCAGTTCATAGCCCTGCAGAACGGCAGTCCGCTTCTCCCACAGGGTGAGATCCAAGCAAGACTCATATTCATACCCCACAGACACTGCAACAACAGCACATTTCCTCACTCAGTACAGCGTCTCCTTCAGAAGAGGTTAAAGGATGCGATTTCCTTAAGCTACAGAGGTTTTTCTGCTCTCCCAGGCTACCTGAAAATCCCTATGGCTTCCTTACATGCATTGAAAACACTAAACAGAATTCCAAAATCCCTTAAAAAGGCAATCTTGGACTATTAAAATAATTTTAGTTATTCAAAGTAAGTGGATTTGGACAGGTACAGAAGAAAGCCCTTTTGTGAAGTACATCAGAGTGCCATCGCGCTCTAAAGCACAAGGAGCACACAGACAAAACACCAAACTGTCTAATTATTAGGCTGAGGGGGGAAGAACGAGAAGTCAATGGTGACTGTAGTCTCTTTTTCCTTTCAAAGGTCATTTTTTCTTAAGAATTCAAAGTTTAGATTAGTATTTTTTAATATTTTGTAATAATCTGTTGTTATTTCTCATCTTATTCTGCTAAACGTTTTCTACTTAAGGGACACGAGTTACTTGGGATGTGCTTCCCTATTTTCAGGACAACAAGAACTGCAAAAAGCCCTCCTTAACACACGTACCGACAGCTTCAGACAACCCGTAGACTCTCTGGTTGTAGGCATCGGTTTTATCCCATATGAAAGTGTAAGCCAGGTTTGGGGATGCGGGGAACCATTTTTGGAAAAGTCTTCCCACCACTGCCACCATGAGATGAACCTTCATTAAATTAAAGGGTATCACGGATTGGGTCATAGTAATCTTCAGCACAGATTTATAGCCCGCAGCCCGGGAGCTTAAGTACGATAACTTCAAATCGGTTCCTGGTATTGTCGTTTCTTCATGAAGTACCTACACACGGGGTAAGAGAAAAATCCAATATGTGAATGGTTTTGAAACAAAACCAGACTTATCATAAAAGGAGGCCTGCCATGATGCTACATGGCAATCCATTAGGAAGTATCATTTACGTCTGGTTTTCATTTAACCATGTAAAAAATATGTAAAGAAACAACATTTCACCTTCATTTCTGAAAAGCAAAGTCTTAAGTTCTTCGTTCTACTGGAGCTGCTTGGTTGCTGCTTTCTGCTGAAGGGTTTCAGAGATCTCTCCTTAGTTTTTATGGGGGGAAAGGACGGATGCAGGAGAGGGAAAATATCCCCAGCTGCTTTTTCCAAAAGAGGTGAAAAACTGTCTTTCACCTACACAAACACAGCCCCGGCTTGTGCTGCCGCCCACGTCCCCGCTGTGGACACAGAGTAAGGGCAGCAGAGCCTCTCAGCACCACAAAGCTTCAGGTTTGGGCTGGGACATCTCATTGCTGCTGTAGGAGCAGGCAGGACTCTCAGGTGGTTTATTATTTGCATTACCCGTGGATTGTAAACACTTTAAACTAGAGCATTCTTCCATTTATTCTGAAGACAGATAAGTAGGATGCCTCAGGGAAAGCTTTTTCCATATTTCCTGATCAATATTCACTACTCAGACATCAGCTCACCACTTTCTCATTTCAGAGAGGTGCAATGATTCAATTTTATTTTTAAAAGGTCCTCCCCGCCCCCCAACTTTGTCTTTTCCTCTCAGCTGAGGAGCTTTTGTGGGTGATGGATGTGAAAGGTTTCTGCCTAACGTGGATGAAGACAGCCTATACTGTCCTACACCTGGGCTGGGATGGAAACACTGAGAGCCAGCACTGCAGGTGATGAAGAGCTACCAACTTACCCCCCCGTAATGGAAAAAAAAAGAGTAAAATTTAAAGTATCTGACACATTTACAAAAGTCATGTTTCTCTGGTGGGAAGAGAGGGCAAGGGATGGTGAAGCAGAAGCCCAGAGCCTCAGCGGTGTCAAAGGAGCTCTCCTGGGGAAGTAAATTGGGAAAACTTTGCTTTACTTCCCAGTCTGAAGACCAAACAGTAACTAATGTTAGTGGAAAGCAGACTCCAGGGAGAGCACTCCTGCAAATATTAGGTTTGAGGCTTTGGTGGGATCAAAAGCTGGCTACTGAAGAAGTGCTAAGGCAAGTGCGTGGACACTGCTGTTAAAACCCAACTCTTTGTGTTGAAAAGGGACAAATAACGTGGCTTATGCTCTTGGGGAGGGCAACAGGCACGACACCATCCTCTGTGTGAGCACTTGTGCTGGGATGCCAAGAAAGATTTATATGGTATTAGTGATACCTGTCTCCTTCCCAATAACAGTAAAATGAAGTCAGAAATAGTATTTTGCCTCATGGTCTGGCAGGAGTGGTTATTTACATCTGATACATGCAGGCACACAACTCTTCTCCAGCAAGACCGTAAGAGAGCTGCAGGAAGTAAAGGAAGAATTGGAAGCCAGTAGGCAAATTAAATTCAGATTTAAGAATTCTTAACTCTTAGTCTTAGAATGCTTCTCTTTTCCCCACCAAGAACCTGCCATCACCGAGAAGCCGTGTCAAGCGGCTCCATCCCCCGGAAGGAGGTGGGAGCGGGAGCATTTCTGTTTGTGAATCCAAGTCTGCTCTCCCCCAGCCCCACGCACACAGGGTGTCTCAGCCAGAGAACACACACAGCTCTGCCACACAAACAAACCCCCTCCTCTCTCCAGAGAGACAAGTGGTTGTGAACACACTCCTTTTCTAAGACTTTGAAGGAAAAGCACAAACCACCCAGGAACAAAAGAGAGACTCCTCCTGAAGACACCAGCAGGACTCATACAGTGCACACTAGAACCAGTCCAACAGATGGAGGGCTCTGTAAGCACGAGGAGAAAAAGAAATAATACTCTTGTAATAGGACACGATTTGATGGACTTCACCAATCTCCTGTTACTACCGTTGGTTCTTTTACTACAGCAACCCTGGAAGAGCAGCGTTACACACTCGGGTGGTCTTCCAGCGCTCCTGGCTGAGATAACAGGCAATACAGAGGACACCTTGAAGTTTCAATTGGCAAGAAATTCCACTGTGTATTTGGATTACTATCAAATTAGAAACTAGGACACTCACGCGGTTCTCAGTGAGGTTTAAAACAAAACCTGAACCCCCTGTTATTAGTTTCTGCAGAAGCCTCAAATATCTGCTGGCAATCTGACTTACAACTTCCTTCTTTCCATAACATATCCCCTGTAGTAACTTATTTTCTCAAGAACTGTCGAGGTAAGGTCATACATCTCAATCTCTCTCCCAGAATCAAGCATTACAAAAAGAATTAAAGCAGTTTAATGTTCATGGGAGAAGTTAAATCATCAGGCGCAGCAGAGAGGGTCCTGCGGGAGCCGTGACAACACACCGATTGTCAACAATCAGGGGAGTCGCTGGGGATAAAAGTCACATCAGGAATCACCGGCACAACCCAGCAGCCTGTGCTTTGCATTTTCCATAGGGAGCATCACACTGCCTTCGGAAAGGCCGGTACCCAACGGGGGCTCAGTTACAGCCCAACCACCACATCCTAACGGGTGACATTTCATTTCTGGCTGACAGAGCTCCTCGGAAGGACAGATGTGAAATATTTAACCTCCAGGACTGCCATAAGGGTCACCTCCATTTTCCAAAAAGACTGAATGTGTTGCCCCGATAGTCCAAGCTGGCAGATAAATGGTGCTGGGCTCCCCATCCCTGGTGGCCAGCAGGACTCAAGCTGTCCAGGCTCTGGAACGCTTTCCTGCTCCAAAATATAATATGATTCAGGTGACATGCTCTGATGGTATTAAGAACCATGAATAAGGAATTGAATTCAATTAAGAGAGAAATTGCCTGCTGTACTGCCGTGAAGTTTTTGGCAAATTGAGCAAAACGAGGATTTGAGAACAAATTTCACAAATGAATGTAAACTAAATCCTAAAAAAGTTCTTCTCCAAGAAGTAACAGCTGAGATGCTGCATCGAAATGTGACATCCTCTGGGCTGGAGAGGGGTAAAGATGGCAACTTCCCATACAGGTACATATGGGCAACTGCTGCTTTTGCACAAAGCTTGAGACCACGGAGTACTAAAGCTATATTTCTTTAAGGAGAAGCTGAAACTGCTCATTTCAAGATGGAAAAATATTTTCCTTTTAAAAAGAATTCCCCTAGAATTGAAGCTCTTAAAAGAGCTTGCAAAGAAAAAAAAAACAACCTTGGAGTTAACAATATAAAGCAAAGTGAAATGAAAAGGGGAAAAATTTTCTAGGCTTAAAATATGGCTGAGATCCCTCAGAGAAGAGGCAGGGAAAAAAGCCATGCACGTGTAGCAAGCTGAAAATGTGTCCATAAAAGAATAAATCCAGGGGTTTATGAAGTCTATGAAGTTTCAAACAGAAAGCAAAAGAGAAGAAAAAACAGAAAAAGTGCTGGAAAACAAGGCCACACAAATGGAGATATTTGGCTCTAGGAATAATCTCCATTTCTTTCTCAGTAAAAACTTGATTTTCTGGAGATTTGAGCTACGTGAAACCAGGATGCAGTATCCACGTTACACTAGAACATCTTCTCATACTGCCTGTTTAAATGATAAAATAGCTTAATTACTTGGCTGAAAATCTGCCCACCCTGAAGTTACAAACACTCATTTTTATTAAGTCACACTTAGGCCCCTATTTTACCCTGAATTCTTCCGGGTAAATAGATTTAGCCAACTTCAGCTGTGCAGCATTGCCCAGAGAGAGGAAGCAAAAGAAGTGGGCAACCTTGAGCATACAATTAGGAGGAAAACCTTTCAGTCTTTGTTCTCCCACACACTTGAGGTGATGGAAACAAGCTGCTGGGGACCTGCAGGAGGCATCTTGGAAGCACATGTAAGAGCGTAGCACGTAAGTTTAGGAGAAGCAGAGCCTCAAAAACTCAGTTTCAGAGCGGTGTGTTGTGACTGACGTGAGGGTTTCTGCCAGACCACACTGCATTGTATTAGGACAAAGACAGTGACAGTGTTACCTGACAGGGTAAGCAGCCCCAGCTTATCCTGATCTGCCTCAGCCACACGCATTTTACCGTCTCGTTCCACACTGACTGGTTTGAGTGAGTTAAGTCCAGGCAGAGCGTGGTAACTTGCAATTGATAGTAGATAAAGTCTGGGCTAATTAGGCCAAATTTAGTTAATGTGTTACTTACTATCATCCCCCTTGAAAACTGATCTCTTGGGTCTGTGATCACCCCTTTACCCACCGCATTTGTCCTCCCCCCTCGCCTGCCTTCTTTGTTCAGTTCTCTTTTGTGCCGCTTCCTCGGCGCAGACTTTAATTCCCTCCCTGATCAATCTGGGATTCATAACCCACTAAGTACCCTCTTCTGGAAACATTATCTCCAGGGGATGATGAAGCACTTGACGGGATGATGATTAGGGCAGCACATCATTTTCTCCTGCGCGACGTGACAGTGGGTGCTGTCACCCCGCACGCACAGGGTGACTAACGCCGACCGAAGGGATGTGGGGAACCGTTTCTCTCTCTGTGCCTGTATCCAGCCTCCCACGCTTTAAACTGGCATCGCCCCTCTTTTATGCAAAGATCTACAGCAGTTGCTTCAGAGATGGAAAGGCAGTTTTGAGCAGAATCTGGTTCTGCCCACCTTTTTTACCAGAGTAGTGAATTTTTTGGGAGACAGACTGTTGAGCATTATGTGTTTCCGAGGGGAACCTGACCCTAGAGGGGTATGTCCCCACCACGGCTGGGGAGCTCCCACTTACCAAAGCAGGGGACTACGTGTGTGAGGAACGAAGAATACAGAAGACAATCCCCCTTAATGATTTTTGTTACACAGTGCCAGAACCAGATTTGTTTTCTCATATGTAACAACAGCACTATTTTAACCTCATCATAAATGACACCCCTCCCCACCCCCAGCTGCTCAGCACCCACTGAGAACACGCGCTTCTCTTCCAGCTGATTTTCTAGGGAAATCATCTTGACCCAACAGTCCTGACAGCCAGACCTTCCCACCTCACAGCTCGTGAACCTGGGGGCCAATTTCAGCCACATCTGAAATAACAGTAGAAATCTCCAACGAGAATTCGGTTCCTCTAGGGTTTGATATAAAAAGAGGTTTAGGCAGGGAAGAAGTTGGGAGTCCTGTGAGAAAAAGGCTGAGTGTGGTCTATGGGGGAAGGAGGGGATGTGGCAGAGAGCTGGAATTATAGCAATGGCTGGGAATTAGTAGGAATCCAGACTTCATTAGTCCCACTGCTCATGAAATGACTTGTTTACCTAGACATTACAAATGTTTTTTGAAAATATGTATTTTCTGACATTCTTCTATTATTACTTTCTTCTTGATTTATACCCCATCTATCTAAGCCATTTTCCGTCTCTTCAGGAACTGAATCCATCATCTGTTGCCAAAACAAGTAAATCAGGGCTGTTTTTCAGTGGACTGTGTTTTGCAAATACTTTCTTTTAATTGACTTGCGACTATCAAAGGCAAAGAAATGATAGTGAGGATAAAAGCAACAATTTTCTAGCACAGTCTAGATTTGTATGAGCATTTAGTCGTAATTTCCTTACATCTTTACTTTAAGCCTGCTCTTACCACGAAATGCTTAATGATTTTGCTCTTTTCTTAAGAGCTCTGCATGAAAACATTTGAATACATTTATCCACGTTTCCCTTGAAGAGACAAGGACGTTTCTTAGTTGAGTGGGAAAAAGAGTGCCCTGTGTAATTACGACATTGTGAGGGTGGGGGATAGGAAGAGAGAGAGAAAGAAGGAGGAGAGGAAAGAGAAAGGAGAGGGAGAGAAAGGAAGAGGTAGAAAAAGTGTTTTTTCATGAGAAAAGGTTTTATCAGAACTCAGTGAGATAAATATTCTTGAAATGCAACTCTGCTTTAAGAGTTGAGGAGGACTATGTTAGTGATGAGTTATTTGTGATGGAGGTATTTAATACATCTACGTTAGAGAAAAAACTTTCCCACTACAGCTTTTTCCTTTTAAACAAGGTTTTGATGTCTTACTTTCAGTATTGCAAGTCCTGAAGGAGCAGACTAACACACACACACACGCTTATAAGCCTGCCCTCGGCCTTACACAGTTCTTGCAGTTTATAACAATTTGAGTGTCACGCTGTTTATGGATGGAACTGTGTGGACATTTGAGACACAGCAGAAAATCACCCTTCATTTTCAGGTTCTGAGGTGCACTTCTAACAGGACAGCAGTCAAAAAAGACAGATGGTACTACACTGTGTCTGTTTGGATGGGCTGGTGCTTGGTTGCTAAAGACGTTCTCTAAATTAAATGATGCAATCAAATATAAAGCCAGGTACTGGTGTACACCAAGCTGGCTTCCCCCCACAGGAAAGTTTAAAAATCATTCCATAGAATAAATCAATAAATTGGTCTGACAAGAATAATGTTGTAAATTCTTAGAACTAAGTCAGAATAAGTTGTATTTCAGCAGTAGTTTGTGCTCTTTTAATTCTGGCTGCTTAATACTAGCCTGTGATAAGCCCCTGTTTATCTGAAGCAGACCTTACCTGTGTCTCTGGGATGACAGGACTATCTTCAGGAGAAATTCTAAAGAGGGTGGATAAAGGCGATGACACGATAACGGGGTTTGGCCTTACAAATCCGCTCAGATCACAACTAGGGATGTCATTCTCTTCCTTCTTCATGACCAGGGTATCCATGACGTAAAAGACGTTCCAGGGAATCCATACTGTGTGATACTGTGTCAGGAAGGGGGATCGCTCAAACACCAGTGTCAAAGAGGCGCCGCCATTTGCCACCAAGTCAAACCTGGGGAAATAAAAAAACCCAACAGGACCAGCTGGTCAGGAAATTCCTAAAGCCACCCACAGCCTCCGTTTTACAGATTGATTTTTCATGCCACTGTACTGCTGTGAAGGCAGAATGTCTGTACTGGGAACAATGGGGAAATCAATTAAATCATATTCCATAGCACTGCACTAAGAGAATGGAGAGTCTGGGATGCTGTGTTTAACCAAGCCCGTCTGCTTCTGAGGCCTATAACCAGTGTGTTCTGGGTTTGAAGAATGTACACAGCACAACTGTGGTCAATGGCTGCTGTCATGCCTTTTGTTTCCGTTATTTTATCATTATCTCATTTTCACAAGCAGCTCTTCACTAACGCCTTTGCTGGCTTTAGGACTTAGAAGTGCTTCAAAGGGAACTTACATTCCATCTTGGCGAGTGATTGTGTATCCATAGTCTGGGTAGTGTAGAAAGGAGACGTTGACTCCAATGAGCGGTGTTCCGTCAGCAGTTAGTACTTGGCCCCTTATGACGGACGCGAGACTGCAAAGAAGATGCAGCATCATATTACAAATTTGCCTTTTTTTTGTTCCCTTGTGAAGGAATAAAAGCCGGTGAAGCAAACACACACCTACACTTCTCTACACGGTATCGGCTGCCAATAGAAAAATATTCCTGAGACTCCAACCCTTTTACAAGTTCACGTAGTTTGCACTGAAAAAATAAATGCCTCAAAGTCTGCAGATAATAATTTTGCTTCAAAGCTGTTGATTTTACTTCGGTTCATTTTGTCTGTACAGAGTAACTCAGACCAGAAAGTCACTGACAAATTTTAAGACGTTAGAAACTGTAGATGTTCCCGCTGTAAGTCACACCTCTGGCAGGCTCTTAAAGAACAACATACTTTTCAATTAGTATCAAAGCAATCTGTAAAACTGCAGGGACTATGAAGTACAAAATTTAAAAGAGCAATAAGGAACATTTGTGCAACAACTTTTAATCAACTGCTGTGCCCAAACACATTAATGCTGTTAAATTACTGCAAACGCAGTAGTTCTAGTGTAAATCATCTTCCTTCACTCAGTGAGATCCCAGACACCTGCTTCCTGGTACTGGTTTATTTTCAGGTCATTACTGCTTCGTAGAGCACCAGTCAAATAGTTTATGCAATTATGCTGTCGTGCTCTTAACAGTTCTATTACATTAATTCATAATTTATATTATTTAGTGAGCTCAGTTTAAAAAGTGCAGCTTTGCTTTTCCTTCTGAAGTGTTTTCATTGCTTTGATGTATTTCCAACTGTGCTAGCCCAAATCAACTGGTTAAATAAAGATTTATTTAATCACTAATGAAGTGCCCTGGTAGAAGGCAGGTACTAAGCATGAGAAGTACCTTCTGCAACCTATTTGAATTTTACAGGAAAAGAGACAAAATAAGCAATGTGATAAATTAAGAGGCAAGGTCTTCGCTGAACGCCCACGCCGTGAACCCTGCAGCGGCGGCGGACCTTCTGCTGAAGGTGAATCTCACCCACGCTGCAATTTCTTCCCCGTTCGTGAGGTGCCGAGTCGTCGCGCTCACCTCTTGTTGAAAGGGCTTTCCCCGGGAATGACGTGGGTGCTGTCTGCTCCGATGAGAAAACTGATGCGGTCGTAAAAGGCCTTGGCAGCTTGCTGAGACGGCGACTGTTGGCTTTGGCTGATAATGTCTTGGGGGTCAGGTAGCCCCCGGCAGTAAGGCTGGTTCTGGCAAGAGCTCTGCAAACAGCAGTCGGGATCCATACAGTCAACCAGCCCATCTGTTGGCAGAAAGTCACACAAGTGAACAAACCCTTCCTCCTGCCCCTCTGCACGCCAGGGAACCAGCCAGCAGAGGGATTTTAAAAAGGAAATAATAGTAGTTTGAAAGGATATTAATAATTAGGATTGCAATGAATTCCCTTTTGATCAAGGAAAGAGAGTTTGCTTCCACTGAGTTGTTAAACTCCCGTGGAAACCCACGCAAGCTGAAAACACTCCCTGTCGCCTACAAATGAAACCGATTTATTCTTACCCTTCTCTACAAACACGTTGAACAAACCAGAAAATGACGGCACTTGGGCTCTGCATACGCCCTTCACTTACAAATCTGAAACTTCTTAGGTGGGTCTGAGAGGCTTTTATCTGAGGTTATTTGGCTTCCTGGAGAAAAGAAACAAGTAACTCCCACTCGGCTGTTCTCCTGCAGGTTTTTTTAGCGTATCTGTGCTGCAAGTAGCTTTAAATATTTCACAGCATTTATCAAGGTGGATTCCTTTATACCTTGGCTTTGTTGCTGGTGGCAAAGGTGATCTCCACAACTATTTTGCATGCAAGTGCACGAGAGAACGAAATCCATATCTAACATTTAGGTTTTATCCTGAATAAACTGATGAGGGAGGCCGGCCAGCAGAAACAAGATTTAAACACACGCGTGCTTATGGGCTGAAATATTCACATATAATGAGCATTAGATCTGTCACATCACCGGAAATCTAATTTGGTGAAAGATTAAAACCAAGATCAAATTGATAACTAACTAATTTGCTGTAAGTAAAGTCGTAAGGAAAATGAGCCTGGAAATGTCAGCTACAGAAAATCTCTAGATGAATGTAATAGGGTATCACAGAGCTGATAATTGTTTCCCCAAAAGAACAGCAAGACTGAAATAGCTCAAACAGTTTCTTATTCCATTTAGATTAGAGTGGGAGCTTCTTGCTGCACTGAACTGAAAAACACACCCGTGCTGCACTCGGAGGAAGCCCACGACTGCTCCTCTCACAAAAGAATCCAGCTTTGGAGTAAAACTTCTTTCTGAAGGGAAAAACATCATCCATTTTCCTTCAATCGTATGTTGAAAGACTGTAAGTAAACAGAGATCTTCTGAAGGTATCCCTCTAAGGATTGCTGTGTTCTGTGGATCACTTCGAGGATTGGCAAACTAGCAAAGGACTGGGAGTTCTGTTCTTTTGCACATCTAAAATTCTTATTTAACTCGGCTGACACCGCAGTCAGTTCAGGGAAAATAAAAGGGATGAAAAAGTCATCGTTAAGTACATCAAAGTTTAAACCTTTCTTTTTTTTTTTTTTTTTCCCCAGAGAAAAGAAAGACCATTGATTGTTCCTGAAGCCATGCCAGAGGGTCGTGTTGCCATTCAGACAGACCTCGCCGGGCAGGAGAAAGGGGCTGATGAGAACCACGTGTAGTTCAGCAGAGAGAAGGGTTGGAGTCCTGCCCCTGGGGAGGAATGACCCAAGGCACCAGCACACTCTGGGGGACAACGGGCTGCAAGGCAGCTCTGAAGAAGACCCTGGGAGTCCTGATGGACACCAGGAACCAGCAATTTGCCCTTTGTGGCAAAGAAGGTGCCAATGACACTCCTATAGGTTACTTTGACACTGTTGAGGCCACAGTACCACACTAGGAGTGCTGTGTGCAGGCTGGGCTTCCCAGTTCAAGAGAGACATGGACCTGCTGGAGAACGCTCAGTGAAGGGCCATGAAGATGGTTCAGGGCTTGACACGTGTTTCCCATGAGAAGAGGCTGAGAGAGCTGGGACTGTTCAGTCTGGAGAAGCAAAGGCTCGGGGGGAGGATCTCATCAAAGTCTACAGATCTCTAATGGGAGGGGGCGAAAGGACCACATTTCAGTTGTGTCCACTGCAAGGACAGAGACAACGGGCACAAACTGAAACACAGGAAATTCTGTGTAAACACCACAACTTTTTTTCTGTTTTTAATGTGAAAGTGGTCAGACACTGCAACAGGTTTCCCAGGGAAGCTGTGGAGTCTCCATCCTCGGAGGTCTTCAAAGCCCAACTAGGCATGGTCCTGAGCATCCTTCCAGTTGAGCCTGCTTTGAGCAGGGGGTGGGACTAGATGATTTCCAGAGGCCTTTCCAACCTCAGATTACTCTTGTGATTTTCTAGACTTACTCTTGTACAATCTGAAACCCTTTCTCAGCTGAGGTGCTGACCTGCCCCCCCCTGGCAGGTTTCACCTGGAGCAGTGTCAGAGCTGGGGGTACTGATGGTTAAAAGCCCAGTTTTGGGGGGTTTGTATCTCCGTACGGTCTCCCAGGCATTATCTGCTGCAGTTGCCAAAGAAATGCTCAAATTTCGACATTCATCTTTGTTAGTTTATAAAAAGCAAATGTACATCTGGAGTATAGTCTGCAGGTCATAAAACTGCATGAGATTGACACCTTCTGAACTAATCAGCTGGAAATGCATTTTTACAAGCCTCTCTGCTAACATCAATCAGAGAAAGAATCTCATTTTCACCAGCCAAGATACCGGGATACGCTGTTTGTTATTTTTCTGTGGAGTTTATCAGGAACTTGCCCAGGCGAGTGACGGATGGTTATGAATCTGGCTCCTTATAACTTGAGAAAACATTTTTCATTCTTTCTCTGTACTTATGTGGCCAGAGCTATCTAGTACCACTCAGCCGAGTGCTCTACTGCACGGTGGGAAGCAGAGTAAAATCTCCCTTCTGAAATGGCTCGGCAAAATTATCGATGAATTTTGTTTAGCCTGAAAACCAAGAAACTTAGCTCAACACGGGCTTATCAGTTACATCGCTCAAATATGACAGTGAAATTATACAGAAAATAGAAAACCCTACAGCCAGATGGACAATCATTATCCGTCTCAGAAGGCTATTTGGTATTTTTCTGTTGCAGATGTAAGTGGTTCTTCTATATACAGAAGTTGTAATGACTGTGTTATTGTTTTCTTCCTCAAAAGCTAAAGTCTAGCTGCAAAAATCATGTTGCAAAATGCACAGAATTGCAATGGAGTGTGGCCTGGTGATAAGGTTGCTTCTTTGCAGAGACTAATAAAACCCCCAAAACATAAAATGAGAGAAGTGAAGGCAGAAGATTCCCACACTTGCGGATATCTAAAACATAAGATGCATCAGTGGGTGTGTTTGTGTTTGAATGGGATTTAAAGGGAATGTGTAAAACCTCCGGAAGAAAATAAAACAGGGGGACAAAACAAGCCCTGGGTACAAGTTTTGCCAGTGCCAAGGGCCTCCATAAATCACAGTGTTGGCAAATAAGTTGATTGTATCTTTAGGCAACAAAAGCTCTCCATAAAGTGAAATGCAATGCCTACACAGGAAGAACACAGTTTTGGAGCTTCTGTGGTGGCCATCCCACCAGGGATGGTGATGGCACACAAAGGCAAGAGGCTGGAAAGGATGGAAAAATATTAACAAACCTCTGTTTTCCTCCTGTAGCTCAATTTTACTGCAGGCTGTAATGAATGGACTCAATTACAGACACCAGAAATGACCGTCTGTAGGAGCAGCTGGTTGGAAACCCCAAAAAAGCAGAAAAAAGCCCTGGATTTATTCCTGAGCAGCTCACAAGGACCTTGTTCATTGTTACTGGTGCAGATTCTCTATAAGTGTACCTAAAGCAGACCCAAATTCAGCATTCCCCTTGGAGAGAAAGAGCCTAAAATATAAAGCGATGGGCTCTAAATGAGCTGTCACTCCAGAAAGAAAGCTTGGAATCCCTGTGGAAAAGGGCTATGGATTTATCAACCCAGCACTGCCCAGCACCCACAGACACAAACACAAAGCTGAAGAATGAGGGGAAGCGTTGGAGCACAGACTGGAGAACGTGATTGTGCCACTCTACCAGCCCTAATTCAAGTACAAACTTCCTGAAACGTCCTGAGCTTGGGTTATCTTTGTACTTAGTAACCCTTCTGACATTCAAAACATGCTCTGGCAGTAATTTGCTACATTAATTAGCAGCCTGCTAGTGCACCAAAGACAACATTTGTCCTATTATGTTCTTTTGCTAAGCATTTGCTATTAGCCACTATCAGAGGTTGGATTATTAGGCTGAATTTGTGCTACCCCCTGACAAGGCTTATCAGGAGCAGGCTACCCAAGCCCATGCAAGTAATTCCACAAATACAGTGGTGCTCAGTACGCTTGGCTTTATTACAGTATTTATTTTCATTCTTGTAATAAAGGAATATTAATAATCCCTTAAATCCTGCTTGTGGAAATGTGTAACTACTTTTAATAACTTTTAATAACTGGACAGGAGCTAATAGAAAGCAAACTTAACAAAGGAATACGTTCAATAAAAACCTACCTAAACTAAAGAGTAAACAGCTTATTCTTCCTACAGTGATGACAGAACACGGCCCACTCTGCTAAAGTATAGCAGTGGGGCATTTTTTCCCAAGTAAAGAAGTTGGGTTTTTTCCACCCACGGATGACCCTCACTTCCCTTCTCCCCACAAAGTCATTAGGAGTTTAATGCAGCCCAAGGTCTCCTTGTTGCACACACTCTCCTTGTGAGCTGCAGAGATAATTCTGCATTTTATTATCCAAACCGAGCACATGGAAAGAGTGAACCTTAAAGAGAAAGGAAATGATCTGCAAGAGTCTCAAAAATCTGTATGAAAAGTAAGATGAGTAATAATCATCCCATCACATGTCAATAGGATCTAGAAGGGAAAGTGATCAAGGATGCCTCGATGTCATTAGCGCTTCCTGTGGAGAATATTCCCATTTAGGTCCCTGGGATGCTCATGTTCACAGAATTTGAGTGATCGGTCCCAGAAAGAGCCTACAAATCGAAGGAACAGCAGACACTCTTATTAATGAATGATACTCATATTAATATATGAAATATATTTTCTCCAGTGTAGGATGACACATAAACATTAACCACAGCCTATCAATTAGCTAACAGCCAAGACTACTTTAATGATACAGCGCGATGTAAATGACACGACCTGCAGTCACGGGTATGAATTCAGCCGAAGCGCTCCGATACCCTGATCTCCCCCAACAACCAGACCCAGCAGAGGCATCCTTGTGCCCTGCCCTGTCTCTGGCTGGAATCCCAACGGTTTGCTCCAGAGATCCACCGGCTGATTGCAGGTACTCTTGGAAAGGGAAGAAGCACCACTTCTCTTGCCAGGTGGCAAAGAAGACTTTCTTTTCCCAGTTCTCTTTGGTATCCTTCCAGCTTTTATTTCAATTTGTTATATTTTAACCCTTTTGCTTGGCCACTAGTCAGAGACCGAAGTGAATACGCTCCGTACTGAAGCATAAAGGTAAAAATAAGGTGGACTGAAAGAAAAGTGCCAGTGACAAATAGCATTATAGAGGTCAGTCATGGCAAAAGTTTGGCCAATCCCTTCCTCATACATAATGTCTGTGGAGGAAATAACTAAAAAAAAATTGAGAGAAAAAAAGCAACAAAACACCAGTATTAGACTGTCTTTTTTTTCCTCAATATTGTTCATTCTTTTTGAACATTAAGTCATGCTCTTAGATACTTCTGCTCCAATTCCTCCTCCTTTTTCTCCCCTTTCCTCACAGACAGCTATTAATGTTTTCAGTCTGAAGGAGCATCTTCTTTTCCCTTGTTCGGTTCACATGCATTTCTGGTCACCTTGCTCCTCTTCCTCCCACTGCTCCCTAAACTGCTATGTCACCTCCTTCTATTATCTCTAAGGTTTACTGACTCTGCTTTAGTTTATCACTGAGCTTTCAACTTTCCCCCCCCCTTTTTTTTTCTCTACACGATGCATTTTTTTTCCTCCAAGTTGTTTATGCTCTAACCTAGTTTCTCCTCCTCCTTCCTTTGCCTCCTTTCAGGCTTGTAGGTTTCTCTTTCTTCCTTATTTTCATAATCCCCTGGGCCCACCTGAACTTAATTCCCCATCCAGCACAGATTTCCAAATCCCTGCATCTGGCTGCCTCCCTACAGGCAGAAATCCAGCTTCACATGAGCTCAGATTGTGTATTTGCCTCAGATTCTTTAGGCCCTTAAACGTGCAGAGCTGACTCAAAATACACCATATGTAACAGAGAAGGATGACAAATGGAATGACGTGTAAAGCGTTAAATGGCAGCACTGATTTAACCACATTAATTATTTTCCTGGGGAAGTACAAGTTGCTGGTAATTTATAGTTTGTGGTGGGGATATGAGAGCAAACAGCTGACCAGCAATGGCAGGGGCGTTCATGCTCTCAAGCTGAAAAACAAAGTCTCAGGTGACTTGATCATCACCCAGGGGTCAGAAGGGAGTTTCTTATCCCGGCTCTGAATCTGAAGGTGTTACCCAGAAAAGAGCTGAAGGGAGCAGGGGAAGAAGGACAGGCAGTGACAGCACTATGCTGATCTAACATCTGACTGCCTTCACATTTCATCTTGGGTTTCTGTGAGCTTTCTGTTGGGTGATTCTGGAGTCAGGCCAAAGTCACAGCCCCTCTGCCTTCCCTACCCCACGACAATGATGGCAGATTGATTCCTTAAGTCATCCCACTGCAGATTGTTACCTGTCACCTGAATGACCAGACTGCAGAAAAGCAAGCCAAAAAACCCCAAGAGAATTCTGGGAGCATCCTGTCAGTTACCTGAGCGTTCAGAGGCTATGGAGGGGCATCTGTCTCTGTAGACCAGGCAACCAATTTTTTCCAGCAACAGTATCATAGGTCACAGCATAAACTCGCTGCTTGGCTGTTACTCTTGGGACAATTTCCTTGTGAGGTGACTGAAAATTTGAACTCCTTTCTGTTTTTTTCCCCTCCGCTACAGTTGACTGAGTTGTGACTGCGTTTTATGCCGGTATAAAAGAATATTGTGGGGAAACCAAGGTGACACCCATCATTTTCTAAGTACGTATCTCGACTGCCATAAGCATCTTGTGAGGCTCTGCTGACCCGCTGTACGGAAGCACCGAATACCGCAGCGTACTCTTACAGGCATGAGAGCTGGTAACGTGTGTGTGGTTCCATCTCGACATGAGAAAACCTTTGAGGGTGGCAGAGCCCTGGAACAGGCTGCCCAGAGAGGGTGTGGAGTCTCCTCCTTCTCCAGAGATGCTCAATTCCTGTCCAACCTGCTCTGGGTGACCCTGCTTTGGTAGTGGGTTGGACTAGACGACCTCTGAAGGTCCCTCCCGACCCCTGCCGTTCTCTGATGGTGTGAATCTCACGGCAGCATTTCACCACCTGGCTGTAAAGTCTCCCATTCCTCGGTACGTTCTCCCCCCGTGCTGAAAGATGTGGTGGAGGGTGATCTCTTACCTCCTTCGTTGTCCTTGCTGTCGGTGCAGAGAGTCTCCATGGCTACGTCGCAGCCCGCTCCCCTCCATCCCGGCTGGCAGACGCAGTGCCAGCCGTTCTGGTCCAGCGTGCACCTCCCGTTGCTGTTGCACAAGCCAGGGCAGCCCTCTGAGCAAACAGACAAAGAAGAAAAGAAAAAAAAAAACAAAAAAAAAAAAACTAACCCAAAAAACAAAAAGCACAAGTGGTTTCAATATTGCAGTTATATCAAAAAATTTAAATTTAAAAAAAATAATACAAACAAGGGACACTTACTGGGAACAGGCCTTAAGAACAGCACAAATACTGTAATTGCACATGGAGTGGAACAGCAACAGTACCTGGGGAACGTTAATTCTCAACAAAGTGGCATCTTTGATTGGCCTGACACTTGAGACACCACTTACCTGTACAGGCAGGAAATAAATGCACCAATCCTCTAAATACCTGCAGGCCAGACAAAATTAAGTTTGGGTTTTTTTTTTTTAAATTTTCATTATTTTTTCTTTTTTTTTTTTTAATTTTGGGTTTTTTTTTTTTTTGGCAAAGTAGCAAGAGATGAGTGCATAGTGCAAACCCAGCTGTGCAGAACGATCCGCTTTTCGGTGCTCACGGACCACATCGTCATTTGCTCTATGCAGAATTCATTACTTACTGGCACAAATGCTTAAGCTCCCTGTTGCTATGAACAAATCCCTCCAAATTCTCACGCAGGAAAATGGGTTGGATTTTAGGCACGTAATAAAAGAGGACGTTAACTTTATCTGGTCTCAGAGTTGCCGTATATTCATGTGAAATTACAGTGCGTTAAATAATTGCACAAAGTATAGGCCAGGTTTAATGACTATACTTTATGCCAAAAATACATTCCTTTTCACAGAATAAGCAAAGCCCAGGAAATAGTGAAGCAGCTTAGCATCTATTCTAACAAACATTAGGATTCAGGCTGCATACGGATGGGACAGGACCAACAGGATTTCCAACTAAATGTAATAGCTGTGCGTATTTGATTACTTAGGACGGACAAAATGAAATACCATAAGGACCACAATAAAACATTGATAGACTGAACAAAAACACGGTAGTGACGTGCTTCAAGACAGATAGCAGAGAGTGATTTTTTGTGACAATCTCCCTAAGGCTTTTGTGCTGTTACCTTTATATCCTATCTTGTCTGCTTTTATGGCCAAGGAGGGAAAATTTGGGAAACAATTAAAATAATTTAATATATCCAAAAATCGATAATTGTTTTCAGTCTAACATTGCATTTAGAAAAAAAAAACCAAAAACCACCAAAACCCAGTATCTGTCACTTCCTAGTGATGGAATCTGGCATGCAGCCAACATGATCTGTATGAGGATGACAACACTATAAATATGTAGATTTTGGTGTTCCTTATCTATGGCTATGATAAGACACCGACAGAAGCAAGTACAGATATGGCACTAAGTACCTTATGAGAAGGTGGCTACAAATCAGGTATTTTTGGACACAACAACTCTCTGTATAAACTTTTATCCAAAAAAAAAACCTCCTCAGTGACTGGCTAAACCCTTCTTCACTCTGTAGAACTACTCCTGTTGTGAACTATCTATTGACCTGCTTTGGTTAAGCTTAGTTGAGCTTAGAACAGTCTTTCAGTGCTTCTAAGGACTTTGGAATGTACTGACTCCTTTCAACCATGTAGCTCCCAATTATAAACATTCTCAGAAAACAAAACAGAACAAAACCCCCAAGTTCTAGATTACTCTTAGCAAGCAGAGAACCAGGAAAGCCTCTTGTGAGGAAGAATGGTGATTCTCCACTTAGGGATATGGTGCCGAGATGAGTCTTTGCTACTTCTTTCAGCCCTTGGCTGCCAATAGATTTGTTGACGTCCTGAGAGCTATTTTCTCCTTAGTCTTTCTTCTGTTTAATTTACGGAAGACTTACATATTTAATTGCAATACTGACAGAGCGTTTTAGGAGTCAGCTGGGTACACTCAAGACTTATTGTGTGAAAGCCTGGATATTGCCATGAATATTGCCATATTCTAATGAAAAAAACACAAATAAGGAATAAAGATACTCGGGGAAAGAGGGGTAGGAATATTTTAAACATTTATCTCAATCAACTTTGCACCATAACTGAAGATACAAGAATATTTGCTGTTTCATGTTAGGCATTTGCATCCTTGAACCTTTCAATTGAAAATGTTGCATAGAGTTTACGAGCTTTTTCTGGCTTTGTACAAAATCCGAGTCATAATTTCCCATAGATTTTCAGAAATTCAGATAAACATAAGCTTTAAAAGCCTGGGATATTCTATTGATCTGTCTCTATATAAACATACACATATCTATAATTAATCTGTTCTTTAGAACTAATGACACTTGTTCTGTGACAAGGGCATCGTTTTGCTTTGTTTCCTAAATATTTCCAGTTTTGTAGGTAGAGAGGTCTAATGTCAAAACTAACAAAGAAAAAGCACCAAACAGCAAATGACTCCTATCTTCAGCTTTTGGTTCAAACAGAATCTAATACATGTATACAGTTTGTATATAAATGTATAATTACTAATAAAATGTTAATATATTCAATAAGCAAGATTTCATTTTTAATTTGAGATGAGTTGAAAATCAGATGAGTTATAGCTATTATCCATGGAATGTATGTAAGAGAAGATTCTTTTGCCCAAACTAGCACGTTTGTAACTATATATTCATATATAAAAAGTACATGTAGGTACAGGCATGTCATCAAAGAGCAAATATACAGTACCTTTCACTATCTTATCCAAATAGTGAGCTTGAGAATTAAAAAGAAAAAAAAAGAACAGACAGACATTTCAGAAGTGCACATAAAACAAGAATTGTTCAGAATTCACATGCAAATCAAGCAGCTGCACCTGACACGAGAGGTCTTACATTACAAAATGAAAATGTAGTTCAAAGCGTTTAAAAATGCAAGAAATTCTCTTTCCAGCAAACACCGTCATGGCTCAATGCAACTATGCTGGCAAGGAGGCCCGCAGAAGGAAGAGATGCTGCCTTCCTGAGACCACGTTTTTCTGCTGACTTCTCTGCACGTGCTTTGATTTTTACGTGTATCAAAAATATAACCACAGCCAGTTAAAAAGTTCCATTTCCAACGCACCGTAAGAGTAATTACTTAGTTTATGATCTTTCAAACACTGACTGAAGTGGAAGATCTTTGATTTGAAGGTCATGTATGACTCTGACAGCATAACCAAGCGCACTATCTTAATTCCGGTTGGATTAACAGGATTTTGAGGAGGAATAGTTTTCTTCCCTTTCAATTCAACCACAGTTATTCTTCTGAGCACACACATCAACTCTGTAAAATAAGTTCTGCATGGGGTGGAAGAGGGCGCAGTGGGATTAGTTGCCTGGTGATCTATTTCATTTGGAAAAATAGGTGAAAATTAAACTTAGGCTTTAGATGTATGAAAATAATTAACACGGTATATCCAAGAATAGCAAGACTTTTTTTTTTCTTTTTTTTTTCTTCCAGAAGTTATGACACTTAAAATATCACAAAAACTTTGAGGAGGCAGATGGATGAATGACAGACAGAGCACAAGATGGCTTTAAAGCAGCAGGCCCTGCTTTCAATACATGAAACCCAGCAAAGACAGGTTACATCTTCATCAAGGACATCAGCCAGGGTTGTACTAACCTGGTCTGGTGGAAGGTGTCCCTGCCCGGGACAGGGGGCTGGAACTGGATGATCCTTTAGGTCCCCCCAAGAACATTCTGTGATTCTATGATTCTAAAGGGGTTAATATCCTACAGCAGAAACACGTGGGACAGGTTCAAGCCCAGTCACCTGCACACAAGGCGATAGAATTTTACAGCCTGTTGCAGTAGGGACACAACGTCAGATTCAATCCCTGGTTTTGCTCCGGACAAGGTCTCTCAACAGATCCCTCCTGGGCTCTCTTAATTTCAGAATTTGACCTTTTCTAAATCCCTGCTGGATGATGGCCCCTGCCTGGTAAGTACTTTGCCACTTAGCCCTCAACTCTGTGTATCGGATGGGTAAGAAAGGGCTTTCCAATTTCCTTTTCTCCAGTTTGGATGAATGGGAAAATGCTCTTCCCGAGCCCAGGGAGGGAGGTGAGGAGACACGTAGTCTCACAGAATCACAGAATCATTCAGGTTGGAAAAGACCCTTGGGATCATGGAGTCCAACCATCAGCCCCACTCTACTAAGTTCTCCCCTACACCAGATCCCCCAACACCACATCTCAACGACTCTGAAACACATTCAGGGATGGGGACTCAACCCCCTCCCTGGGCAGCCCAGTCCAGGGTCTGGCCACTCTTTCTGGGAAAAATTATCTCCTCATGTCCAGCCTAAACCTACCCTGTTGTAGCCTGAAGCCACTCCCTCTCATTCTATCGCTAATCACCTGTGAGAAGAGACCAGCACCAACCTCTCTACAATGCCCTTTCAAGTAGTTGTAGAGAGGGATGAGGTCTCCCCTCAGCCTCCTCTCCCTCAAACTAAACACTCCCAGCTCCTTCCATCGCTCTTGAAGCCACAGTCACTGCTACCACAAAGAGGTGGAAACTTTCTAGTCCCTCTCCCTCTCAAAGCCAGTGTCAGGTGTCCACTGCACAGCTGGGTTTTCTGTTTTCTTCTAAAACAGTAAGGTTAAAGGGAGACAAAGTAAGAAGATGAAAACATCAATTACAGAACATTTAGAACAGCACCAACAAACTCAGTAGCTTTTCACGTTAACCACAAACAAGAAGAAAAGTGATACAGCTGCATTTCAGGGTGGATCAAATTCTTCTCTTACTCATCCTACACAATTCCCCGTGCTCCGGCTCAGCTGCTCTCAGAACACAGTGCAGTGTGCGCAGAGGAAAGAAATAAAGCTTTACTCCATAAAATGGAAGCCATTAGGTCTGTCTGGGGAATGCATCCGTCCACCAGTGAAATGTGAAATGCCTCTACAAATGTAGGGATAGGTAACAAAAGAGAACACACAAAAAACCTGCTACACAACTGAAAATAGTCCTTGCAATCCCAGGCCCCCACACGCTATTTCCTTTCAGAAAAAGGACTGAGAAAGTGCTACGTTTTTGTATGCAGCGGTCTTGTAAAGTCAGTTCCAGACCATAAACCCATAATGCTCAGAAAACAAGTTCTGCCTTCCAGCACCTTTTTACTCAGGGTCAGTTGACATTAAGGACAACACGAGAAACTAATTTGGTTAACGTGCAGCATCCTAGAAGAATCAAAAAGCAGGAAATGACTGACCAAACCGAGCATACCTTTGCAGTGACGTTTAACTGGCCCTGCTGTCTTCCTTATCGTCACTGCAACTCAAACAACAGGGATGAACCCAGCTCAGTGTGCCACCACAAAATACAAAGCCTTGCCCCAGCTCCCTAGAGAATTCCAGGTGGGATTTGAAGCACTTCAGCAGGATGGAGCATCTCAGCAGGTGCTCCTTGGTAAGGTATTTACATATCTGGGTTATGTTAAGCCCTTAAAAAGTCTAATTATAGACCAGACACTATACCTACAGGGCTTTTCTTGCAGGGTCTAATACTGTGAAACTTAAAACTTTACTATTATTTCCAGGTGTACAGGGACTCCATCTAACTCCAAAGGGAATGAAGAAAACAAAAATTAAGGTATCAAATGTGTACATTTTCTAGGATAGTAAAAATCCATGGAGATGTAAGTGGCATTCCAAATTCATGCCATGCAAAAATACAAATGGTGTTACCACTGTACGTGGATATTTATATAAGTATGTAGCAGATAAATGTATTTCACAAAGAACTGCTAGTGGTCAGGCAAATTCACATTTCATGGGGCTTAATTCATAACCAGTCAGAACCCAGACCCTTTTTTAAATTAATTTAACGTCTCCCATTAGTCTCCTATCAGAGATGTTAAGTTAGTGTCTTCCTTAGATTATTCATACTCTGCTTCCTCCAGGTATGACAGAATGGCCACAGAATAAACGCACATATTAAATCCATTTATCCCCATCAGCTCCTGTTTAAATCAGCGTGAGTCACATACCCATTGATTTGATATTCCTTAATTGGTACTTATAACGCTGCTTTACTCTGATTATTCTGTCATAAAGGATTATAATGGTGACATGCTTCTAAATACTGTATAGCAAATTTATATTCCTATTAGTTTACATTATTATCCTCCACCAGACATCTTCACCCATCATACTCTTCGTGACCTGAACACCAGACTACAACATGCCACACGGTTTTTGCAGTGTAAATATGGTCCCATCACAGCGTCAACTCAACAGCTCCACAAGAGTCATGAGTTTCTTTGCTGCAAGAGCAGAATTTGACCTTACAGCATCACCAGACATGAAGCAAAAATCATAGAACTGCCCACGTTGGGAGGGTCCTTTAAGATCATCATCTAGTCCAACCATCAGCCTAACTGATAAAAAAACCCATCACCAAACTGTGTCACTAAGCGCTATGTCAACCCGTCTTCTAAATCCTTCCAGGGATGGTGCCTCAACCCCTTCCCTGAGCAGCCCATTCCAATGCTGAATAACCCTCTCAGCATAAACATTTTTACTGATACCCAGTCTGAACCTCCTCTGGTACCACTTGAGGCTGTTTCCTCTTGTCCTATACAAAAGACCAGGACCAAAGTGAGTGACCCACACTTCTCTCTGCTCTGACCCACACTTCATGCCCCCAGATGCGAACGAATCCTCTACAGGAAGAGGTGAACAACATACCTCGCATCAGTCACGTTGAGATTTGAGCATTAACCTTGCACTAAGTGTCATATAAGGAGATAACAGGTCAAAATGGCATCTTAATTTCTTGGTAGAAACCCTGACTGCAAGTATGGTACGTTGACAGTACAGTTTCCCTTAAGCTTTCCATACACTTGCCTATTTGTTTATAGCTTCAAACTTCTAGTATCTTCACTTCATGTTTTCATCGATTTTTAATACTTATATAAAACTTGGTTTCCAATCCATATGATGAACAAAAAACCCCCCACATTACAAGAATATCTTGAGTGGCAAATCAAACACTCAAAATTTAGGCAATGCTGGGTGTGTGGCTGCCTCTGCAATTTTTATCACCTTATTCCTTCGTCGATGTACAGAACTGACAGTCCTCATTCAGTCCTCATTCCCTCACGAACAACAAATGGCTGATTCCTTAGCGACAGAGACACCGTGCTAACCTAGACAAAGAAGTGACATTTTTCTTGTAGACTTTTCTATCCTCTGTCTCCCCAAATCAAAATTATTTAGTGTGGTATCTTCACACGACGGGTGTGCGCACAGAATGTATTCTCATCTCATTTTACCAGTGGGTAACTAAAGCACAGAAAGGTTAAAGTGAAAAATACCCACCCGTTTGGTTGAAAACACCTATAATGGGATTTTTCAAAATACTTTGGCTTATACAGGATTTAATACACAAGTCAGCACTTTAGCAAGTCACACACAAGCAAGTCAGGTCCCCAGAAAACGAACAGTCAGAGAGGATGCTCTTTTAAAGTTTGCCTTTGTGGATGACTAACAGAAAACCGCTGGTAGGAGCAAAGGTGGAATCCAGTTTGAAGAATCCAGTTCTTCAAACCCTTTCTTGACCAGCCCAGCCCACACGCCAGCCTCTGGCACTAATGATGTGGAGTTTCTGCACACGACAGCCCTTCACAGCCTTGCAACCTGCTGAAATCAGCTCCGTCAGGTGCAGAGGGAAAAGCCATTACTTTAGTGGCACCATATTTTTTTTATTTCAATGAGATGTATGTGCCATAATTAATACACATTATACCATGTCTTATATGATATAATGATAATGACACACAAAAGTGTTCTCTTGTGGCTTCCTAACTTTCTGTTCTTGATTTGCCAACGTTACCGATGTCCTTCTGACACGACCTTGGGGCATTTGAAAGCTCTCAAGTCCTGTGCATGCAAAGCAAACTGAAGAAAAGGGGGAAAAAAAGAGACTTCATTCTGTGACACTACATTTTTTTTTCACAGTGAGCAACAGTGAGGCTTTAACGAACCACCTATGAGTCTACCACTTGTGCTAACGAAGTGTTATGAACGTTATTTCTTACTCCCTGCGCAGCCCAAGCGGTTGCAGGGGATGGGACACACACTCAGTGGGTTTCATGAGTTTCATGGCAAGCTTTTGGGGGGGATGCAGTTTGGCTAAAGAGGTTTTTGTGCCTGTTTTAGGGGAACTGGTAGAAAACTCATAGCTGAGGGCTCTGGCCTGACCCCTCTCTAGCCTACTGGAGAGTCCATTCGTGACCGCTTACTTCTCTGGCCTGGCTACCACATCACACTGAAGTTCCTCTCATTTCCACCCAGTCAATGTTCAACTCTCCTGACAACTGAAACATCTTTTGAATGTGAAAGCCTAAATATCTCTTGTGATATTTAAACCTGGTGCTTCTCATCCTACCCACGGCAGACTTCAGGAGTAGCGTATTGATTCCTTTAAGCAACTGCTTTCACTCTCAGAGAGTCACTAAAAAAAGCCATGCATCCACATGCAATCTCTGAGGAGCTCCATACCTCTACCAGAAAACGTACAGGAGTCCAGAATTCATAAAATTTTAAAGCCCCTGTCCGAACCTGTCTTCAAAGTGGTTCACTCACGTCAAATTCATCATCCACTACAGCCTTTTCTGATGCTCTTCTGCCCAGCAAGCTGCTTCCTAACTTGGATTTGTGCTTAAGCAGAGAACCTGGCATGTGTTGAATTGCACCTTATTTTTTCTGCCGTAGCCTGTGTATTTGTTCAAGTCATTTCGAATTCTTGTCCTGTCTTCCAAAGTGCGTGGAGGCAGTGGGCTTTGGTATCATTTGCAAATGTAATTCTCTCTATTCATCACTGAGCAGTACTGAAAGCACATGTTCTTCCACTGTAAGCACCTCATGGTCGTCATCCTTTTGCTGAGTTTATAAGAACTTTGTCTTACACACACCATATGTTCAGAGCGTCGCTGCCAATAGAGCAGGATTACAAACACTCTTCCCTTTTTGACACTTTTCTACTCTTAAATTCCCATCTTGCCCTTCTCCTAAAGGAGAACACATGGATGGAATAATAGTTTCAGGCAATTTTCTTTGTTTTCCTCCCTACACAGGCCAAAACATAATCTTCCTCCTGAAATTGTACCTTCCTCATAATTTCTGCACTCTTCTCCGTTGCCTACATAGATATCTGCTGCATACGTTTCTACAGAGACCTGAAATCACCCCAGTCTATCCCTTGCCCAACCCGCAGCCGTTCTTTGCATCAACCAGTTCTGGGTTTTCACATACAAGGGCACATAAGCCCACTACCCTTTAGGTTTTTTTTTTTGTTCTTTAGTCCATCCCAATTTTACTGCCAAGTAAGCTTCTCATCATTATTACTGGGAAGCCACAAGTATCTTAGAACAAAAGGTTCAGCTGCTTTTAAGGCTGTAATAGATGTGGGAAGTTTGGGCCTGCTGGTTAGTTCAGAAGCAGCGCTGTTTCCTACTCAACATCTGTTTAGCTGGAAAAGGATTTAGAAGAAAGGGTATATGCCATTAAGGATTTTTAAAAGTCTCACATGTACAGGCTGAAAAGGTTCAAAAACCTGCTTGAGAGCTCCGACAAACTCGCCAAAGACCTGCCTCAGGCAGATGCCGGTAAAACCTGATGCTCACACTAAGACCTGCACGAAGGACAAATCTGGCTTGAAAACATATTAGAGGATGGAAGGGGCCAGGAAGCGTTATTGGTTCCATCTTTCCTGCTGGCTGGAGTTACTTTCAGGATGTGTCTGACCAGCGTGCACCCACACAACGTACAAAAGCACTGACTTTCCGGGCACTTCAGCTCAAGTGAGCTTTGTAACGTGCTTCAGAATTCCTCACATCTCAAAGGGCTCTGCTGTCTCCTGAAACCGTGCCTAACAAACATCACATGCTGTCCTCATTTAGATGTAAATCAGCAATTAGCAATTTAAAGTAGGCTAACAGATAATTTGTATTTGAGGCACTTGGTCTTCAAATGTGTTAAGGCCTGACCAATAATTCATTTCTTTCACAGCTTCAGATAAACATGCACTATCTTAAATTCACCTGGTAACTGAATATTTTTATAGTTACCAAACATACAAATATTTTGGGGTTGTTCCAGGCTGGGCTTGTTCAGCCTGGAGAAGAGGAGGCTTTGGGGAGACCTTAGAGCAGCCTTCCAGTGTCTGAAGGGAGCTACAGGAGAGCTGGGGAGGGACTCTTTGTCAGGGAGTGGAGTGACAGGACAAGGGGTAATGGCTTTAAATTGGGAGAGGGGAGATTTAGATGAGATCTCAAGAAGAAATTCTTTGGTGTGAGGGTTGTGAGACCCTGGCCCAGGTTGCCCAGAGAAGCTGTGGCTGCCCCATCCATCCCTGGAGGGGTTCAAGGCCAGGCTGGATGGGGCTTGGAGCAACCTGGTCTGGTGGGAGGTGTCCCTGCCCAGGGCAGGGGGGTTGGAACTGAGTGGTCTTTAAGGTCCTTTCCAACTCTAACCATTCTATGATTTTATGATTTAGCATATTCAAGGACAGGCCTGGCAAATTAATAATATGCTCTTCAGGCACAGGAAAGATCAAAAAAATAAAAAATTGTTCAAAAATTCTAAGTTCCATGAAATCTTGTTAAATTGTGGTTATTAGGCCTCTGGGTGCCGAGAAAGTCACCATTTCTTTTTCATGGAGTTTTTGCACTGAGGGTACAGGTACAAATACTGCAGTGAAATCCCAACTCCAGTGCAGCCAAGTCAGCTGTTTGGAAAGTAGGACATCACTCACAATGTTGTGGTGAACTAATTAATATTTGATATAATTAGTTCTGAATCTTTGGTTGACTTTATCTGAGAATAAACTGGTTGAATGTCAAAGGTCTTACCTTCACTCAGATACAATCTTACTTTTAAGATTAAATTTTTACTGACGTGCAATTCCATGAACTCAAAACTAGGGAAAAACCTAATTTTAGGTATTTTGATAATTACAGAATATATTCATATTCCAGTAATTATTCTAATATGAAGGACAAAAATTTCCTTCTGATCAAAATCCTAAAACCTTAAAAGAATCTTTAAACTGATGAAGATTTCTTGGCATGAACGCATTAGGGTACGTTAAATACCTGACACTTTGAAATGTGAATAATCTCAGTAGTTTAAAGTTGGGAGAAAAGTAAACCATGCTCGGCAACCTAACATCGGGACTGAAATTGATGGTGGTCATCATATTATGGGTCATCCACACTGCTCTCCCTCTAACCTGCCAACGTGGAGAAAATCAATCAAGCCCTCAAATTGGTCTACCTTGGCAAGCCCGCTCTTCAAAAATACATAGTGTAATGATATATAGCCATATCAAGTTTCCTACGAGCACTTTGTTTAATTAACAGGAGGAACACATTTGTCTTGACTTGCTTTCTGATCTTATAATGAGATAAAGTGTTTGAAATCTGGGAAACGAGGAGCCCTAAGCGAAACACGTGTTGAGGAGAGCAGGTGCAGACCACGTCACGGATGGAGGGGACGGCTGCTCGGCATTCCTCGGCACCAGCTCTACTTCTGCTCGTGGCCATGTAGGAAACCAGCACACAAGCACCTTCACCGATGTCCCTAGTCATAAAACCATTTTCATAAGTCANGAATATCTAAACCTGGGTTTTTTTCTAGCTAAAATAGCTGAAAGTAGAAATTCCTTGCTGAAGAAAATTTGTTTTGGGTTTGATTGGTTTGAATCTCACGTTGGCGTCTTTCCATTACAAAGAAAAAGGTTAAAATAAATACTTTGCTGTCCCTTGCTATTTTTTTCTCAACTAAGCTCTAGGGGAAATTCTTGGAAGATAAACCAATTCTCACTAGAATATAAATATAGTACAACATATTAATTCTACAGTGGGTGACCACTGGATTTGAATTTCCCTTCTGTGCCCCAGGTAAAGCAGCCTCACTCAAAAGTGTGGAAGCATGGAAGTACCAGGATGCTGACTTCGGCCCTCCTGAGGGATTAATACGAATGCTTAACGACATTAATCCACACTTGCATCCCTTATGTTTAACGGCACACTTTCCATGCATACATATATAAATATTAATTTTGGATGGAAAGATAATCGTTCAACACGATAACAATTAAACAGCTGTAACCTGCCCCGTGTGTTAAGTAATGGAGCTGCAGGCAAGCTCTGTAAACAGATGGTCTTACCCACCCATGCTTAATGTTAAAGACTTTTTAAAAAGGAGGTGTTGACAAATCTGAACAAGAAGGCATAGTTTTAATGCAAATTGACCAATTTGCAATTTAGATTACCCTAAAAACTAATTT
This sequence comes from Nycticryphes semicollaris, assembly GCA_013400055.1. Taxonomy (NCBI): domain Eukaryota; kingdom Metazoa; phylum Chordata; class Aves; order Charadriiformes; family Rostratulidae; genus Nycticryphes; species Nycticryphes semicollaris. The sequence continues at coordinate 285,890 of VXBJ01001365.1, read as the reverse complement.
GGACTATAGAAAAAATTAAGCTGCATTGTAAAACCGAGACGTTACGCAGCACGTGGATATAACAGATTCCCCACCAACATAATTATTTACTAATTCCATTCAGCTAACGGAGTTTAATGGAAAAGCAGCTGGAAAAGTATTCATATTTATGGGCTTCCTATGACAGTTACTTAATTTACTCATGGTACATGCCAGTTATATCACAAAAAATAATAGACTTTCTGAAATAATATCTGTTCCAATCTCACAAAACAACTACTCAGACAGGAGAGGGTCACTGAACTCATTGCAAGCCAGGACAGAAAGGGAACAAAAACATATTTTAGCACAACTGTGTTAGGAAAACTTAATTACAGAGCAAAATTTCATCCAGGCTATCACCTGGGTACCAGCTGTGCGTGTGCCGTCTTGTACCACATTGAGATGCAGGTTGAGCTTCACAAAATAACACATGGATGTTCTCCTCAGACCCCCAAATGTCACTCCCAGACCAAATAAGCAATGGGATGGTGATTTTTCCATAAAGTTGCAGTAAATTGTTGAGTTAACCTGTTCTCAAATGGACGGAGGAAATGGTAAAACACTACAGTTCTCAGGAGGGAAAAGGCAGTAAGTAATTTAGATGCCTTAAATTATTTAGTGTTTGAAATGCACGTTGCCACTGTTTAGTTCAAACCCATAAGATGCTAAACAACAGCAATAAAAAAAAAAGTTTTGTTAATTCTTACTAGATTCACTTCACCACCACACTGAGCGTGCAGTTATCTGTAGAACCTCTTTGATATAAATCTTAGGAGGTGTGTGTTCAGAGCAAAGGCAACCACTCAGGAGCGTGGCCCAGGCCGGGTGGGGGATTGAAGCTGGAGCTACCCCATGCTAGGGATGCTCAGCGGAACCGTGGACATCGGCAACGCACATCGGGTTGACCCCATGACTCAAAACAATCTTTCCCACCTCACCATACACATTGCTTCAAAACCAAGGAAAACGACCTGCTTTATTTAGCATATTCGGCTTTCTCTCACAAATCAAAACTACATTAAATATATATATTAGTTCCCAACTCCAGTCTTGCGATCCTCAGCCTTAAGGAAAGGCTGATGCCTAACCCAGGTAAGCAGATGTCTACATTTTTGATAACCAAAAACAAGCAAACCTTTACAATCATCTATGATTTTGCTTCCCACTGTCCTGGAGTATTGAAATAAAATCAAAGAAACGGACTCTGGAAGTTTAGAGCAATTAGAATTTCCTGTGGTCAAATTCCCTTTTGAATATCTTGAAACATACATAAAAACCAGCACAACTAAAGACTGAACTCCAGGTTTAAACGATATTAGAGAGTAATAAAACTAAAGATTGCTTTGTTTTAATTAATCTCCTTTTTTCCCCCTTTAACATGTCAAGCAACCCCACAAACTGTGGGCTAAGTGAAAATGAGACTGAACAGAGAGTCAGCATTTAGAAATACATAAAAATCATTAGTTGGAAGTGCAAAACATATTTATCATTTTAAATGGCATTCATGCTTCACGAGAACACCATCACCTCTTTGACCAGACCAGTTATGGATTTAGATGATTCCATCCACATTCCAGTCAGGGCCTCTGTGATTAATGCACACATATACCTTTTTTTTTGTGCATCCTGCCAGACACCTGCTGGGCTATTCCCTTCCCAAAAAGTGTATAAAGTGCATTGCCCCTAAAATTTACAACTGCTTTGGACTATTCCTATCCCAAAGAAGTTGCAAATTTAGGCTACTGCTCTTCATGTGACTTCCAGCTAAAAGCTGTGTCGAACAAACGTATCTGCCTTTCTAAAATACTTCACACAACTGCAGCTAAATGGTTAATGACTTCTAGAAACAAGAAGGATGAATTGTTTATTTTTAGACCTAGAAAGGGGGAGTGGGAGTCTTTCATACGCACAAGGCAAATTACATAAATATCCTGCTACCAAGCTGAGAGTTGCAAGTGGCATAAAAATGCCTGGGTTACAAATGGAGGGTGACAATGAAGAACTGGTTTGTGTGGAGAAATGTTCTGATGTCCCTCGTGTTTTGAAATTTATGGCTTGGAAAGAGCTACTTCCTGTTCCAGGGCAGGTGAGAGAAAGGCAATTTGACTCCTCATTTGCCAAGCTGAGGGGGCAGCACTCCTTACTCCACTGGGTGGAAAGGCTCTTGGAAAGGAGCACTAAATCATAAAATTGTTGCATGGTTAGAGTTGGAAGGGCCTTTAAAGATCATGGAGTTCCACCCCCCCTGCCCTGGGCAGGGACACCTCCCACCAGACCAGGTTGCTCCAAGCCCCATCCAGCCTGGCCTTGAACCCCTCCAGGGATGGGGCAGCCACAGCTTCTCTGGGCAACCTGGGCCAGGCTCTCACCACCCTCACAGGAAAGGATTTCTTTCTGGTATCTAAAATTTTGTTCTGGTATCTAAAATGACCTGGTTTCTCCATAACACCAGGTTCCTGAAGAAAACAACTCTATGAAAAATAAAATATAACAGCAGGCAGAGCCTGAACCTCATTACTTGTCTTGGGGGCTCTAAGGGCAATATAAACAAATCAAACTATCTTTACAGCAGCAGCCACAAAGTAAACACCCATTTATAGAATAAACAGGTGGGAAGGCAGACCTGCTTGCCCAGTGCTGAGGAAAAACTTGTTTGTGTTTAATATGTTGGAAAAATTGTTCAGGAGCAGTTCATCCGTGTGTAACTACAACCCTTGAAACGCCGCCAAGGTCGGCGAGACCAACAGCAGAGCGATCTGCTGAGTAATTGCTCGTTGGCAAGTTAAAGCGGTCAAGGGAAAGGCTTTATCCTACTTCTAAAGATTTACTTTATTTTGTTGTGCAGAAAGCAGTTCTCTGCCCACCTCTCCACTCCCTTTGTCAGCAGGTTTTCCGGAAGCTCTTCAAAAACATTAACCCCACGGATTCTCCCCGGCATTCTGCAGATGCACCTCGGTCCCCCGCCTCTCATATGTCTGAGCAATCTCATTAGTAAACAACAACAACAACAAAAATCAATTGTCATTTCTGTAAAAGAACAGTTCACAAATCAATCTCACTGCTTCACACCTGACTCCGTTCTACAAAACACAATCTTGCCTGCTCTTCCTGCTGCGGTGATGTGCTCTCTCGCCCAGTTTACACCACTGTTTCCCACCATGGCCAAGGGCAGTCAGGGCTGTCAACTGCCCAGGAACCCAGCTTGGGATGTGACTTCTCTCTACATACTCCTGCCCTGGTGATGGTTTAGCCATGCTAACATATTTCAAGTTACAGAACATCCACAAAAGGTAAAATTAAAAAAACAAACCCACACCGTTCTTAGCTTTTAGCAAAAGGAAATCACACTTAGATTCACACCCAGCAGCTCTACCGCTGTTAGACTGACTCTCCTGTCCTCCTGCTTTGGCTAAATCACCTCTGATTCTCCTCCACCTCTTCAAACATAAAACTATGGGGTTTTTTCCTCATTAGAACTTTCTGGGGACTATTCAGGTTATCGGGGGTTTCTCCATGACGCAGCGTGAACTCTTGCCTTTGTCTGACCCGTGGTTCCCTCTTTGGTGGTCTGCTCGAGGAGCCACCTCTAAGCGCTCAGCCCTGATGCTTCTCACACCTGGGAGATGTGCCCCGCACATCCCCATGGAGACACCCTGTGTCTCCCATGACAGCTCTTTGCGTTGCCACACATGCCAGTACAACCCAGCTGTCTCCCTCAATCTGACCGTTGCCAGTTCCTCTCTCTGTGCTCCCTACCTGTTGTCACTAAAGAGTTTCTCCGTGTGGTGATGCCCAGGCAGAAATTATTTGGGTAAGGGCTCTCCCCCCTGCTACAGACCTCTGCCATCTTGCACGGAGGGGGCTTAGAGTGGAAAGCAATTTCTCAGCACTACAGCTGTAGAAAACTAATATAAAAATAATAGAATTTTTGGCAATTCTTTTTCCACTTTTCGAAGTCCCCTTATTTACATGCAGCATTTCCCCTGCCAGCCCACTGGCAGGCCCTATGGAATGGAGATGGATGTCCCCCTGCACGTGGGACACACGGACTGTAAATAAGTTGAGTAAGAAAAGCGCCATTGATAAAGGCACAGCAACTGCCAAAGGTTTCCAGGCACTAGAGCTAACTTGATTATGGAAACATAGAAGCTGTAATAAGGACGGCTTCTTCTCAATCAGCTGTGTTAAACTGCTGTTACATTATTTGCATGTAAGAAAGTTGATGTAATCCTAAAATAGAGTGTTATGTTGACTGGGAGATAATTTTGGGCAGCTCGATCACATTTGTTACAAGGTGGAGGTGACGTTTTTGTGTAGGCAAGTCACCTTTTAGAGCATCTCCGTAAAAGAAAGGAAGCTTCATTTCCGAAAGACATAAAGCTCTCACATTAAAATAGAAAAGCACACATATATCTGCAGTTTAAAATAAAAGTAACCTCCCCCTCAGCAAAAGGCAGTTAAAGGGAAAAGACTGGAAAGGAAACCCTTCCACCTCCCATCTCATGGCAAAATAGGTATGAAGAATTGACGGGCCGTTAGATAACCATTTCCTGTCTTAAAATACCAGGTTTTTTTACAGACCTAGGAGCAGAAATATGCTCTTTGAAGAAACAAGCCTCGAAGCCACACGCTTCTCATTCCGACGTGGCCAGCGGGTAAATGTGTGGGGGGGGTAAAAGCGTTAAGGGCAGGCCTTACCGATGGTACAGTGCTCGCCGTTCCATCCCTGGCTGCATTCGCATTTCCCGTCTTTGCAGGTGCCGTGCTCGGCGCAGCGGGGGTGGCAGGCCCTCTGGTTGCAGGCGGCCCCCGTCCAGCCTTCCTCGCAGCGACACGTGCCCCCCATGCACACCCCGTGCGGGCCGCAGTCCGCCGCACAGATTTCTGCGTTCGGGGGAAGGGGAAGGGGAAGGGGAGAGAAAAGGAGGAAGAGATTGCGCAGGGGAAAGAGAAAGTTATGCGTTAATTAGCTATGCTACATTTTAATTTGACACGTGAAGAATAAGAAAGGTGAAATCTTTGAAAATTAAATCAAAGGAATTTATGGTGACAGGAATTTTCAGGTGGGACCCAACAGAATACGGAGTTTTATCTCTGTGCTGACCCTCACTGAATTCTCCAGCAGACTTAGCTTAAGTCTCCACAGCTCTTCTGTCAGTGCTCAGTAATTTTTAGACATATTTCAGACACTCTGTGTCCAGTTCTGGGCTCCCCAGTTGGAGAAGGACAGGGAACTGCTGGAGAGGGTACAGCAAAGGCCTACGAAGATGATGAGGGGCCTAGAACATCTTTCTGATGATGAAAGGCTGAGGGACCTGGGTCTTTTTAGTCTGGAGAAGAGATGACTGAGGGGGGATCTGATCAATGCCTATAAATGCTTAAAGGGTGGGTGTCAGGAGGAAGGGGCCAGGCTTTTTTCAGTGGTGCCCAGTGAGAGGGCAAGAGGAAATGAGCACAAACTCGAACATAAGAAGTTCCACCTAAACATGAGGAGGAACTTCTTCACTTTGAGGGTGGCAGAGCCCTGGCAGAGGCCGCCCAGAGAGGTGGTGGAGTCTCCTTCTTTGGAGACATTCCAACCCCACCTGGACACATTCCTGTGCAACCTGCTCTGGGTGGACCTGCTTTGGCAGGGGTTGGACTAGATGATCTCCAGAGGTCCCTTCCAACCCCATAGCATTCTGTGATTTTGTGTGATCGCATATATCTTAAGAGTACTCTTATATACCTTAGATTATACAGCACCTAAACCCCCTGGAACTCCCAGTGGCTAAACGTGCCATATACTTAGGTCACTGCACATTGTGAGTGAAAATCTAGCATTAATGAAAGTTCATTTTCACAAGTTTCTCCTTCCTACCCTGCTCCCTGTTTTCTTTCCAAGGAAAAATGTGCCATTTCTGACACGTTTTTTCATTATAAAGAATCAGCCTCAGTGAGACAAATTAGTACTATGCTGACATACTGACACATCTGTTAAATATAAAAGATGATTCTCTTTTACTTTCAGTAAATTTGTATCAGTGACAGCTATGAACAGTCTGGTTTAAATAATAGATTGTTAAAAAAAATAAATCAACATACAGCAATTTAGCTTGTCATTTACATACAGTAACAGGAACTTGTAACTGATAGAATAATTGAGAAACATGTTGTAACAGCCAAAGGTAGTCAGAGGCCAAACAACGCATGTTAAGTCTCCGCTAATACAAGATGATAATTTAGACTGCCAGGTTTTGCATTTACAGTTTTGATTCATTTAGTCAGACTCCAGCAAACTTTACTTCTGCTCAGCAGACAGCAGCAAAACAAGAGGAGATAGAAGCCAGCCCGAGGGATGCCTTTAGCTCCTTCCCGTACAGCTGGCTGCAACCACGTACTGGTTCACAGAAGACATGTATGCATTTTTTGTTTTCTTGTAAAAGACAGCAAGCAGTTTAATACTAAAAGCCCAGAATTATTTTCAACAGCAAAAAAAAAAAAGAGAAGCATTTCAGGGCGAGAAAGTTTTACAGTTTCCCACTCAATGGTGTTTTTCTTCTCCCACAGAGTCTGTCTCAATGTGCTGGGAAACATTAAACATTGGATCAAGGTGCTGTGGTATTTCCCATAAAAAACCAGCCCAAAACCTTGATGGAGAAAGACAGATGTAATTTCACCTCCTCTCTTTTTTTTTTTTTTTTTCTTCTTATACAACATTTTATACCTACTTTGAATTAAATTTTTGATTAAGAGATGCAAGATGGTTTGATTAACTTTAGAGTCACAAAACATCAACGCAGCTCCAAGAAAGAAAGGTTTATTTCTCTTCAATCTAATCAATTTTTCATTAGGGTGAAGGTGTTTATCAGCTTTTAGCACACTAGCTTTGAGCAAGGTGCGTCAATCTTTGTAATGAACTTATTAATTAGAGCTAATTTAATTGAAGTGGAATTGAAGGGCTAATTAACGGACAAACTGCTGATGAAGATAGAGGAAAGCTCTGCTGATTTCAAACCTATAAACTCCTCTGATGGAAATAATTCACTCTTTTATTTTTCTTCTGGCAGCTTAACAAAATGTTTATGGGCAAGATTTATTTTTTTAGTGTAGCAGTTTGAAGGTCATTTCGCACGACCTCAGCAAATAATCCACGTGTATTTTTACAAAGCTCTTTTGTGAGTTTGACGCTTTGAAATATATGAGAAGATGAGAAATACTTTACGTTATTTTAATGACCAGCCATTCCTTCAAACAAAAGCAAAAGCTGGAGCGTAACTGAATCATCGAAAATAGCGTAGAGGACACTGTGTCAAGAAATAGAGGGTCCATGTTTAGCCTAAGAACTAGAAGGGGTCTCTCACAAATAGCCATTTTTAGTGCTAGAAATGCTCAGAGAAGATTTTTTCTTTTTTTCTTCTCAGCAAATTTAACAGAAGCCAACATTTTCTTCTCTCCATCACGTTCTCATGAACGTTTGGAACTCTGTGCTATCACTCTCGCATGCAGAAGCCATTACAGAGCACCACAGATCCTGGTCAGGAAGTACATTTGTTTTAAAAAGATGGTTGCTCATGAAAAAGTTATATTTATTCATAAGCTGGCACAAACCCAGCTAGCCCATGTGTTCAGTTTTCATTAACAAAATCATCTGAGTTGTTAGATGAACTGTTTTAGACAAATCTATGTCTCACAGTTAGATGTGATTTCTCTTCTGATATGTGGCTACCAAACAACATTCTAAAAACTCATATTCAAAAGGCTGCTGTCGTACTTTATAAATATTTAGATTCTGCTCTCTGTGTCAGTACCTCCAGTCATTTTCTCCTGTTGTTTCTAAGCTCAGACTATGGTTTTAATAAGATCAGCTTCAGACTTCAAGAAATCCCCCTGCTTCTTCACTCCTACCGACTCCTTCCACCCTGGCAGCCTGTGCCCTTCCTCGAAAGCTGTTCAGGAATCATGCTTGCATTCCTTTTGCCTTCACACTGGAATGCCGGCTGTTTTTAAAGAAAAATACCTCCAATTAGAGATTTTCAAAATGTGACTGTCCCTGGTTTCATTAGTCTAATTTTAAGTTTCTAAATAGATGTATTAGGTAAGATGGTAATTAGATCCATACGTCATACAAAGAACACTGTACTTGCAGGTCAAGTACCTGAAGTTACCAAGTGAAAGCAGCTAAAAGATCCCCCAAAAATGCATTGATTTTCAAATACTTCAAATTCATCAATTATTTTGAATCTTTGAATCAATTCATAGTTTGTGCTGCAGTTGATTCCATCAGCTCAGCAGCGCAGGTTCTAATAACGTTACCAAAATGCTCCTATTCACGACATCTTAATTTAACAAAACGAGAGTGCTGTTAACCTCACCATTGGAGCAATCTGGGCCTGTCCAGTTGGGGTCACAGGTGCAGGTACCGCTCTCCTGGAGGTAGGTGCCGTGGCCAGAGCACTGGTCAGGGCACATGGTCTTCAGGATTTCACAGTTGGTGCCCCCCCAGCCCGGGTTGCAGTGGCACTCGCCGTGGATGCACACACCGTGGCCGGAGCAGGCTGGGTCCAAGCAATCGGCTGCGGGGAGATGAGAAAGGCCAACTTCAACTTCTTGCCCTAAATGCCATTGACTTTGTAAGAACACCTCACTTCCACGTTGCTCTGGTGGAGAGCAGTGATGAGTGGTGTTCCTCAGGGGACAGTGCTGGGACCACCGCTGTTTAACATCTTTGTTGGTGACAGGGACAATGGAATCAAGTGCGCTCTCAGCAAGATTGCTGATGACACCCAGCTGAGTGGCACTGTCCACATGCCGGAGGCAAGGGATGACATCCAGAGGGCCCTGGACAGCCTTGAGAGGTGTCTCCTGCTCTGGGGAGAACCCCCCTTGCAGTGCTGCCTCTGGCTCTGAGCCCACCAACAGCAGAAGGACATGGAGCTGTTGGAGGAGGTCCAGAGGAGGCCATAAAGATGCTTTGAGGGCTGGAACCGCTCTGCTGTGAGGACAAGCTGAGAGAGTTGCGAGGGTTCAGCCTGGAGAAGGTTCTGTGCAGACCTTCGAGCCTCTTCCAGTCCCTAAAGGGGCTCCAGGAAAGATGGGGAGGGACTCTGGATCAGGGATGGATGGGAGATATAGAATGAGGTACAAGGGCATCAAACTGGAATAGGGGAGATTTAGATGAGATCTCAAGAAGAAATTCTTTGGTGTGAGGGTGGTGAGAGCCTGGCCCAGGTTGCCCAGAGAAGCTGTGGCTGCCCCATCCCTGGAGGGGTTCAAGGCCAGGTCGAAGGGGGCTTGGAGCAACCTGGTCTGGTGGGAGGTGTCCATGCCCAGGGCAGGGGGTTGGAACGGGGTGGTCTTTAAGGTCCTTTCCAACCCAAACTATTCTGTGACTCTATGATTGTGAAATCTGTGCGTGCACATAACTGTCATCGAGACATTCACAGGCTACCACTGAGTTAATGGAGAACCTTTCAAGTTTTGCTAATTTTTCTGAATTACAAGAAGACTGGCATCAGGTCTGGGGCAGCTGATCTCTGTTCTTGGCTTCCCTGCAGCGCTCGGTATCAACTGACCCGATCCACTGCCGCAGAGTTTTGACAGCAGTACAGGACCCTCAGCTTGTGTCAGGAATAAATGAGTTGCGTACTGTCTATCTGTCTTAATTCACTTTAATGCGCTCTAGATGACGAGATTTAATTTAGCAATTTGACTCAATAAAATGTTACACTTGTAGGGTCAATGGTCTGAAAATTTAATTCCAGAGACTTAATTGCATTACTTTGTACGTGCAGATCAATAAAATCAATTTGATTGAGGAAGAAAATGGCGCTTTTTACTCTCTAAAAAAAAAAAAGAATGGAAAATGAACTGCATTTTGCAGCACACCACAACGAATATTATTATGCACATCTCTGGAATACAAAAATGACGCGTCATTTTTCACTCTGATGCATTTGAATCAGCACTTTCCACAATGTGGTTGGTGGAAAAGATGACTAACAAATGCAATACATTAATGATTTATTCTATGCACTGAAAATTCAGTGAGTCTTCCTGTATTCCAACATCTGGCTTTCGTGTGATTTCTTCTTAGCTGACCCCAGCCAGAAAAAAAATGATTAAAAACATATTGGCAAGCCAAGAGATATCACACATTATTAAGAACTTTCCCACTGATTACTTATGTATAAATCAAGTGCAATAATGCTGTAGAACTGGGTGATGCTAGTGATTCCCAAACTTGATTTTTAGTCTTCTAAAATGATTTTTGAAGAAACAACGGTAGTGCATATGATCCAGACCCAGCAAAATCGATAGAGCTGGATGTGCCAGCTGGAAACCTGACCGCAGGCCGCAGGTGGCGGGGTAAATATTTACTCATGTACCTTCTTCACAGTTTTCTCCTTTGTATCCAGAGTTGCAGGCGCAGGAGCCCATGATGCAGATGCCCCGGCCCCCGCACTGGGGATCGATGCACTGAGTTGTGGGCACGTCGCACTCGGTGCCCTTCCAGCCGCTGTAGCAGAGGCAGCGTCCCTTGGAGTACTGCCCGTTGCCACTGCACAGCACTGGGCAGGCTGCTGTGAGAGAAAACAGGGCAGAAAAATTAAAACCCTATGATCTTCACCCGACATCTAAGGAGCAAGACACACGCTGGTGGCCTTCCCGCTGTACTCGTCTTCACGCTCGCTTAGACTGACTGGAGAAAAGCATTGGGTTGCTTTACCTCGGGAACAATCGGGGCCCAGAAACCCAGCAAAACAATGGCAGGATCCAGAAACACATTCGCCGTTCCCATGGCAATTCCGGGGGCATTCCACCACAGACTCTAGAGGGGAAAAAATAAGGAGGATAATTCACAGCCGCCCACCGCATGAAGCACCGATCATTTCAACCACTCCTGACTGACAGCGCGCTCTTGCTCCCAGAGAAGTGTTTACGTTTGGTTTGTTTGAAGAGCAGAAATAGGGGTGATTTTCTATTGCCGATGCCTCTCTTATCTCAGGACACTCCATTCCAACATAAAGGCTCAGATTATAATGGTAAAACCATGCGAGCCCCATACTTAAAATCCAGTCCTGTGCCATTTAACAAATAGTTCTGAACAGTGTCCTCCTTTTGAGCGCTGTTTTACAAGGAGGTAAAACTGCCTTACACCAAGTAATTAAAACAGATAATCTGTATTTCATACTGAGCAGTGAAAAAACCACTTTGAATGGAAAACCTGTGAAAAAAACCACAAATAATTTAACTACAAAACATTATCTCTGTTTTCCTAAAAAACCTGACTGGAGCCCAACATTTGGTAAGAGCTTTCAAGATTACACTTACCTATAATTATGGTATTAAAAGACACCTGCTCTGCATTTTTCCCATCGTTATAAAAGGCCAGGTGCCAGATGCCAGAATCCAAGTACTGGATAAACCCTGCCTCGTGGAGACTGACGGACCTCGCCTGCCGCCCCGCTCGCTCCAACTCCAGCAGGTTGCGTTGCTCCCTGGCGATCAGCCGGCTGCCATCCAGGAGCTCCACAAAGTCATACTGCGGGGAGGAACAGACAGGAGCTTGGTAAGTGACGGGAGGACCCAGGGCACCACCAGATTCCTCACAACATCCTGACAATACACTCTTATTTTGACCAAGAGTTTCCTTTTGGAGCAAGGAACCAGGAGGCGAAACCAACCCTTGGTTATTTCTTTGCCCCTTTCTAAGACTCCAAACAAAGTTACCAACTGGTCCTCCTGCTTATCAGAGTGGCTTTTTCGGTGACAAGTGACCAGTGAACCTATTACCTATATTAGGGAGGGAAACCATCAGTTGAATTGAGTCTGCACTTGTGACCTGTCACCAGGCGAGAGCTAACTTTTAAATTATGTTATACGGGTATGGGTTAATAATAACATCCAACACCAACAATCTCATTTGCTTTTCATTTAGTTTCAGATGAAGGTACCTCTGCTGTGAGGACAGGCTGGAGAAGAGAAGGTTCCGTGGAGACCTTAGAGCCCCTTCCAGTCCCTAAAAAGGCTCCAGGAAAGATGGGAAGGGACTCTTGTTCAGGGAGCCATAGGGTGAGGGATAAGGGCTTCAAACAGAAAGAGGGGAGATTTAGATGATGGAATTCTTCCCTGTGAGGGTGGTGAGAGTCTGGCCCAGGTTGCCCAGAGAAGCTGTGGCTGCCCCATCCCTGAAGGGGTTCAAGGCCAGGCTGGATGGGGCTTGGAGCAACCTGGTCTGGTGGGAGGTGTCCCTGACCTTTAAGGTCCCTTCCAACTCAAACCATTCTATGATTAAACTGCTTGACCCTCCTTTTGAACGGTCCGTTGTTCTGGAGGATGGAGAACAAGAGTTTGACTTCCTGTCACAGCAGACAAACAGAGAGGGTGGAAAGCATAAAAAATTGCAACTCCTGAAAACAGCAAACCGACAAAAAATATGCTACCTCAGGTCAATGGAGAGCACATACTTTTTTGTTATCAACCATCGGGGGCTTGGAAGAACGAAGCAGCATCTCAGCTGATACAATAAGCAAATTCCCAACAAAAGGTTTCATGCACAATAATCTTAACTAGGGCTAATAGCACCTGGAGGGCTAAATCTGCTCCGGGCCCTGCACTGATTTACACTGCCTGGGAGTCTCAGGCTTGGAAGATGTCTTCTACACATTTATCAGGTGAGGATCTATGTGTATATAGCAAAATTAAACAGGTAGGAAAATTAAAGAGCGTTCTTGCTTGTGGTAGAGATACTCTGCTTTTCCCATCACGTCTGTTCACAGTTTGGCTTTTACTGACACATGTTTATTGTATGAAGTGAACTGTAACACATAAAGCTTCAATCTTCCCACAGGCTGGAGAAGTGTCTCCAATGGAATTCCACTCCGGGCTATTACAGTAAAGGCCAGTCTGTGAAACCGTCAAGCCAGGATAACATCAGGTACGGGGACCAGAGAATCACACCCTGACTCCTGACCTCCAGAAACTGCTCCTGGGACAAAAGAAAACACGACAGCCTTTGTCCTGCAAGAAGGGCTTAAGCCCTTACATTCTCTTCTTGAAATTGCAGGCCAAAATTCACTGCTATTGTAGGCATGTTCCTCCCCAGTAATCAGCATTCTCTTCCCACCAGTGGGGATGGGAAGGAAATGCATAGTTAATATGCCTCTGTCAACACCTGAGACACTTCCCCAGCTCCATCTGAAGCAGCCAAAGAGGACAGGACGTGATTAGGATGTGCAGAAGCCGGTACCTCGGGTCGCTGTCACTTCGTACGTGCTGCACCACATGAAAATGACTGCAACCGTTTTGGGAGAGCTCCAATTATTCAAAACCATTCAACATTCTCATTTGTCAGAGAATTAAATATTTATCTGATTTTGTGAGAGAGAGAAAAACAATTTTAGCTGGTTTGGGTTTGTTTTTTTTTTCCCCTCCTGCCTGACTCAAGAACATTTCTTTCTGGTTGTGTTTTTCACCAATATTTTAAAAAACAAGACAGCTCAGGGAGTTCTGAGTTTTAAAAGTAATTTATGGACATTAGGAGCGACCTTGTAATTTGTATACTGCAGAGGATCATTTTTTGTAGAAGGACAATTTCAGATTAAAACCGTATTTTTGATACAGGAACAAGTGATTACACCACTTGATTGACCACTAATGGCTGACAAGCACGGTACAATTAATGATTTTGTAGCTGTAATGCAATAAGGACATATGCTGTTATCAGAACACCATTTTAGACCACATTTTAAAAGCCGTACAGAGGGGAATTTACTGTTCATTCTGTCCCCCAGCAAAAAACAATAATTGATCTTAAGCCTTTTAAAGGCCCTTTTTGTGTATTTAGGACACGATAACAGAAACAGACTAGAAAAACAATTATCTTCATAAGCAAAGAACATACCAAATTTATTTTCCTCCTATGAGGATAAATTAATTATCTTTGTATTGAGTCTAAATGCACTGACTTCCCTTACCATTCCTCTCAGTTTTGCTAAAGTCTTTTTTTTATTTTTATTCTTAAAGTCTCTTTAAATAAACATATTGATTCTCCGGCTGCAATGGAACTGACATTTTTAGAAAGTGTCACAAAGACTTTCAGGCTGGCATTGATTGGGTTTTGAATGGACAGCCACCGTCAATTATTTCTGGTTGATTTATTTATGATTCCTCAGAAAGAGAAAACCACACGTCTCGCATCAGTCTGCGAGACACACACAGTGGCTGCGCCTGAGACTGATTTTGGCACCTACAGAGAATACAGAAAAGTAACAAAAAAATCCTGTCCCAATTACAACATATCAAACCATTCCCTCCATGCTGCATCCCCGTTATTTTGGATTACGGGGCAGGAGGAGAGTTAGATCTGCTGCATTCTGTTATTATTTTCTGAGGAAATGCCAAGCAACGGATGGGAATGGTTTAGATACAGTCGATCCTGTTCCGCGGACTCCTTGAGGTCTCTTCCAAGCTCATTTCTGTCATACTTTCATTATGTTCCTCGCAGTGGGTGGGCAACTGGCATCAGGGGTTGTGCAGCTATGGAGAGATAGACTCTAGATTCCTGGTTTTAACTGGAGACAAAGAGACAAAGAGCTGGATGAACAGGGAAAAGGTCCCAGAGGGAAGTGAAGAACAAGGCGGCAAATGTCATCTGGAAGTTTTGCATCGCAGCCCAAGGGGAGGTGGGGAGGAGGAGACATCGACAGCACCAGCCAAGCTGTAAGGAGGGAGCTACAGGAGATGTGGTGACACACGGAGGGATGAGCAAAGACATCGGGGTGGGTACAGCTGGTAAGGACACTTTACAAATGCTGGCAGGGTGCAGGTCATAATCGGTTTTCTATTACTTAACACAAGCTCTGAAGATTCAAATACTGACGTTTGAGGAACAGGCAGCAGTTGCTCATTTGCATAAATTGTGTTATTAGCACTTGTCACTCTGTGACTAAGAGATAAGGGCAGATAGCTTTCAAGAGACGCAGACATGAAGTGATATATATACGGGTGAGATCCTACTTTTCAAAGCCCTCATGAAACAACCTTAGCTTTACACATCCAGGAACGGGCTCTGAGCCAACTTTTGTCATTCTGGGATGAGATCTTGGAGCTATGGCACACAGAGCTACAGAAATATCAGTTCCATGATTAAAAAAAAAAAAAAAAAAAGCAGACCCCCATCAAGGCATTGTATGAACCCATCGTAGTTAAACATCTGCTATGTTCTGTGCTGTTCTGGTCTTCCCGTCTCAAAAAGGCTGCAGTAGAACTGGAGAACATTCAGAAAAGGACAAGGTTGATCAAAGGATTGAAGCAGCTTTCATGGAAAGAATGATGGAACAGACTGGGAAAAATACATCTCATTGAGGACATGAGATGTCTATCAATCAGGGATGGCATGAAGAAGAGTATTGGTGAGAAACTCTCCACTACCAACAGGGTGTCAAATGAAAACTACCAGGAGGCTGCCCCAAACGCGCTGAGGAGCGTAGTGTGAGATGAGTCAAAGCCGTGAAACTCCTTGCTGCAAATGTCACGGATGCTAAAAGCCTCCATGGGTTCAAAGGTGACCAGGCAAAATTGCAAGAAAAAAAAGAATCTATCAAAGGCTGTAAAATATAAAGAGGGCACCTTTGACTCAGGAAGTCCTTCAGCCTTAAAATGCTGGAGGGCCAGGAAGGATCACTACAGATCTGTTGTGCTCCTCTAGTCATCTCTATCTGCTGATGGCCACCATGGCAGACAGAACGTTGGGCTAGATGGGCTTTGATCAGGCCCAGCATGGACATCCGTGTGGTTTTTTAATGTGCTCCTGGGACACCTGGAGCTATACAATAAGCCTCCTTGTCCCATGGAGGGATGCAGCCAAGCCCAGAGGTAGCTGTTGGTCTGTCCCTGCCAGCTCTCCTTGGCTTGCAGGTAAGAACTTCTGTCAGTACAAGCCATAAGGGTTAGGGGAAATAAAAAAAAAGGGGGGGGAATAAGAAAAGAATACATATATTTCTACTTGCAAACCCCTTCATGTTCCATTTCATTAAACATCCTTTTGCACAAATACCTTTTTTTGTTAAGTTACCTTGGTAAAATACATATTTCACCAGTATGAGTTGTGTCTTCATCACAGTCCCGTGATTAGCACTTTATTGGCAGAAAGGTCTAAAACTGTTGAGAAATATTTCACTGCACTTTTCCCCCCCATGTGCAGGAGCACGGTCACAACTTCCCCCCTCTCCCCCAACAGCTCACTGGAGGTGCCTTTTTAGGAGACTGCATACATGCTTTATCTCAGGCACCTAAAGCAGACATGACTGGGTTCAAGGCCATACCAACACACCGATAACCCCGCGCACTTGGGAATCTTCAGCAGCCCCAGAAGTTCGCCAGGGCGCTGATAAGTAAGCACACCTCATTTCTCAAGGTATCACGTGTCAGTCAAATGGTTTGTAAAAAATGCTCCAATTACATACCAGGCAAAAATAGGACAAGAGAGCTTGACCTATATCCTGGGAACAATAGATCCAAAATGTCAGAGGAACTACAGAAAATGCAGAAGCAGGATTCCCATGGGATTCTTTCGGTTGTATTCAAATTAAACCTGAATAAGCACTTGGGCAGTAGGAATCCAAAGGGAAAGGAGTCTGTGTAACACAGATGATGGGAAACAGATTTAGTTACCTCCTTTTCCCACTTTTTTGGATAAAGGTCACCCTTCCTTCAAGCTTTTGCTGCTATAAGGAATCAAGGAAGAGTAAGTTTTCATCCAACTACTTACTCGCATAACTTCTCATATAAATGCACAGTCCAGATCAGCTTCTTTGGTTTTTTCCATTCTTGCCACACATATATTCCCCTAGCTCCTGTTATTATTGTTATCATTGCAATGGCATTTGTATTCCGAAGCCCTATTTCCAATGGCTGATAACTTTCTGAATCAATTTTCTTTGAGCTAGAATTTCTCATGCTTGTTGCCAGCCTGAGGGTGGGCGCTCGTATGTGAAGGTCTGAAGAAAATCCATTTAACCATTTTTATGAGGATCAAATTTTCAAATAAAGCTAAGTGCATTTTTTGCATTCAGTAAACTGTTTACAGTTTAATGGAAACTAAACTAACAACAACAAAAAAGAAGCTAATGTAACATTCTGTGATGTTAGCTGCATAAAACTTCTTGGCTGACCTCAGTTCTTCCTCTGGGGTTTGCAACTGCTAAATAGGTGATATAATTAGTGATATTTCTATGTCCTAGGTCTTTTAAAAGGTATGCCCAAAGGAAAAACAAATAAAAATTTAAATAGTGCAGTGGCATGCAAATCAAAATAAAAAAAATGCAGAATTCAAACTAAATATTTAAATTTTGCAGTTCTAGATTTGCCATTGCGACTGCGTATCGGGCATAAACGGTCAAGCTTCATTCCAATTATACTATTAGGTTGCTATAATTGGACTTGTGTCCAGGGCAAATCCATACACTTAAAAAACACAACAATCAGTAAGATGCTGCCTAATTCTCTAAATGGGGTAGAAGAGCATAAGCTCAAATCCCCTTTCAGGTGGAATGACGGTTCTGAGTCAGCACTTGGACAAATATTGAGCTGAAAGAAATCTAAACTTGGAGAGTCTAAAATCTTAAAAATAAAATCTGAATATAATTGATTCTAAAATACCATCTCAGACAATGAGTCTCCCTTCCTCCTGCCAATCCAGAAGACAATTCATTCTTTTATTCTTTAACTTACTGTAACTATGGATAAAATGTCCTTCTTTGACATTAGGCAAAGGCATGACCATATGCAATAAAAGGAGTCATGAGAAACCTTTTGGGGCAGAATGAACCCTCTGGGACATTTCAGAACAAGGTTTCAAGACACCAAATGTCTAGTGAAGACTGACCCTTTAACAACCCCCATTCACTCTATCTTTGTACACACATATTACATATTTTTTCTTTTGTGTCTTCATTTAGTGGGATGCCAAGCCATAAATACTGTAGCATTTGCTTGTAGAATTATCTGAAATTTCCTTAAAAAACTACTGTCTTCTTGCTTGGAAATTTGGCAAACACAGTCTTTGCCAGGCACTCTTGACCACATGTGCGACCACAAGATGCTCTATTTGTTTGCTCAGGTTTTTAAAGATAAGTCTATACACCACAGAAGAAAAAAAAAAGACCTATAAAGTCTGCATGAAACAACTCCATATCTAAAGCATCACTGTTGCTTGTGGCATTCAGAGCCACTCATAAGTAAGAATTCCTCCTCCCCATTTTGGATCCCATCACTTACAGTATTATATATGTTTTGGGCATTACATGAGATCAATAACGTATCAAAAGTAAAAATAAAAATCAGCAAACCGGAAAAATCCTGAGGGAAAAAAAAGAGACAAGCTCACAGTTTTCAATAACACGTCGTACTTCTAACGCAAGCAGTTCTCACCTGAGTGTGTGAAGGTGGTAAGCCTTTTCGGCCATATACTCCAATCAATGCATCTTTCTGAAGGGATATATTGAATTTCAGAAATTGTGGCTGATCAATGAAGAGTTGTGATCTCCAAAAAATCCCAGGAGGAACTTCTTGTATCGCTCTTCGGCCTATATCAAGTTCTCCAGAGTCTATAGTGTTGTTTTCTTGTGCGAATCCCCCTAATTTTCCTGACAGATTAGAATAAGAGAGCAAAGATTAGTATTCCTTTCTTGCTTTCAATCATCCTTCATATAAACCGACAAATATTTAGAATCACCTCAGACAAATCGTTACCTGACAATCTTTCTGTATGCTAGATCCCAGGGAATTCACCGATTTGGAAAGAAAAAGGCAAAGATACCACATATACCTAAAAAGTAAAAACACTGCAACCTCCCCAGGCACCAGCACTACGGGAACTGGTTTAGGATCTACGTTGAACTATTCATGTTTTCCCCAAGTTGGGAAAACCCAACAGGGAGTTTCCAGCGTAAAGTCTCACACCATAAAAATTTAAAGTAAAGGGAAATGCAGCATATAAATGGTAAGAAAAAATAGATACACAAACATGAGCAGTTAAGAGAACGAATATACAGCCTTTTCTACGTTAAATATCAGAGCATTTATACAACACTAACAATGTCTACAGCTCTGATTTTCTATTTTTTGTTCTTGTATGCCCCAAAAATGAAGGCAATGTTTCTTGCTCCATTGTGCTGACGTCCTTGTGCCTTTGCTCCACGTGAGGCCTACACCCTGGGCACTTCCCAGCTTGTTGTCACCTCCTCATCCACACTGTCTCCTGAATAAAATGTACAAGACACGTCAAAACCTGATACTTTCACTCTTTCCTATACCATGAATATGTATTTATCCTGCAGGCCAACTACTAGGAATAAGAGCTGGAGAGCATTAACAATTTTTCTCTATCAGTTGGCCTTAGGAGGCCAGTGATGATGGCTCATAAATGCCCTGAAAAAGCAAAGAAGGTGCTAACGTGCAAAGAATTATGATGTCAAACGCTGCCACTGAAAAACTGGACTACTGGTTGTGACATTAAAAAGGAAGAAGACTGAAGTCATCAACCTTAGATACCCCCAACAAACTTGCTCCTCTAGTGGGTAATTGGATCTCCACCGCAGCTGGAGTACAGAACATTATCATCCCTTCCTCAAGGATCTGTGCCATCCTGATGAAGCACTCTCAAATAAATGAAAGGGGTAAAACTGTTCCAGCCCAAGCTGATGATGCCACGAGGCACTGGGTTGGACACCATGGGCGGCGGAACGGGTCCAGAGGAGGCCACAAAGATGATCCAAGGGCTGGAGCCCCTCTGCTGTGAGGACAGGCTGAGAGAGTTGGGGTCATTCAGCCTGGAGAAGAGAAGGCTCCAGGGAAACCTTAGAACCCCTTCCAGACCTAAAAGGGGCTACAGGAAAGCTGGGGAGGGTCTCGTGTTCAGGGAGGGGAGCCACAGACTGAGGGGGAACGTTTTTAAATGTAAAGAGGAGAGGTTTAGTTGAGATATTAGGAGGAAATTCTTTGGTGTGAGGGTGGTGAGACCCTGGCCCAGGTTGCCCAGAGAAGCTGTGGCTGCCCCATCCCTGGAGGGGTTCAAGGCCAGGCTGGATGGGGCTTGGAGCAACCTGGTCCCTGCCCAGGGCAGGGGAGCAGAACTGGGTGATCTTTAAGATCCCTCCCAATCTGAACCATTCTGTGATTCTATGATAGCACAGGTTTGGGACAGCTCTGAGATCTCCACGTTGCCCACTGGTGCACAGTCACATGCTAAACCTGTCATCACAAACCCTTCTCAAAGTTCATCTGCAAACTCATCCTGGTTGAGTCGTGGTAGTGCCTTCTACCCGCCAGATTCATAGGAAGCAGAACTAAGACTGTTACACTGAAGAAGTGGTTTGCTCAAATCGTCACCAACCAGCTGAGAGGGTTTAGATGAGTTTGCATCAAGTCTTTTTGAGGGAAAAGATTCAGATCTGATGTTCAGGCACTATACTCTGTGCCGTGCAGATGGACACCAGCAGTCTTGGAAGTGGGTGCCAGGTCAAGGCCTACTTTGATCCGATGGAATCAACGCTGTCAGGTCTAGCCTAAGATGAAAGGATGGGTGTGAGAACTTGCTCACCAACACGTGTCAACTCCAGAGTAAGCAAATAATGCCACATTTAAGCAGGTGACACATCAAGGTGAGCCTTAAGTAGAGCAATATGAAGAGAAATGGAACTGTAGTTATAAAGTTTCAGTGCACTGTGTTTTTACCAATTTATACTCTTTTTTCAGCAGCTAGTTTATTACAAAGATTGAACTAAACTCACCTGAATGTGATCAGCATGATCAAGTGATGCTGAACTTGTTTGCCTACAAGTGTTCTGAAGAACTGACAACGCTCTGTTGCTGCCTTGTCTTTTATGTTCAAATTCTACATTATTCATCATTTGATGGAACAAACTGACACAACCTTTTTGCAAATGTTTTGACTTAAAAAAAAAAAAAAAACCAACAAAAAAACCCCAGATTAAAATCTGAAATGCCAGGTGAGGTCACAGATTGATCCTCGCCACTTTTTGCGCATCCAAGACGAAGAGCGACTGCTGCTGAATTAAACAGGTAGAGAAGGGCAACCGGGCAGCCTTGAGTAGGGGCTTGTGCCACCACAGTGCCACTGCCACTGGAAATGTCTCACTTGCAGGATCCTTATGTTGATCAACGTTCTGCTGAGAGGAGACAGTGAAGTATCTCACCTTGGAGAAGCTCATTTTTATGCACTTTTCAGCGTGAGTTGACGTTTTTCTACCTTTGGATTTAACCTTTCACAATATTTATGTGTTATTCCAGAAGATGGATCTGCATTCACCACCTAGGTTCATTTAAGCATTTGTTTCTTACCATTTCCTCCAACTTTAAGCATGTCGTGTTGTATAAATTCACATGCCTATGACTGGTAATCACTAAACGATAAACACTTGTTTGCAGTATTGATCTGCAGCTTCCCCTATTTCCACATTCGAAATGAAGACCAATTATCTCTTACTACTGAAAAGATGAATAGATAACTTAAGAAGATGCACTTCATCAAACACTTTGACCAACTTGCCCGCAACATCTACCACGGGGCTTTAACACTTATCCTTAGCAGATAATGATCCTACCGATTCCCACATTGTCCACCAAAAAAGAGGTGGTTTTACCCCGTAGCCACATACCCCTTTAAGGCCACGCCACTGCTCTCCAAATCCTTACTAGCTGCTTGCCCTCCTAAAAATCCAGTGTTGATTATTCTTTGCTCCTTGTTGTATCTCAATGGGCATAAGAAAAATCACATTCTAAACAGCAACAATTCTTATACACAGCTTTAAATCAAAATATGAAATATCACTTTTATTCCCTCAATTCCATAAAGACATAACAGGCCAAATAAGAAACTGAATTTTAAAATACCCAACCCCTTGATAATATTCTCTTTCAGTGTATTTGTACTTCTTCTCTACCCCCAAAATTGCTTCTTTCTTAGCCCCTCCTCAAAAGGCAATAATCCAAACCACATACAGATTTATAGGTAAATAATATTTATAGCATGATTTGCACTTCTATTGTCTATTATTTAATTTACAGAACACGTTATTTTGCCATATCACTAATATATACAATCATTATATGATGCATTTATGATACTGATAATACAATGCATTATGGCTAATTATAGGTAAAATATGTGTTACAATTATTATTTGTAAATTGAACTTCGACTGTCTGAGGTTAGGGTGGACAGCACCCTGAGCTAAACAACTATTTAAAGCAATACACAATAGTTAGTTATTACACAAGAAAAAGAATTCCCAAATATCACTAAAATGACATGAAGCCAAACTGCCTCTCCTTATTTGCAAACATTCCATAGGTTAAAACACACGACGCACCGTGAATAACTACCTAGAACACAGAATAAAAATGAATGCACAACCAAACCACAAAAATGCTCAACAATAATTGCTGTGTAGTGTCACACATAATACCATTTTCCATCCTTCAAAGGAAGTACTAATTAGAATATTAGGTTGCAAGGCTGGATTTACAGCCAGTCAATAGAATGTTCTCCCGTTCCATTCAATAACATTCTATTCACATCTGTTTCTGAGACACCTCCTATACATCCTTCTGTAACAACCATTTCAAGAAATGAAATCAAAATCTTCATTAAAAAAACCATACCTTTTTAGAAAAAAGACCAAACAACGTAACATCTAATTAAGAAGTTACTATACCTTTAATTAACATGAGCTACTGTAAACAACCCAGAAAAGCTCAATACATATCCGTTAAAGCAAGTATAACGTATTTTAATGATCATAATCTCCAAAAGTGCATTTAAGCAAGCCAAAAGAAATGCCCCTTTTCCCATTCACTTTTTCCCTCTTGCATTTTAAAAGATCTGCCATTAAGGCTAACTTATTATAAGGTATTTCTGAACTGCACATAGATTTTATAAGACCTAAACCGAAGCCGACAACGTGTGAGATGTGATCACCTGCTCGAACATGATGGTTAAAGAACCCCTATTTTTCCAACCTCTCTTTTCTATCACCTAGTTACAAACAGAAAGCACTGATGCCCCTCAAGGAAATGTTTGTATTTGATTAAGCCTGGCTTGCAATGCACTTTGGAGAACCTCAACTGAAATGCCCTATAAAATTCATCATATCCATAAAAAGCACACTTTCTTATGGCACCTGATGCAGCCCTGAATCCTGCCTGTCCAGATAAGCGGGTGATATGTTGCCAGCAGTTTACTCTTCACACAGAGAGGAACATTGGCAGAAGAAAAATAACCAAAACAAAACACAAAAGAAACAAGCAAAAAACCTTTGGAAAAGGTTTGTTCAAAGATTCAAGCTTCACTTAACAAACAATTTGCATTTAAGGATGATTTAACATGCTTTTACTGTCAATTTATGACTAGCTATTTCTAGGTAAACCACAGCTGAATTTTCCTCAGAGGTCGTAAGGATGCGTTTTCCAGTTTGAGCTTTGCTAATTCATCACACAAAGTACCCATCCATCTGACTGGCAAGGGAACACCTAGGAGCTGGGACAGAGTGGGCTACGAATTTCTGACCAGAGCAGCCCCAGGATTAGCCAAGGGTTCAGCGAGAGAGTCAAGGAAAACACCGGCCTGTAGGACCCTGGGTATTTCTCCCACCTAAATCAGAATATCAGGGTATTGCCTGGGGATAAAGAGGGGCCCCGAGTGAAAGCTGTTCACTCTGGAACTACCCAAAACAAAGCTTTATTAATTCTTTACAGCTTTCAGTAAGCAGTAAGATAGTGCAGGCCCTTCCCCCCTTAAATTTCACATGAGCCATCATGCTTGCCCTCCTGCTCAACTTTCCTTTTGTGGTTTAAAATGTGTGTTCTCTGGTCTGGCTGTTGTTTAGTATTGATGTGCGCTGATAAATGACCACTTACCCTCTTCTGCAGAGGACAGCATTTTAACAGTGAGTGGAATTAACCCTGGTCTCCTTTATAGTATTTAGGGACACAAGGAAGGAAGAGTGGAATTTGATATAAGTTATTTCCTTTTATTTTTCAGGCAATGTAGAAGAGGTTTTAATTTGTTAAAAAAAATAAAATAGAAAAGGATCAAGGGAAAAAGAACAATTTATAAAATATTTACAAAAATGTGTATATATTTAACACAAGAAAATATATTGGTTACTGAGGGCAGAAGACAGTGGGGTGACGAGCTGCCAGTGCAGCATCAATATTCATTAACCACGAAGTAGCTTTTTGCTATTCATTCAAAACAAGTAAGAACACAGCAAGAGAGAGTGAATACCTAAGTGGAAGAAAAAGGCAGTAGGGTAAATTGAAATTAAAACAAAAATAGTCCTACTGGAGAAGGTCCATGTGCTTCCAAAGATGGGGAAAAGAATGAGCTGAGCTATGTCTTTTCTACAACTTGGAGCTGTGATAATTTGAAATATTTTCAAGATGTGTCAAGTGCTGGCAGAAGCTTCCTCCTCCTCGGTGGTGAGGAGGTCAGCTCTACCTTGTGAAAGGAAAAATGGATTTTTGTGTAATGAAGCAAACACCGCATTCATCAACCATTTAAATCAAGTTTTCCATTCAAAAACTATTGATTTTAAAGCCTCTGTTAGCCAAAAGTGCACAGGCTCTTAAATGTTTTGAGAATCTTAAAGGGCAACATGGAAAAAGGTCGATAAAAAATAATCCCTTTATGTGGTTTGTATTTTAAAAGCTTCTACAACAAAATTAATAAAGTTTGTTTGTCTTTTTTTTTTTTTTTAAACTTTATATGTCGGTTGGATGATTCAGACTCAATATTAGATGCTAGAGACTTTGAGAAAACAAATGGACATATTATACAAGAGCTATTAGATTTCAGGGAAAAAATTAAAAGAAAAAAACAAACCCAAAAAGAAGAAAATATCATCATCTGTAGAGAAAAACATAAGCCACTGCATAGTGAGGTCATCGTGTCATAGGAAGCTCCTTGGTCATGAGTTATCTTCTACATAAAGCAAGGAGAAAAGCTTCAAAAATATGCAAAACCTCCTCAAAGTGCCATTTCTGGTGCCAGCTCTTCAGAAAAAGACATTATGTCCCTCCTGTCACAGACAAGGCCTTTGGGTGAGACCCATCTAGAGCTTCTTGGGTCTCCCAAAGATTGAATCTTGGAAACAGGTCCCCCTTATGAAATAGCGTGTCCCGTCACCTTGGGCTTGCCATGGTGGCTGTCTCTGCAGTAAATTACACCAGCCACCCCAGCCCCTCAGCCAGGATGGACCCTCAGCACCATCCTGCGACCTCTGAGGACTCCACAACAACCATTACCATATAGAAGATTTTAGAGTAAGCGGAGGTTTTGCTTCTCGGGATGTGATGAGATCTTTTATATTCCATGTAAATTCCCATGAGGAATTTTGGTTGACAGCCAGCTTTCCTTGCAAGATCAACATTATTGCCCAGGATTCATCACTCCCTTCAAATGCTAAAGTGTGCTCTTGTCAATTGAAATTCAACTCCCGTTTAATATCTACATGTCTATTTAAAATTACAAACGCTCTGTATTGCCATTAAATATACAGAATCTTGGAGGAAAAGCAAAGTCTAGCAACGTAAATAAGATAGAAAGAAAGGAAATGCTCCGAAAGAAGGAGAGAAATCAGTTTCACTTACCATTTTCTCCCGCAGGAACTGTTACAGGATGTGTTGGCACAGTATCAGAATTCACTTTTCCGTTCTCAAACGTATCGTTTTCAGTTTGCTGCAACTGCCAGTTGAGGCCAAACAGATGCATTGCTGGTGGTAAAGGATACAGGTTATTTGATGCTCTTAACCACAATGACAAATCGCGCAAATAATGGCTTTCCACGCTTTGCAGGGGAATAGCAACTCATACATTAAAAAATTAAATTACAGGAACAAGCATTCACAGACTAATAGTTCAACTTAGCGATGGCACTGAGCAATTACTACCACTGTCCTTTAATGATACAGTGCTTTCGGTGAACGCAGTTGACAGCGAGCTCACCAGTCTCATTCTGAGTCTTTTACCGGTCCCAAATCAATGCTCAAAAAGCACAGGCAGTAATTATGTCCTTTTCTCTTTTTTCATTTTTGATCCTTCTGAAGAGGCAGATTATTTAAGTGAGCTCCTAAATGACCTATAAAAGAAATGATTTCACCGGCAGGCAGATCCGTTCTGGTTAGCCAGAAAGGGAAAAGAAACAAGGCAGGAGGAGGGGATGGAGGATGCTGTGGGTGTTGAATGTCCAACCTAAGACCTGTCACCAGTACTCCCACCAGTGACATCCTCGCTCCCCAATGAGGCTGAGACCGTTAGTGGGGCTGGGGACACTGGGGCACTCTGCTCTGGTAATGATCATGCATATGCTGGGGTTCTGAACTACTTAATTCCCAGCATCTATTAGAAAGGTGATGCTGTGTTAAAGCGTTTAGCTAATTATGAAAGACAGAGTCAACCTTCCATGGTGTTAGGGGGAACTACTTAAGGAACCTGGAGATCAAAAAGACCCAAAATCACCTTTGTGCTATACTGCTATACACATATGCAATTTCTTGCTCTCTGTGGTGTGTCTCCGTTTCTCCCAATGACTCTATGATATCACCAACATTCATTTCATTGTAATTACTCTAATTTGCATGTGGTATAACAGGGGTTTGCTGAGTCTACAACAGCAGTCACCTCCAAAGCTGAAACAGTCTTTCAGTGCTACTAGGGAATAAAAATACACTGGAAAAAAAAAAATATCTGTAATAACGTATTTTAACTATTGGTGCAAAATACGAGGAAGATAATTCACTGTATCTGGCTGCTCCTTCTGTCTCTGAAACAGATCACTGCTATAGTCGATGTTACTAATTTGTTCATTCCTTCCATCTACCCTAATGAGAAACAATTCTTTATCCCTTTTGGTTTCATCTCTGATCTTTCAGTCCCTCTGTATTGACCACGGCAACCCTTACTTAAGACGAACTGGCATCAGGGGAAGTTTAGTGAGGAAGACAGTCAGCGCTGCAGAATTTCGATCCCCTCTGCCAGATCTTTGCCTTAAACCCTGCCCCTCACCCCTAAAAGAACAAAAAACCAGAATGCAACCAAAGATCTACTACTGAATACTTCAAAGACTGAAATCCTCACTCTCGATGACATATTCTCTTTCTTCCAAGTCTCTGACTCTACTATTACTCTTCTTTCTCAGACCTTAAATTGTCTGTCAAAGCCTGATAATGTAGAATGTTCCTTGACCCTAAAACCTTATTTCTTTTTTTCTCCTTCCATCTCTTGTTAAACCATAAATCCGGCCACCACCACTTTTGGCACATCGCTAGAATTAGCCATTATTATTTTGGCCCTACCTCAGCTGAAATTCTTATTTATGTATTAATCATCTGATGATTGTATCTGTTTTAATGTATTTCATCAAAAACCCTAAGGTCAAACTCTACTATCTGTTCTACCAGTTCACTGGCAGCCACGAAAGACTGCAAATAGCTAAATATTTCATGATTCAAACCCAGTACATTTTGTCTCTTCAGTCAGGTCTACATCACCTCCCCTAACTTTGCTGGCTTCTCATCGCTTTTAATCCTTTCCAGGAGACAAAAGAGGAAGTGACATTCGTTTTGTAAGTCTGGAAGCACATCCCTTCCAAACTGGGGAGCTTAGAACATCGTTAGCAGCTCTGTGTACATGCCCTCTGCCTCTCCACGCTCCACTGGGAGGTTAGAAGGGGAAGCTCCGACATGACCTTCCAGCCATTCCCTCATAATTCAAACCAGCTGGAATTTGAAGTCTTCAAAGGCGAGGACTGTGGGCTTTCTATTGATTACATCTCAAAGAACCATAGTTACTACAAGGCAAGTGACAATTACCTTTTTACTTTGTGTTTGTACCAATGTGAGTCCCACTGCAGGTCACTGTCAGAGACGGTGAGCAATAGCTGTACACCTCAAAAATACTATTGCTCTCTTGACTTTGACACTGAACTAGCACCAGGTTCAATAAACAAAGTCTAATAAACAAAGTTCAAAGTCTAATAAAAATGAGCCTTTTCACAGATTGTGAATATCGGAATATTTTTGAAGCAGACCAATAATGCTGCCTGACAGCTCTAATGACAACCCAAAACTTACAGTGTGTACTAATACACTAAATAATTCAACTGTGTCATCTCTCTGAGACGGCACTATGGAATTTAGAGAATTCTTCCTTTCAGTACAAATATCTGAGAACGATGTGAAAGAATTAGGCTTGTTGACACAGGACCAAAGTACAAGGCACAATTTCTTTAGGGGAAGACGACTTAAGGAACATGGGCAAATTGACCAAGACAAATTCCAGCACTATTCTGTCAATTAAGAGTTGTTCCTTCTCAGCCAGCCACCTAAATAAAGGCAAACTTTAAGCCCTTATCAGTGCTACAAGGGCAGCGAGGCACCTGTTAAAATTCTTGATGCCTCCATGAGTCTGATAAGCAGCACCTTTCTTCCACCTTTGGGATGGGGATGTAAGAGTTCAGTCCCCTTCTCTGTTTCTGTAGAATTGTTTCTATCATGTTCAGAGACACGGTAGGTTTACTTCTTTCTAGAAAGAATCTGGTATATGAAGCAAAATTAAAGCAAAAAAATATATAGCAAAATATATTTCTTGTTTCCCAGCTGCTATTTTAGTCCCAAATCTCATGTAAAAGCAGTTTCTTGATTTTTTGGATTGGATATTGCTTTTCAGTTCTGGTTTATTCCCATTCAATCTGGCATTTATTCAGTGTTAGACAATGACAATAAAGACAAGAGGCCCTTCTAAAAGTAACTAGTTCTGAGTCTGTAATTATGCTGCCAAATCTATGAGGGTACTAACACTGTCCCCACTTCCAATACTGGCATATCTTTGATGGCAGCAAAGGACTCTGAGAGTGGCAGATGCCTCTAAGTGGAACACAAGCAGCTTGTGATGGCTGTGGTCATGGACAACAACAACTCAACCCAAATAATCCCCAGCTGGAGGCATGGTTGAACCCTCAGGGGATGGGAGAAAAGATGGGTTGTCACTACTCCAAATATGCCCACAGATCCTAACAAAGGCCTCCTTTAATTTGTATCAAGACTGGGATGATTGGGCCCATTGGGGAACGGGATGGCTTTTTAAGCAGAGCATCAGATGATGATATCCTCTGCCTATTCTGCTCCTTCAATCCCTCTACTCCCTGAAGTAACCTCTAGCTCCCAACAGATCTTCTTCTTTACTTGCTCAAGGTGTGACAGCATTTTTGGGTTGGTTTAGGTGGTGTTTGTACTGCTCCTGGCCACATTTTTAGAATTACGGCCAGCCTTTGGGGATAGTTTAAATGGTGAGGATTCCATTCTAACAGAGTGGGAAGGAGAGGCAGCAGAGAGGAAAAAGTCCTCTGGGCTGCTCTTGGCATGAACACAGCACCCGTGGCTGGATGATGCCAGTGGATTGGGTTGAATTCTCCAGAACAAAGCTCAAACAGACAAGCAGCAACCATACTTACAGTTCGGCTTTGCCCCCCTCCCTTTCTATTTCTCACATGCCAAAGGACTGGGACACACAAAAGATTCAGAGCTCAGATGGAAGGAGTGTGTTTATAGTCATAGTAGCATTGATGTTAACAGAAAAATGCTACCATTTGTTAGAGGCTATCAAGTAATCTTACCATCTGCCACCACACAGTCCACTGAAGAGATTCTGAACCACCTTAAATTGCTTTTTCAAGCTCGGTTGGTCTCACCTTTCACTCTGTAATTGAGACCTAGTTATTTTGGTTTGTAATCAGGCTACAAGGCCTTCGTTCCCACTCAATAATTAAAAACAGCAGCCCAGAATACATTTCGCAGCAAACACTTAAAAAAACCCAGAGTATTGTGACTAGTTTACAGCGTGTAGAACATCTTACAATAATCTGCTTCAGGAAGAAGTCGCTGATATCGGGCCCTTTCATTCCTTTAACGTCGCCGGCCCGTTTGTCTCGCGTCCGCCTTTCTCAAGCTGCTATTGCTGCGCTTGATGCACCCCCCTTTCAGGAGGCACTTCTTCTCCAGCAAGCACACTGTATTATCACTTCAAAACCCTCCTTGAGACGTTCTTCAAGCAAGCCAAAAAAGAATCCAGTCCCTTGATTGCCAGGCAGGAAGAGAGACGGATAATTTATGTAACTACGTGGTGGGACTAGAAGTGTGAGAGCTGACAACCACCAGCTGCAGTCACTGGGGAGTGTTTCCCCTCTGCTCACTGCCTCAAAGCTCTCTCCTGCCAAACTTGAGAGGCAAAAAAACCCCAAGGAATTGTAACAAAACCCCCCAATTTACATATTTCCATTTAGCAGTTGGGCTGTCTGGATTTTTTTCTTTCTTTTTTTTTTTTTTTTCCTTCCCTTTTTCCCCTCCTCATGCTCTGGAATGGTAAGAGGATCGGGATACCCAGTCGATAAAGAAATCACAGCGGCGTTAGCATCCTCCAGCGCCCAGCACAGAACTCTGAACAGAAAACAAAGTTTGGTCTCAGAAGTGACTACACATCCAATGCTCGGGTGATGACTGCCAGCAGAAAGAAAGAGCATTTTTTTCTTTGTAGGGAAGAGTAGTGATATTCAGTAAAAACCAAACTTAGTCACTGCTCTGGTCGAAATTCAAGGGCGTCTCTATTGTAACTCACCAGGATCAACCCCAACTTTTTTTAAAGTGAAGAACAGGCTCAGATGGAACCCGAAGGACGCAGCGAACGCGCTATGAGCTGTGTGAGTGAAAGAGTTGAAGATGCAGGATGAACAAGCAAAAACCACATGTCTCTAAGCAGAGGCTTTACTCACAGAAACAGCCCTACAGTAACCAGAGAGTTACAGTACCCGAAGGCTGAGTCCGAAGCCTCTGAAGTACTGGTCAGAGTTGGCAGTAATTCAACAGCTTCTGTTCAGATTTTGGTAAACCTGGGCTTTTTCTGCAGTGGAAGAATTCTAAAGCTTACACAGTGCCTTTCAGGAGGACATGATTTTGCAGATAGAAGGATTCTTTCAAGTAGAAAAAAGCAGAAGTAGAACTGCCTGAATTGGGAACTGGACTTCCAGTGTTCCTCCAGCTCTTCTTAGAATAATGACAGATGAAAAATTAACACTGGGAAGCAGAAAGAAAAACCACCAGCTATCTCTAAGCAGGAAGCATCTCCCCAGGATCTCTGGAGGAAAAGCCTGTGGCGTTATGTTCTATAAACATAAAGAACTTGATGCTGTGGGGAAGGCTGGCAAGAGGAACTGGGTGATGCTGGCGACTCTCCCTCCCTTGTCCCACGCGTTTTCCAAGTTAGGGTAATCAACTCTCATTATTCATGAAGCTGTGCTTGAAGATGAGCTTCTCACTAAGATACTAAACTCCTCTTCCAGGGCTGCTACTGCCACGTATGGCTGGGTGCCGGTGCTTTCAAACCATCATTTACAAAATTGCTTCCCTAGAATTAATAGAATAATATGTATGCACACTTGCACATAAGGAAAAGTGAATATCATTTATATTTAAAGTAATGCAAAAAGATTATAATTTCAACTAAGCAAATTGCAATTATTGCTCAATCTTGGTGAAGGATTATCTTCTAGTTCATCTCCCTGTTGGCAATACATTTTCAAATGAAATATTTGAACATTGAAGTGGTTTTTAAAATTATCTCCCATATATTTTTCTTGCAGCTATAATTAGAATCTAAACCTATTTTGTTCTGAAGGACCTGGAGTGGACCAGAAGATGTGCAAATCAACTGTCAGTGATTTGCATTCATTTGCTTTTTTCTAAGATAATAGGATGCCTTGGATGTTGCTGCAGATCAAACAGCGAATTAAAAATAGTTAATTAAAATTTTAAATAACGTGAATTAAAAGTTACAAAGACAAGTTCTTTATTTATTACTGTTTTTCTCAAATCAGCAAAAACCTCATTATTTCCAAATTTAAAAAAAATAAAATTGAAAGTACATGCTTTTGAGCATCTTCACAAGGTGAGCCACCAGGAGCATCGTAGGGAAGTTTCTGACCCTATATTCTGCGTGTAAAACATTCCATTACAGCATTGCGTGCAAAACTTAGCGACACCTATCAAGACCAATATAGTAACTGAAAAAATGTGGTCTTTTCCCTTTTATCCTGAGCTGCTGAATGGACCCATTGATTTTACTGTTTCAGCCTGCAAAAAATTCCAACCATTCCACTCTATTCCTCATTTTCTCTCGCAACCTTTTAACAAAGACACTGCGACACACTTCGCAAAAAATTACCTAGAAAAAATAGAGCATAAAAGATGTATCAGCCATCTACTACGGATAAACTTATTTTCTTTGACCACTAATCAAAGATGATTACATGCCAGTTTTAAAGAATTGTTGTATTTGAACTGTTAAGGAAGAAGTCTGGTAACCTCGCTGTAATTATTTTTACTACATTCAACCCCAACCGGAACGTTTATTCCTCTGAAAACTCGTCTCATTTTAGTTGTCAAGCCGGTGACTTTTATATAACAATGGTCTAATTCTGTCAACAGCATTATGTGAGATGCATTCAAAGCTTAAGGGAGAATCCAGATCTCTTAGACCAGAAACAGAGATCGTTAGTCAGTCGCCTCTTACTTAAATACGAGCTATCGGTTCTGCCTTGTTTCAGATTTGTCCGTTTATTCTGAGGATCATCCAACATTCCCCATGACGTAGGAGTCATCAGTATTACCCAAAGAGCCTTCAGTATCATCCTGGGCTTTCTCCTCAACATACCTTATTTTTTTTTTTTCAGATAACATTGCTCACAGTTAACGAGAGGGTGAAAAATCATTAGAGAGAGAGAAATGACGAGGAGGCGCATATCGGATTGCTGACTCCTTTGAGACCAGGCTTGTTTTGTTTCTCTTCGTTCATACAAGGCATGAAAAACATTCCATAAATTTTGGGTTTCTACCTAATAAAGTCATAATCAATGATTTTGTTGTCAAGTATTGTGGAGGAAAAAAAAAATCCCCTGATTTATGCTTTTCAAGACTGGGTTAAGGCTGCAGGATAATTACTTCTCTCTATTCCTTCAGGCACTTCTTTCCTCTCTTCCTTCTCAATCTTTAACTCCTTCCCTTTCCTCCCTCCAACTCGCTTCCTGGAAAACAGCTGAGGTTCAGGTTTGTGCTTATCTATTTTACTACTTTCCACAACTCCAACAGAAATCTTGCTCAGGGTGACATCCTTTAGCTGGCAGCCCCCATAAAACAGCAGCGTTAAGAAAAACAATGCCCATCTAATGTCTCAAAATTCACTGGAAACACCTTTCTTAGGCAAGAGCATCAATGAACGGGTCCAACCATTTCTGTAATTCGAAAGCCTTATTGATTACAAAAAAACCACCCCAAAACCCCAACACAACAAAACCCCACAAATCTCTCAAGGGATATGATAATAATAATAATGGAACGGCGCTATATGGTCAGGCGTACTCTATTTGCATGTTGATGGCATAAAGAAGTGCAGTCTGATGAAAAGGTTTAAGAACCCACGGAAAAAGAAAGAGGGGCCAATTAATGTGATGTTCAAAGGACACACCGAGCTGAGATTTTATAGTATATAGTGAAGTACTTGTGTTGCATATTTCCTTCTCATGACTGGCTAAAAAAGATCAAAGCTTTTTTATTCCATATTAAGAATGACAGAACATTAGAGCAAACATGCAATAAGGAGAAATGTAATAAGCTTTAATAAAAGATGATAATAAGGTCTGATAAGAACTTTTGGAATGTCACCAAATCTGGAATGTAAGATGAAAGCATCTGCATGTAGAGATTGTAGTGTGTTATTTGGAACCCCACGGAGCTAAACTGTGATTAGAACTACATATTTTTCCATAAATTAGCTTTTGTTTTGAATTTCCTGCTGAGATCACATGCGAGTTGATTGAACGTGGAAGTCAATATATAGGTTTTCTAATCCTTTGCTGTTTGTTAGGCTTCATGATACCACGATTACAGCGGTCCACTTGTAGATCAAAGGTATGAGATTGAGGGCAAACCAAAATAACCTATAACCTCTTCACAAGGTGATTTAGATCTATCCAGGATAATTACCACTCACCTACCACAACCGTGCAATTATGTAGATGCATAAACCAACCACTACGTGCAGCTCAACCTGCAAAACCACAGAATTTCCACCTAAATCTGCATATAAAAACGGAACGGACTCACTCTGGTCCTTTTTACACAACTCTACCTTACCTCAACACCTCCAATCTAAACTTACAAGCCATTAGCAATCCGCATAAGCAAACAATCTTGTACAAATCCTTGGTTCAAAACCCTAGGATTTAGGTCAGCTCGGTGATCACAGTCATTCCCCCACTGAGACATCTCCACCACCCTCTGGTTCAGCTCAGGGACATAAGCTCCTCAGCACATCCCCAAGAACAAGCTGTGTGTCTGGGCCAGAGACACACAGGAGGGACTGGCTACCAGATGGGGCATCCTTTATTATATAGTCATGAATGTGCTTTATGTGCATTGGAATAACACACCACATTCTCCAGAGAGCCCTCACTACAGCGAGACATGGCTTTTATGGAACTGTTCCTGTGAGCAAAGATATACTGTAGGTACATGAAAAAGACTACTAACAAAAAGCAAACAAAAAATTGCTCATATATGATTTATGAGAAGAACACAACCTTACTGTTAATTGTTTGTAGGGCCAGGGATTTGCAAGCCAGTTTATAAGCCACTTGGTATTTTTTTAAGAGCTATGTAAGCCTTGGGTAAAACAAGTTACGATTAGAGTTTCACATTGATTTCCCCCCCCCCCCCGCCCCTTAAAAGAAAATCAGCCACGACACCGAACTATAAAATCTTAGAGGTGACATTAAGAACTAGCAGCCTTAGCTCCAAAGTAGCAGCCACTTATAAAATTCATGGGGAAATCCAACTACTCCTTTTATTGTGTGAAAAGATATTGGATCAGTAATAAGGACTTTTGTCTCCGGCTGAACTGAAATAACAAGAAGGACTGTATCTTTGCTTTTCAAGCATGTGGATACCTGTATATCATCACCTCTACTTGAGATTACTAACAGGCGAGAGACAGAAAAGAAGCTGCTGGGGACCAAAAACCTGGAAATTAAGAGGAAAAATTTAAAGAACTTGGCAGCCTGAAAAGATTTGGAGCGAGTCAAATGAGGACCCACTGTCCCTCAAAAATGCCTCGATAAAACCGGTGTGAAACCTGGCATTTCAAAGGTGAAAGAGACAATGAAAAAAGCCTGGAGCTTCCACAAGTGAAGTCGAATTTATTGTACCCAGTTATTGTGTTACACTTTGGGAAACTCCTATCAATCAGTGGTTGGCAAAGGGCGCTAATTCTAAGCAGCTGTTTTACAGTTTTCAATGAGTATTATCGAAATAAAAATACTCCTTCTCCTGTACCATACCAATGGTAACTTAGGAGTATTCTTCAATTAAAAAATACAGGAAAGACATAGTTTTCCTTACTTAAAGGTTTGTGGAGCTAGCTAATTGTCCAAATGACTGATACTCATTTGCAATACCTAATCCCCCCCTTATATTACTCACTCTATAAAGTTCTTAAAAGAGATGTTTTTATGCGATACCACTTCATCAAATGTTGGCAAACTCACTCTGGGTTTGTTTGACGGGTTCTTATCACTGGGGGAAATAAAGTATTTCAAATGCAAACATCCACATCATCTAAAGAGTTGCAGCACGTTTGTTTTTCCCGGATGATCAAACTGCAAACGGTGTTCCAGGTGATGATTCCTAAGAGACAGTGTTTTCTTATTTTTTCTTTCTTTTTTCTTTGTGAATGAAGTTGTCTGAAACGGCATCGATGTGAAAATGAAGGATATCATATTTAAAGATTCCCGTCTCCTTCAGAGGACACCTAACTTTCATCTATAATTAATCACTACAGTGGGGTAATTACACCTGTACGGCACAGGCGCTCTTGCCATCTCAGCCACAAATGGAACATCAAATGATATCGCTCACAGCAAGTTTGGACACACATTCTTGACCTTTTTATCCTCAAGTGCTTGTGTGTGGAGAAATTTACCAAAATTTCATCTAAATCAGACAGTTTTAACTGCATGAATTTTTTAAAGCTCTCAAAAAGAAAGCAGGCAGTTCTCTTCATAGGAAAGATTCAAGAAAAGACCGCAACGTACAGAAAAGATGTGACTCAGAAAAGATGTAATTTATACACAAAGTGATCGGTTCTAATACGTGTGTTACAGTTCACATATGGCTGGCAGACAGCACACCTCTGAGGGCTGGCTTCATTTTTCATACAGACAAGTTAAAAAGGAATGGAAACTACTAGCAAAGAGGAGCAGACAGTAATCCCATGCCCACAGCAACTTGAGCAATCACTCCAGTAATTCAATCTCTGCTTTGCAAAATCTCTTAAAGGTATGCAGATATTTGAAGTGTTACATATGTTTACACGCTACACATTTACCTCCACGATAAAACAGGAACTACATCTCTAAGTTAATCTTAGCTCGCTGCATATCCCCCAAAAGTAGCTGGTGTAATTTAGCTTCATTTCTCAGTAGACTGAAAAACTGCTCCTATTTGGGGGTCTGGCAGGAGGGCCCACACCTCTATGTAACGCACTTGTGAGAGATTTCAGGATTTGAAAGCCCATCCAGGATTTGAAAGCCCCTGGCGTTGCGGGGCAGTGTGACAGCAGGAGCACAGGGTGCGGGACAACAGCATCGTGTCACCTCGCAGTTTCTTCCTACGCCTCTTCCACTGCCAGGATTAGTGAGTTTCAATCTGCTCCACTGGGCAGGAGCGGAAGGGTGACAGGACTCTTGCCAAAAAACCTTGTGATAAATCTTAATTAGAACACCAGGCTTTTGGGGAGCAGAGGTGGGTACGCTCCTTGACGGATTAACTTTTTTTAATCCCTTGAAATCTTGTCAAGTCTCTTTTAACCTCCTGACTGCCAATTGCATGCTCCTCCATCCTTCTGTGGGAGGATTATCTTTCTCAATGAACGTTTTACTCTCAGTGCCACTAACAGTAATAGCATGTGACATCCACAACACCAATCAAATATTAACACCGTGCACTCCTGAAATAGTAAATATTCGCTCAAAATCCATCAGCCAAAGTCATTCTCCACAATGGTATTCTCGCAAGGGACAAGAAAGTCTATTTAAATGTTCATGCTTCAAGACATAGATGGTAAACGTTTCTATTTTGTACTAGTTCAGTGAAAGACATTAAACCATTTTCAGCCCAATCCAGCCCGATAAGGCGATGAAACACAACATCATCATTTTCTGACCAGTCATCCTCTCTCTGCCTCCCAGTTTTGAAAGAAAGAACGTGGCAAAGATTAAACCATTACATTATTGTTTACAAAATATCTCCAGACTAAGGAGGCACAATGAGCTCATCAGCGATGCTGTAAACATCACACACAACTCACACAGAGATCTAAAAGCCATAGCTATGGGATTCCAAGGAAAACAAATTTGTCTCATGTTAGGCACAGCTGAAAATCTCTGCAGTGCAGAAAGTCATGGAAGAACCGACTGTAATATTAAGCTTCACGTTGAAGCATAAAAGCAGCGTGGCCGGTCACAGGCGTTCCTGAAATACTGCCATTTATAAGGCACATGTCACGCATGACTGAAAGGAGTTGCCTGGACTGACGTTAGTAAGGCACGGCCTACAAATACCAATTACCAAATACCAATTTAAAGATTATCAAGTATTGAAATGAAACGAGGACATTGGGACTTCAGACTTCAAGGACTACCCCTAAAATCCTTTAAAAACTTCAGGAGGGGGTTTCTGCCTGCTAAATAACGGTGCCGTACCCTGTTCTCCAGGTGTGTGACCCCACTGAAGCTGAAGAGGCTACGTGTCTTTTGGCCCTGCCTTGTAGTTTGACCATGGACCCGCTCTCCCACCAGAGCACAGCAACGTGTGGCACCGACGGCTAAAAGAAGAGGCAAGTGGATTTTGTCAGGCGCAGAGCGGAGCCAAGCAGGCAGGGGACACAGAGCCAGCAGAGTCCTCCAGCTTCTGGCTGCCCGTGACATCTGGGACTGAGCGAGACCTGGAATTGTGCATTCTGGACAGAAGCAAGACATCACTGAGTCCAGCATCACATCTACTGTGTCCAGTTCTGGGCCCCTCAGTTCAAGAAGGGCAGGGAACTACTGGACAGAGTCCATCAGAAGGCTACGAAGATATGACTGGAGCATCTCTCTGATGAGGAAAGTCTGAGAGACTTGGGGCTGTTTAGCTGAAGAGAAGACTGAGAGGGGACGTCATCAATGCTTATCTATATCTAAAGGGTGGGTGTCAAGAGGATGGGGTCAGGATCTTCTCAGTGGTGCCTGTGACAGGACAAGGGGCAATGGGCACAAGCTAGAACATGGGAAGTCCCATCTGAACATGTGGAAAAAGGGACCAGTCTTTTTTCAGTGGTGCCCAGTGGGAGGGCAAGAGGTAACGAGCACAGACTTGAACATAAGACGCTCCATCTCAACATGAGGAGGAACTTCTTTACTGTAAAGGTGGCAGAGCCCTGGAACAGGCTGCCCAGAGAGGTGGTGAAGTCTCCTTCCCTGGAGATACTCAAAACACCACCTGGATGCAATCCTGTGCAACCTGCTCTGAGTGACCCTGCTCTGGCAGGGGGTTGGACTGGATGATCCTCAGGGTTCCCTTCCAACCTCTACAATTCTGTGCAATTCTGCAGTCACTGGGTACCCAGTCCACAGCTCGGTACTTTGAGAGGCTGCCACTTCCAACTCCCACTAAGCCTGAACTGATACCAGAAACCTTGAATGTGAGAAAGGAAAGGATGACAGGGAACACTGCTGCTGCCCCCAAACATACTCGAGACACCCGGAGCCTTCCCTAAAAGCCCCATGGATTGTTAAAATGAGAAGCTGCCTATAACTTTTGTGACATCCTGTCTATAGTGTTGGAGACACCGGTGGCCTTCACAACCCCGGATACACGGAGGAAGAACACAAGATGTTGGTGTGCTTCTCCTAAGGGCTCGGTGCAATCAGCCAGCACTATGAAGCCACCCTTAGAGAGCTGATACACTTGCTCAGGAAGGTTGATAGAAGAGATGCTGTGGATTTTTGGACGGTGGTTTGAATACATTGTGATATGAGGATTTGGTAAAATCTCAGAGCACTTTCTTCAAATGATGACAACCGACCAAGAGGAATGGCAAATATTTCTGATTATTATCATTTTTTAAGAACGAGACACATAACTGTATTAGGTCTACCTCAATGACTCTAATTAGGTCGAAAGAGAAATGGGGTGAGAGCATAAGCCTGGGAAACTGTAAAAATCTGCCACGGTTCTGCACACATCGTACAGATTTCCAAGCCCTGCACCTCACTGAAGCTCCAGTCGTAGCTGAGGTCCCAGCACCACCCCAGGAAGCAGACAGAAATGGGGAGGGAATGTGGGAAACCCAAAGTTCTTGATGAAACCCTCAGTGACAATAGCACTATAATACTCAAAATTAAATGCAGGTCAAAGAGAAAAACAGTTTCTATAAACACATAATGGAAGTAAAGGTGATTAATGGCAACTAAACTATATTTTCCCTCATGCCTGTTAATTACAATACCTATGCTGGGTATTGTAATAAAAATTCCATTTAAATGGCATTATTAATTAAGTTGTTTTCCTCATTCCTGGCAGTAATTGAGCTTTACAAACAGCAGAATAGTGTTAACTTGGCATTGCAATCAAAAAGAAATATGATATTGTTCTTTATTGATAAAGTAAAATAGATTCCTTTTGATTACAGGTACATTTAGTCATTGCTTTAGTCACAAAAATTCCTTTCTGTAATTGTCACGGTTATAAATCCATTAGTTTTGGGGAAGGTGGTTCTGCTCTCCTCTGGCTTGTGCCACTGAGCCCAAGAGGAAAGGCATCTGGTGCTTCGCAATCTGGGCATCGATGCCAATGCCAGCGGCTGTCACACTAAATCCCGAGCCACACAGGAGAACCACAGACAACAAACTTGGGAACAGCACCGGAGCCACGGGAAGTTAACCTTGGTTGGCAGAAACAGACAATTTTCTAGTTCTTGAGGATTATTTAAAACCCACCTGCAGGATAGTTAATTGACCCTCAGCTGTAATTTCCACACTCCGTATCCTCCTGGTGATGAAACTTGTGTCCTACTTTTCCTGACCACCTCCTTCTTCTTTTTTTACCTTAAAACCTCTTAAGTTGCTCTGTTATTATTCTCAGTAAGTTTTTGAGACAACTCTGAGGACAGTTGTCCATTATTAGAAATCTATTAGCATATCAATTTTCAGCTTACTTTAAATATCTGGAGATGTTGATAGAACAGTAACATTTTCTGATGGACAAAAAGCATGAATGCACAATTTAATAACCACAGACTAAGCATAATGTATCTATTTTTATACAAATGTGGAAAATATGAATTATCTGTAATTATCAAATGCAGCTTTCATGTCTGTTATCTCTTTTCCCTTCACATTTCATTTGCAATTTGTGTTATGACTGTACAGTCACCTCTGTGTCAGGGCACAACAGCAGGTTTTCCACAGTTTCTCACAGAATGAAATATAAACTACAATATGTTTTCCTACAAGATGTTTCAGTTGCTAAGTCTAAATGTTAGCTTTCTCTTCTGTCCAAAATGCATTGGCTTAACTTTGCTGATAAAAATAGTCCTGTGGCCTTTTAAATTAAATAAAGTTCCTTTCTGTTTTGATTTGGTTTTTTTCTACAGAAGAGATGTCCTTTGGTTATCACTGATATTTAAATATTTAGTTTATCACAAAGAATCGCTGGCTGGTGTATATTCTTGTCCTGACCACTGGCTGCAGAGCTAAGGATCAGCCCAAGGTAAACAAGAGAGTAAAATGCTCAACAAACTGGGGAATAAAACAGATTGTTGAGAAGAAGTTGGGACAGCAGAGGCCTGACTAAATAGGTCAGGTCTCACTGTGTATTCCAAGAATGGTTTAAGTTAATAGAAACCCACTGAGTGGACATAAGACCATATTCCTGACAGATTGTGGTCTTTCAGGGTGCAGCTCTTCAAGGTGAGTTGCCCAAGTCTGGTGGTGGGTAATTCCAACACCGACCAAGGAAAACTGCCCACCCCTTTGGTTCTGTGCACAGTGAAAATGACTTCTTGTATTGCCTCAGACAACATCTCCATCGGCAACGGAGAATCAGCTGCCAAAGCAATTCCTCGAGAAGAAAGGGGGGGCCCAAAGTTCCCAGATTCTCATTCATTTCATCCAGTTGTTGAACCCACACTAAAGAATAAATCATAGAATGGGCAGAAATGGAAGAGACCTTAAAGACCATCGAGTTCCACCCCCCTGCCCTGGGCAGGGACACCTCCCACCAGACCAGGTTGCTCCAAGCCCCATCCAGCCTGGCCTTGAACCCCTCCAGGGATGGGGCAGCCACAGCTTCTCTGGGCAACCTGGGCCAGGGGCTCACCACCCTCACACCAAAGAATTTCTTCCTAACATCTAATCTATATCTCCCCCTCTTTCAGTTTGAAGCCCTTATCCCTGATCTTATGGCTCCACTTCCTTACCATGAGTCTTTCCCCATCTCTCCAGGAGTCCCTTTACAGACTGGAAGGGGCTCTAAGGTCTCCCCTGGAGCCTTCTCTTCTCCAGGCTGAACCCCCCCAACTCTCTCAGCCTGTCCTCACAGCAGAGGGGCTCCAGCCCTATAATTAGCACAGTACCAATCAATCTGTTAACATAGCCAGCCAGAGCCTGTGCTATGCAACAACATATGGCCAACAACTCCTCCCGACTGATGGGAGTTCTCTCTAACTGCATAGAGGATTTTTCTGTTTGAAAAAAAACCACCACCCCCAAGAACAAGAAACTCCTCCCCTCAGTGAAACCCAGAGTGGGCAGAGAACACCCCAAAGAGTAGAACTGAAGGACGGAGGTTATGGTCTCCCTCAACAAAGTTTGGGTAAAACTACTGATATGTATATAGGAAGAGGTCAAACTAAGGCAACTTCATATTTCTTACAGTTTCATGGCTTAGAGTTAATACTACTCTTCCTACTCGTCCAAACAGGGAAAAAGATTCTAAAACGTTCATGTTGGAAAAAAAATAGGTCATTTTCTTCCTTGGCTGCAAATCTGATTATGGATTGCAGTTAAGCAAATGAGCAGCTTGAAGAAATTTCAGTACAATCTTGATCCTAAAATGAGGCAGTTTATATTCTTTACTCCCCATCTTTTTAACCCATTATTCCAGGCAGCTTTTCTTTAAATCCTTTACTCTGAACTAGAGCTTTTTTAAAATTCCATCCTTCTATATGTTGCTACGCTATCTTTTGGTTCAGGACTTGTATGTTTTTGTTGCTTAATTCCTTATTTCTTGACCATTTAACAGTAGATGAAGCTTCTAAACACAGGACCAACATGTTCCACCACTCACTCCTCAAACTGAGCAGGTCTCATTGACAAGAATGGTAAACTTAAACACTTTGCAACATACAGAATGTTTAAAAGAGACCACGAGGGCTAGAAAATAAGAATATGGGGGGAGGCTGGAAGTGAGACTTTCTTCAGCCTGAAGTAACATTTTCAATTCCTTGTGACCCTCAGAACTGCATTAAGTGGCCTTACACTGCAGTGTTTCCCCTGGTCTCCCTCCTCTGCCCTCACCTCCTCCTTGCAGACTCTGTAAATGTAGGAGTCCTTCCAGTCAGAGTGATGGAAGAAGCGCAAGACAGACCAGACTCTCAATGCAGCTCCTTCTCCTGGCTGGGCTAATTGATGGAGCAGTAATTGCCTAAGCAGTTCTGCAAAGGCAGACATGAAGTCTGGCAAACTGTCTCTTCTGCCTTATGTTGCCTGAGTGGAGGGAATGGAATCTGAAGTCACTTTCTCTACCCCATTGTGGTGGGTTGACCCTGGCTGGATGCCTGGTGACACCAAAGCTGCTCTATCGCTCCCCTCCTTGGCTGGACAGGGGAGAGAAAATACAATGAAAGGCTTGTGGGTTGAGATAAGGCCGGGGAGATCATTCACCTGTCGCCACCACAGGCAAAACAGACTCGACTTGGGGAAAACAATCTAATTTATCAGAGTAGGGTAATGAGAGATACAGCCAGATCTTAAAAACGCCTTCTTCCCACCCTTCCCTTCTTCCAGGGCTCAGCTTCATCCCACATTTCTGTGCCTCCTCCACTGGAGCAGCCCAAGGGCATTGGGAATGGGGTTGTGGTCAGTTCATCACAGCTTGTCTCTGCTGATCCTTCCTCCTCAGGGGGAGGACTCCTCCTCACATGCTGCCCCTGCTCCAGTGTGGGGTACCTCCCATGGGAGACAGGCCT
Source organism: Nycticryphes semicollaris (assembly GCA_013400055.1). NCBI lineage: Eukaryota > Metazoa > Chordata > Aves > Charadriiformes > Rostratulidae > Nycticryphes > Nycticryphes semicollaris. The sequence continues at coordinate 242,473 of VXBJ01001365.1, read as the reverse complement.
CCATGAACTGCTCCTGTGTGGGTCTCTTCCATGGGGTACAGTCCCTCAGGAGCAGAGTGCTACAGTGTGGGTCACCCATGAGGTCACAAGTCCTGCCAGCAAATCTGCTCCAGCCTGGGCTCCTCTCTCCATGGGGCCACAGGTCCTGCCAGGACCCTGCTCCAGAGCAGGCTCTCCACTGGGTCAGAGCCTCCTTTGGGCATCCACCTGCACTGGTGTGAGGTCTTCCACAGGCTGCAGATGGGTGTCTGCTTCACCATGGACCTCCATGGGCTGCAGGGGGACAGCCATTGTCTTCACCACAGGCTGCAGGGGAATCTCTGTGCTGGTGCCTGAGAGCCTTCCCCTTCTTCACTGTGCTTGGGCTCTGCAGAGCTGTTCCTCTCAACTCCTCGCTCTGGCTGCAGTTGTTCTTATACAGCAACTTTTTCTTCCCTTCTTAACTATGTTACTCCAGAGGTGCCACCACCGTCACTGATGGGCTCAGCCTTGGCCAGGAACAGGTCCATTTTGGAGCTGGCTGCATTGGCTGTATCGGACATGGGGGAAACTTCTAGAAGCTTCTCACAGAAGCCAGCCCTGTAGCCCCCTTGCCATGCAAACGCGTTACACCCATATCCACTGTGACCAAAGCAAACCTGGATGTGGTGTGTCCATCTCTCTGCCCTTCTGAGAAGGACCTGGTTACACCACCCTTCATGGGGCAAGTGGTCCTCTTCGCTCTTCAGTCCACAGCTGCCACAGTCGCACTGTGGTAACCAACCACACCAGGTTGTTCCTCATGGATCTGCAGTGGCTACAGCAAGGGCTGTAGCGTTTCCATGCCTCTGGCAACGTATCTCTGCGAAGCTCGAAACATGTCTCCAACCAGCTTTACAAACATGACACACCACCTCAGCTGCTGCAAACCTCAGCACACAAGCCAGACCGCCGCGTTAGAGGCATCTCTCAGGATGCCAGGTGCCACACGATACCACAGTCCTTCCCAGCTTTTCATCTGAAGGCTCATTTCCCTTCCACACCTACGCTATGAAACCGTTAACCGAGATGAAGGACCATGTCCATCTCACATTAATGATTGCCACCAGTTTCTACCTGGAGGGCCTATTACACGGCGAGTATTTGTGATATTTCATCTGTAGAGATGGGAAAACCACATGCATGAAGGAGTGTAATCCGTTCATGGTTTTATGGACCCCAAATTCTCCAGAGAGCATCCCTGAGTGCTGGATTTTACGTTTAGATTGCTGAGTTAGCTGAAATACGTGTAATATCACCAGTAGGCAAAGAGCTCCCTATTGACTACGGGCAGAGGGAGGCCCTTGTGCACAGTTTATTTCAGCGAGGACGTGAGCTGGCGGGCGCCCACGAAATGCCGTACAGCTATATTTGGGGGTTTTTTTTACAGGGTATCTGAATAAATGATGTGTGGAGCTGAAAGCTCTCACTCACTGGAAAGCTCGGCTCTTTTTCCCGAATACAGGAACAGAGGCGCATTAGACATGCTTATATTTCTTAATGTGCCTGGGGGAGAAATAATCCGGTAGAGCTATCTCCTTGTGCCCCTCAGATTCATAACTAATCCAGCTCTTTGGGGCGAGCAGAGTGTAGAGATCAGCTCACAATCAGGTCTTCAATATTTTACTATCTCTACAGCTCTTTTTCCCGGTTTTTGACAGCGTTACTTCATGCTGAATTCTTTCTTTCACATTCATGTGTTTATTTAGTGGCAGATGTTTGCTCCTGATGACTTACGAGGCAGTATTACAGAGACTGAGGGCGATCACTGTGTTTTATAAAGGGGATAGTTTCAATCCCGCTTCCAAAAGCACAGATGTAGTGTCAAAACTTAACTCTAAATCACACCTGTATACTCCTGGGTACATTCCCACCAACCAAACCCAACGGCAGTGATGCAAAGGGGCTGGAGGGCAGTGGCCAGCCCCACATTTGGGAAAAAGGGGGCTTGGCGGGCTCTTTTGCTGGGGCAAAGCTGAATTTCTCCAGCTACTCAGCAACCCAGTTTCTGGCATCGTTCACAGGAGCTTCAGCCCAGTAACAGCTACTTCAAAGGCTCTACACAGCTTATGCTTTGCCTTGGACTGAAACAAAGCAAGCCTGTTTCAACAAAGGCAACGAAGGTTTAAGGATCATAGGGCCACCTAGGCTTCAGTATTAATTTACACTGATTTAAAAAACAGGGAGGGAAGGGAAGATGGACTTGCCTCTTTTTATTTTCTTTTCTTGACTTCTTAAGACTCTGAGTGCAACCAATACCAAAACCCAGAGCCTTACACTTATATTCCCATAACTGTGGTGACTTAAACTTCCAATTAACAAATCAGTTAAAAGAAAGTCTTTGAAGTCCATTTCCGGACTAAGAAGTGAAATATTCTGCCATCTGCACAAAGCCACCGGAGAAGTCACAAGCATAAAAAGAGCCTGTTCTGTTCCCTTATTAAAGTCAATGACATTGTTCTCACGGACAAGCACTGCCCCATTAACTGCCTAAACCTCAAAGTACAGAATATTTATAGCGAACAATTATGAATTAAAAAAATAAAATAAAGTGATGAAGAAGTAAAGGAAATCCTCCAAAATAAAACCCGGGAAATAGAATTTAACAAACAAATAGAGAAAAGAGAGAATAATCAAAAATAAGCAACCCACCAGAGAGGAAGAAGACTCCATCTTCTCTGCACCTTGTCCTTTCAGACAATTATTTTCCCGATCTTGCAATCCAAAGTCTGGACTAGACTTTTGCCCTAGCTCTATACACAAATGTACGTGTATGTAATGATGAAATAAGTGATAGTTTGCATTCCTAAGTGCTGCATTAGTCGTATTTCATGCAAAATGAGAGGAAAGGAGTTCCATGGATATGCTGCAAGTTATATTCACATTACGGAATTTTTACAGTCCGTATTTTACACACACTTTTGTAAGGACGAGACACCACACAGCTTAATTGCACTTCAAATACCTCTTTGAAGTTAATTCACCCACTCTCATGCCGCAGAAGGCTTGCAAAATATTCAAATTTTCTATTTCCTCTAAACACGTGGGACTTTTCCTTAAATCATTGTTGTGGTTTTTTGCGACACCAAAAACATGTTGCTATTTGGAGGTGAGCATCTCACAGTCCGCACACAACCCATCAGACGTCCCTATTGATGGTGACAATTAGAAAGAACCACCGGTACTCACCTATAAAGTAGGAGAGCAGTATTGCCAGCAGCACCGAGACCCCTACGGCACAGAGGGCAGTGCATTTCCAGCTACAGTACTTCGAAGACTTCTTGAATTTAAAAGCACTTCTGGAGAGAGTGTTCCTAGGTAGTGGCCGAGTCGGAGGGGAATAAACCGAGCCGGATGCCATGGTGTACCCTGGCGTCGCGGTACTGAACAGCGGTGTGGTCCCTGTTCCTGTTTTGAATAGGAAATGCCTGTGGAAAAAAAGAATGTACGGTAAAGTATAGAAGTAAATAAAGCTGGAGCAGAGGCAGTTATATCTCTTTTGTTTAACGTTGACTGTTTTTCAAGATGCTAATGATATCCAATCTACAAAGGGTCAGAGAAGGAATACTTGTTGTGACACGTGCACATGAAAAAAAAAAGACATTTTTCCCTTTAAGAAACATTAGTTTTCCCCTCCCCAAACATTAGTAATAGCCTGGGATCCAGACAGGAAACACAACTACCCAAAACACGGCATGGTAGGGAGGAGGTCTCTCAGAGTTTATCTGACAAGTAGGGACGGGCTTTTCTGCTGCTGTTTATTTTTGTTGGCTTCCGCTACAGACTACAGGGAACTCCATTAAAAAGTCAATAATGAGCAATCTGACTAGAGCCCACACTACTTATCACAGCTTTCCTGGGTTAAGTACAAAGAAAACAGCAATCGCTCAGACACAAACTTTTGGCAACTTTGCCAAAATTAGTCAGTTAAAAGATTTTTTTTATTTTTTTTTTTTTCCCCTCTCATCCTAAACGCTCAGTTCACTAATTCATATCTCCTCACACATAATCTCGCCGTAACAAGGTGTGATTATGGATAGAGGAGCGAGTTACACCCTGGGAAGTACTCGAAAGAAATATAGTTAGGAAGTGCTCCAACAGAACCACAGCCAGCAAAAGAAATGAAAAGCAAAGGCAAAGTTAAGACACACTCTGCGAGTTACCAGCAAACTTAATTTTGTTCAATTAACAAATATTACTCCCCGAGTCTACCTAAAGTAGAATCCTTTCATTTTAGCTCATGCAAGCGTAATTATTTTGGAACAGCCTCTAAGCACGGCCTATACTACCTGGAGTTTTTCTCCTCACGCACATACACAACTCTACCAACAACAGAGCCTTAGCCAAGGAAAGATCTTTGCACCAGGGGGTTTTCCACCAATTTATCTTGGCAACTCTGTAGTGCAAGGCTTGGCCTCCCCTAATTACACTTTGCAAAATGAATAGACTACAGCTAAAAATGGTGAGGAAGCACACGGTGGGGAATTTGGAACTTACCAAGCGCAGGAACAGCTAAACAGGACTAGAGAGGTGTTTGCATTTTTCAGTAGGTAAGAGATATTCATGAATTGCTGATACCCAGGTCTTCCTGAAGCCAAGGGCATGTGTTTGCCTACCGCGTGCCAGCTCTCCGCTACGGGCCGGAGGATCTACCACCAACGGAGCCACCTGCGGAGGGGAAAGCCCTCCGGTTTCACCAGGTGGCACAGTGGACTCCTCTTCTCAGCTGATGGGACTTCCCATCCTCCAGGACCCACGCTCAGAGCCTCGCATAGGGATGGCTCAACCCACACAGGTCCAGCAGCTTTGGCAGAAACGCGCTGCAGAGACACTCAAAATTAATTTGCCTCACTGCAGCCTGAGAAAAATACCAGCAGCTGATCAACAAGGTTTGTTACTTGCAGGTGATTTTGCTAGGGGAGGTTAACAGATGTATTAGAACATCTTGGCATAAGCCCTCTGCCTGAAAATATCTGCGTTACAAACATGCCCCTGTGAAATATGCTACACAGGTCACTTCATTGTGAACTGTATTGAGCTTGCTGGCGGGAACAACAGGAGAGCTACCAATGCACAACAGCACATCCCAATTTTTCAGGGCTTCTGAGCTCAGAGGATTACCAACAGTTTCAAAAGACAAAGTCCCTGTGGTTTAAATTCTCTCTAAGAAGGTACTTCATTAAAAATTGTGACATTTTCTATGTAGCAAACACCACAATAATAACAACTAGCCCCGGGTACAAAAAATGTTTCGCACCTTACAAGACCATCTTTTGGTTGTACGGACTCACAGAAGCATGCAGAGTCATTAAGTCCTGATAAAGCATCCTATCCACTTGACCTTTACTGCTCTTTCATCTCTGGCTACATACAGTAAATGCTGTGTCCAGGTGTATTTCAGATACAGACAGCGTCTACACAGATCTCGAGAGAACACCAAACACAAGGGTGGCTGTTCCCCTCTGCCTGTGCAGTGTGCACTGCTTTGGGGGACCGAAGGAAAGCCATACAGTAGATATAATAACACGCCTCCTAAACAGCAATTTCCGTGTTAAAAGTAAGAAGCTGCCAGTCCAACCTGCAATTTTCACACCCTCCTGCTCTCGCTGTCAGGCTCAACAGACTGAAAATGGAACCTGGCGTTACAGGAGCCCTTGAATGGAGCTCCATATACTCTAAGCTTTAACTAAACAATACAAGGAAACAGGCAGCCTCTGATCTTTTCCTTTTTTATTTTTTTCCCCCTCTGAGAAAGTAGGGAGCTGAGAGGCTGGTTTTGGTACAGCCCAGCCTGTTAGAGACTGTAACCCCCATTCTCAGAGCCTTGGAGGAGTTAATCCCATAGGTAGACTGGGGAGATGGCTGTGTATCTGCGGTGGTGGGAGCTGCTGCAGCTCTGACAGCCCACCTCAGACATGAAGGCAAGGAAAGAAAATGGTACTTTTTTTTTTTGGATGTGAACCTGGCAGTGTGACTCTGCACCTGAAGCTATTCCTCCTTCGCTTCCAACCTCACAAATCCAACACCAGAGCGGCCGCACCGACTGGTTGGAAAACGCCCAGGGGAAAATAACGATGGGAAACGCAGCCCGGCATCTGCCTCTGGGTTAAGAAAAATTTGGTTGGCTCTTTTCATTCCTGAGGAGCAGAGTCACTAACAGAGTTGTCAGGGGCTCTCCTGCTACATTAACTGGGAGTGAGAAGTATTTACAGCGTACAGCTCTCAGACTCACACATCCCACCTGCCTCCCCAGGCCGTGCCAAACGCCGCTCCCCGGAGAGGCTCCGGAGGATACAGCATCCGACAACAAATCCTGGCTGCCTCCGGATAATGCCGGAGTTCTTACGCCCTTGAAATATAATCTATCCACAAATGATTTTAATTATCTACATATCCGTCCTACCTTGTCTTTTCAAACCCTGGAGCTCCACCAGCTCCATTTCTAAAGCCTAAACTGTTTGCAGGACTTGACCAGGCGCTGACTTACCGGCAATTACACCTCGGTTCATCTCACAGGGAGCTTATGGCATCTGCAACGGTGTATCTTTCATTCAAAATTGATCATCTAACAAGCATTTGCTAGATCTTCATGTAAGCAGCACTTTAAATATTTTATTAAGCTTAGCTTCAGAGTACAAAAATCCAGTGAATCATGCTAATATTGTACAAGACAAGCTAACTCTGTTTTTATTAAATAATTTAATTCACTCTTGAAAGCAAATAATCTGCTATTTTTACCTTTATTTAATATGCATTTCTCTCTCTGCTTATTCAAGACATGTTTCTATTAAAAAGTGCAGCTAATCTTAACATTTTACTGGAGGAAGAATTCAGCACCTCACAAACCTAAAGTACAGACCAGTGGTAAAATAAAATTTCTGTCATAAACCAATCCTTGGATGCAAAGAGAGTTGGGAATTCCACTTATCTCACAAATGGTAAGCATTTTATTTAAACTACGACTTTTTAAAAATAAGACAGAAGTACAGCCTGAAAAACCTCACAGATGTCAGCTCAGAGAACAGAAGCACCTGAAGAAAAGTAAAATAATTATGCTTTTAATTTAACTCTCCAGGCACCAACGCTGGTGGGCACCTGCTGACAGAAAGACTATTTTCTTCCTCCCCAAACTGGGGGGTGAATTCACACCAAACAAGATTTTCTCTGTGCTGCAATAAAACTGAAGCACCTTCTGCTAAGTTCTGTAAATGGGAAAACAGGAGGGGGACAAAAAAAGGTGATAAAACACCCTCCTTGAGTTGGGCAGAAAGATTAAGTTAACAGAAACCTGTGTCTTCAGAGAAATGGAGATAGATCATCACAACATCCCAGGGCAGTAAGGCTCAGACTGTAAGCCCCAAGCAGTTCTGATATAAGGTAGTCAAGAGTCCAGGAAGAGAAATTGGGATTTAGAGCAATTTTCTTTACCAAATACTTTTGAGCCTAGTTTTGAAGACAGTGGATACTCCACCTGAAGGAATGCCATCTGACAGACACACACCGGGAAGGCCCTAAACCCCAGGCTGCCAGAGAGCACAGATATTATACAAATAAACCTTCACCCAGCAAAAACGACTATTCCACGTTGCTTTTAAACAGATAGGGCTCAATTTGTACAGAATTATTGCATAATTTTAAAATTACTAATATAATTTTTACATCAGATACATGAACTTTGTTGGTTTTTTTAGCATATACTGAAATTGCTTCCCCTGGCAAAAGATTCCCTGCGACGTGTAGCCATGATTTCTCTGGTTTGGGGCAACCTACAAAGAATGCTTGGTGTATACTTGGAAGAAGTGTGAAAGACACCACCTTCTCATTTCCAACAACTTTCTTGGCAGCATTTTAACCCTGTTTCAAAGCACTTCATACAGCACAACCACACCGACCCCATGGCAAATATGCTGCAGTGTATTACAAGTCACAAGGGACTTCTACACAATTTCATAGCAAACAAGGAATTGTGCATAAGACCCAGCAAAGATCTATTGAACATCAGAGTATCCCTCATATTTTTTCACCTCGCCAGTGAGATTTAAAGGCAGATATTGTTATATTTTTGTACAACTTTATTACATAGATGATGACTGCTGCCACAGAACAAAGGTCAATATCGCTAGGCCTTATCTATATACAACAGAACACTCCTCCCCTTAAGAGATGTAGTACCACTGATCCAGAATAAAGTCATCTTTAAAATATATGTGTTTAGAAACCCTAAATCCATTCCTCCCCCCCCCCCCCATCTTTTAATCGTGTGCATTTTTGTATACAAAAATAATAATTAATAAAAAAAACACCTGAAGAGGCCAGAGCAGATATAATCTATTAGTTTGGTCATGTCTCTGAACAGAGAGACTCCAGTGTGACCAGTAACAAACGTGCCACTGCACCATAGGTTTTCTTGCAGCACTGTCTCCTCTGCTGTCCTGCCTGCAGGCTGTTTGCTCAGTTCCACGACGGTGCTAATGATACGTGGCTCTTCAGAGCATTATAGACCACCACTGGCAGAGCATCAGGAAAAACACCTGTAATGCTCAGACTGCACTACCAAAGGCACCCAGTGCTAAAAATTCCCTCACATCTGGGTTTTTGTAGGAGGTCTCTGTCTACAAAACAGTGTAAAGGGTAGGATTATAGAACTATGAAATGGTTTGGGTTGGAAGGAAACTTGAAGATCACCCAGTTCCAACCCCCCTGCCCTGGGCAGGGACACCTCCCACCAGACCAGGTTGCTCCAAGCCCCATCCAGCCTGGCCTTGAACCCCTCCAGGGATGGGGCAGCCACAGCTTCTCTGGGCAACCTGGGCCAGGGGCTCACCACCCTCACACCAAAGAAGTTCTTCCTTGGATCTCATCTAAATCTCTCCTCGTTCAGTTTAAAACCATTACCCCTACTCCTATTTCACATCTCCCTGATCACAAGGATTCCTGCAAGCATACGTGGTACAATGAACAAGCTAGTTGAGTCCAAAAAAAAAAAAACTATGGAGAAGAAGGACACTCTTATTTAGTAGAGAAGACTTACATGTCCAAAATCTGTGTGTCACTGCAGCCAAATAAGCAGGCAGAGGAATTGCGGCGGGAGGGCAGATCACGGGGAAGGATTCCCTGTCTGCAAGTGGTCAGTACAAAGGGAGGGGATGGACACCTTCCCGTCTGCTTCTCCACCAGCAGCTCACTCCTGCTCTAAACAGTCCAAACCTCACGCTCTCACTGATGTCTTGTGGCATTTTGTTCTGTAGGCTAAACACGCATCGTGTCAAAATGCATTTTCTTCTATCAATTTCAATTTAAAATCAAGGGATTGTTCCCTTGTTCTGTATAATGAGTATGTACTGTTTGCCCCGCAGTACATAAAGACAAAACTTTTATAATGTTACTGTTTAACTCACTTTATTTTTAGAGTAAAACACACAAAAGCATTAAAATGTAATTGCCCAGAGCCAAAAGGCAAAATTTAGGCTCTTCATGGGTCAGAGAAAGGCAGCTGTGGAGCTGAGGAAAGCTGATTTCAGATACCTGTTGTTTCAGTGCAGAAGAGAAAAATCCTGACATTTGGAAGGTGGCAGAATAGAAAGTGACCTGAGGAGAGGTGGAAGAGAAAAGAAACACTATCCCTAACACTTTGTGCATTTGTTTCTTTTACCCTTAGGTGTCAAAAGCTCCCAAAATATTTAAGTATATCCATGAGTCTCTAAAAATTTCTTTCACATAAGTAGTATTTCCACTAATCTGTTATATTTTATTTACTTGTTCTCCTCACAATTTGACAAAAAACCCTGGCTTTATGAGCAATTACCAGGACAAGGGCCCACTGTTGGCTCAGAAGATCACTGTACTTTCCTTGACTCTTCCAGCCAAGGCAACACCATCCTGCCTTCTGCAATCACAGCTTAAGTGCTTTAAGAAATCACAGACTGCTATGGGGTTGGAAGGGACCTCTGGAGATCATCCAGTCCAACCCCCTGCCAAAGTAGGTCCTCCTAGAGCAGGTTGGACAAGAACACGTCCAGGAGGTGTTTGGAATGTCTCCAGAGATGGAGACTCCACAACTTCTCTGTACAGGCTCTTCCAGGGCTCTGCCACCCTCAGAGTAAAGAAGTTCCTCCTCACGTTTAGATGGAACTTCATGCCCGATACCTCTTGTCCTGTCACTGGGCACCTCTGTAAAAAGACTGGGCCCATCCTCCTGACACCCACCCTGTAAGTGTTTACAGGTGTACGAAACAGGCACACCGATTTTCAGTGTGGAACACGAGTTAATCTTACCCCCAAAACCCAACTGAAATCTGCCAGGGGCTAACTCCATTAAAAATGATCTCCTTTCCTCTAAGCAGTGTTGAATCTGTGGACATTATTATATAGCTGAAGACATTTCTAAGCAAGGCCAGGTAAATGTTCTTATCCATTCTGCTAAGGTCCTCAATCCATTATCCTTGATTCACCCCAAGGCACGAAGCTGTAATACCTACACCTTTGACATGTCGAAATAGGGACACACTGATTACATTCTCCTAAGCCTCAAGAGGTGGAAAAACCTTCTATCAAATCCACTTTGAGTGACTGCATGTTGAGAGAAACTTGAGTTTTAGTGACTTCAGGAGATTTGACTTCTCTGCTTGGAATTCCATCGTACTCCTAACCACTTGTGTTTGATGTTTAATATAATTGTGTTATTGAATTTCTGGAAATAAAACCTGTAATTATTCTGTTTTGTAATTAATAGTGCTGTGATGATGATTGTTCACCTGAACTAAGAATAAAATAACAGATTTTGTCCAAAAATGCTCCTGTCTGGAGACGGCAGCAATCGGTAATTAATTCTGCAATGGCATCTTCTACTACAATTTGGCAGCATCAGAGGCCAACGTGAGGAAGCAAGACATAAGGGTAGCTGCAGCTTTTTCTTCTTATTTCTCTGGTGGTCCAGAAGGGTATAGGAAAGTCAGACAGAAAAGAATTGGGAGGTTTGGGAGCTCTCATTCTCTGCCTCAAATCCCTCATTACTGACACAGAGTGTGTGCCCATCTCTATGTGAAGACCTAGCATTTTATTTGCCATTTTCATACAAAGAAATCAATTGACCTTAAGAAAGTAACTTCAAGAGAGGATGGATATGTCCAGTTGCAGCTATTTTACTTTGCTCCAAACTTCTCTCATTTACGTGTTTATATTTATCCCTCCCTGACTTGCCTTAATGCAAACCAGCTGAACATCCCCCTCCTGGGAATGGGCTATCATGCTTTCTGCTTGTTTACAAAACCCCTACCAGATACATTAACTCTCACAATCTGAAGAAAACCATTAACTGTGGAAAAAAAGACGGTGGTCTGAGATGGCAATCAATCATGGCACTGCACCTACCCAGGGGTTTGCTCTCTCTCTGCCAAAGAGACCCTCTTCATGCTGGATTGAACTGGGCTCTCCGAGTGAGACCGTGACCCTCACCTGCCACTTGACGTTAGGGAGCTCCGCCTGGTTCACTAATGGATAGATCACATCAATAAATCTGATTCCTTGCACCGGGCCGAGGAAGCAGATGGAAAGAGAAGATTAATCTCTGCCGAATGACATTATAGGCAAGATGTAAAAGATAACAGAAATTACTGGCTGGGTCTCGTATGAACTCTGGTTCACTCATGCATGAGATCAGCTTTCCCAGTAGGCTCCAGAAGGAATTGGATTTTTGTTTCTCCGTGAGCACTTTATGCCTGTCTTCATCTTCTGTTAACATTCTTCTGAGATGAAACCTTGTAGCTGGTGGTGTTTGCCCTTAGCACAGGCTTGTGACTGACTTCCACAGAACCATATGGCTGCATTTAACATAAATCCAAGCCAGCACAGAAACTAACATTACGCTGAGAATTTTTGTCTGAGTTTATTTTCTGTGCAGAATCGCAATCAAAAAATTGCTTAGGAAGAGATAAAAGTGAATTTCCGCTTCCTCAGAGCCAATATTAATACCACCATAATCCCGGAAAGAGCTCCGAGATCACATCAGATCAAATGATGATCAAAGTTTGGGGGAAAGAAAGAAAGAGAAGAGAGCTATTATCCATATGCAAAACCAGAGGAAACATCTGTGGGAACTGGAGATAAGCCTCCTCTAACAGCTTTTACAAATGTTTCCAACATGTGGTAACACTTGTTTGAATTTGGGTGGGTTTATACCAAGGACCCAGCTTTCTTTACAAACTGATGACTGAAAGCCAAGAAAAGAGGGAAAATACTACTGGGGCTGCAAGTGCCTTTCTTATTGCTTGGGTGTTCTTTGACATCTGGCCCCTGGCAGGTTAAGGTCCACTGCTGGCTGCTGCTGGAGAAGTCAAACAGAAGAAGCTTCAAACAGCAATTCAGCCACAACAATATCCACCATCTGCTGTGAAAGCCACCAGGACATGATGACTTGAAGGAGTGGGTACTGAGAAAAGCCCCAAACTACTTCTCTTTAGGTGTGCGAGAGTAAATCTCTTCCTCTGCAATGCTCTTCTCTCAGCATGCACAGAGCATCTGTAAATATCTTATTATTTGTTCCTCCAAATTCAGATTCGGGCTCCTAGCTCTCTGCTCTGGAGGAGTTCACTACCCATGTCCAGGATCAAAAGAACCAGTATAGTCAGCTGGATCTACCAAGTCTGCTCCATCGTGCTCCTCTCTGTGTTGCTGGGAAGGAAACAACGCTAAGCCATGCTTTGCAGGAGTGAGCACGAGAGAGGGATGCAAAGAATGGCTCATGGTCTGGGTGCACAAAGATTTCAGCCAGAGCTGGCAAAGCCCAGATTTCAGTTACTCACACTCTTGTTGCAGGATTGTCCCATCACCTCCTTCCAGAGCAGAGGGAAAATAGACTTATATAGTGCTGGGAAAATGCCAAGTGGCTCTGCTCTCCTTACCTCCTCTGGTCTCTCAGAGGACTTCTGTCTGGGCTACAGTAGTGACTGGGCTCTGGATATTGTTGGTGACACTTCTGAAGGAGGCAGAAGCTGGACAGAACCTGATAGCCCCTCATAGTGCACTTTCTGATACTAACATTGCTCATTCTATTCCAGGTCTCCTCTCTCCAAATAAAGAGAGAGACGAGGAAAGCATCTGAATTTTGCAGTGAGGACTGGAAATACTCATGTGAGCAGTAAGAACTTATATTACAATTCCTTATCTGGTTCTCTGCTCTTCTGGAATCATATCCCTACCAAGCCAGAGACAGAAAGAGAAAGTTGTCTCTGAGATGAAATATTCTCATCTCTGCCAGTTCCTGTCTTGAATACTGAATAAAGTTAAGCTTTCCAGGGTGAAAATAAAGAAGAAAGGGGTAGGATACAAGTAGGGGTAGGGTGCAAGTACAGGTACTCCTCCAATCTCTTTTAATGAATACCCTTGATGTCTTCATAGAGCTGAAAGAGAATAATTGTTCTAAATTTCAAAAGGCACACGGAGATGAGCTGAAAAAGCAACTGTGGTTTAAGAGAGACTCAGAGATGTGTTATTTACCTAAAGATTAATCCAGAAGTCGGAACAAAGGTTGAAATTTTCTCTGAGGCTGAAAGACCTGACTGAGCTAGTGGACATTATAAAAGGAGATAAAACCAGAGGGAAGTTGAAGAAGTGAAGAACTATTCCGTGTGACTGATAGGATCTGAATGTGCCTCGAGCTGGAAACAAGCTGAAGTTTCCATCATAATGGATCTGTGAACCTTGGCTCACTTATTGATGTCCATAGCTGTGGTTCTCCAGGGATTCGGAGCCTGTGATAACCTGTGATGAACCCTGCACTGCCACCACCACGCTACCAGCAGTCACTCAAACAGCCAGATTCATGTCACCGCAGTGACAGCGATGTCATAACCTCAGAGTTACAGGCAACTACCACCAACTTGGCCACTGCACATGTTCGTGTGATGCAATTCATCATGCCTGTTCTACAGTCCTTAGTGTTCCTTGGTGGAAACTTGCATTCTACACTTGCACATGCCCTCGTAGGCAACATGCCAAGAGATAGACCAGAGAGGCCACCATCCATGGATTCACCAAGGCAGAGGGTTACACCTTGTGCCCAGACAAGGGTGACGCTTTATCTTTAATGGTACTCATTTCCACAGATGTCTTTTTGGAGCTGGACTTCTCTTTGTGCAACCAACACCATCAGAGACGCTGGGTGTGACCTCTTTGAACGCAACAGGAAGAATCTCCAGAATCTGTTAAAATTCCTTTCTGGTTCCACTCGAGCTACACGTATTGGGGTGGCAGGCTGGACTGCAACCACAGAAAGAGGTTAGCTTTTCATTTTACAAACTTTTTGTGCTTCACCTTATGGTGCTGATGACATTTATTTTTACTAAAGTGCTTTTTGGTTTAACAGGCCTTTTTAAAGCAAGTTTGAAGAAACTTCAAAGGTGGAAATGAAAGGCTTCTTATCAGCATAGGCCATCACAGATACAAAAATCTTTGGTTTGATTATTTCTGGACCGTACACCAGCAGCCAAGGTTTCTCATTGCCTTGAGTCAGCCCTGTAGGTGCTGAGGTGCCTGCTGTCCAAAGGGATAATAAAGGACTAGGAATAATCTTGGTTTTCTTCTTAGATATTCAGTCTCTTTGATCCTCTGACATTTTATCAAAGTCCTACCTTGCCTAACCACCACTCTCAGCTTCTCCTTCTGGACTACTCCATCTACCCATTTGCCACTCTACACATTCCTACCCACCTTTTTGTGCCCAGTCAGTTCCAGTTTTCTCCTCTCTGCTCTGCACTCCCTGCTTCTCCCGCTCCTGAATTTAATTCACTCTGCCCTTATAACGACCTGACCTCTTTCACACTCGGCTCTCCTGAACTCTTTCCCCAACAGACGACAAAAATCTCCAGCCAACCTCCTGGTAAAGAATTCTGAATTAAATACAACAGGAAGTTTTCAAACCTCAAGCCTGCAAATATATGAATTCTTCAGAAAATGAGGAGATTCTACAGAAACAGAAAATGCTGGGATGCTTTAGCTGTAAGAAATATAAATACTGTCATTCGGTGATAATGAATCTTACTTTCCCCCCCCAGATTTTGACATCTAGAAAACGTGAGGAGAGGACTATCAGGTTAGGCAAGAGAAAAGCAGACTTTTAACTTCAAACGAAGCTGACTTGTCACCAGGTGTACCAACTTTGCTTACGTATCACTGAAAAGAACAGTGGTACCAAGTGAAGCCAACAATCCATACCGTCAGAATACTTTGAGATTTCCAGCTGCCTTGCCATAATTAATGCACTGTGCACAAATCTCTCCAAGCTATAAACAATTACTCTTTAAGTCTAAGCGCATGAATCATTAGAAACTCTATGCAAAATGTCTGTTTCTATTACCATTTTTAACAGTAAAATTGTCAAATTCATTAGATTAATATTCTTTCCGTAAGCCGCCCAGACTAAGAAATAGTATATCATAATGCAACACATGCATGACATGAAAACAAAGAAACAAATATATAATGATTCTAGCTGTGACACAGTATGTTAGTGAGGCTGATAAACTGAATTTTCATGCTGATAGCATGTTGTAGTCTCCAATCTATTACGCTTTGGAACTGATGTGTTATTATCTCTGGACAACTTTCACACCAGGAGATGATCCCTGCGAGCGTAATTTTGAAAATGAAGGGATTACAAACAAGATAAATTTCATTGTGTTGTTACCTGAATTAGTATCAACTAACAGGAATTTCATCTAACGTAACCCATTTGCCAAAACACTTGCATTTGGTGGTCCCATTACAAACATCTAAAGCATAAAGCAGGCACGGTTCTATTAACTCTACTTCAGCAATTATGGATCTGAATCGCTATTGTATGGTAATTGGTCTACAGGGAACAATAATGTTTGGGTTTGCTCTTTTTTAAATGCAGTATGCTTGCATTTTTACTTTAAAGAAAATATATTAGAGGTCTTCTGGTAAGTATCTGCAGTATCTTTGAGTTTGCCAATAATGATTAACTAACTGAATTTAACATACCATTCTCTTCCTGCTGTTGATTTTACTTTGTGGCTAAGTGACAGTTTAAAGTGTTTTTGGAATACGAAGCAGATCAATGTACAGTGTCAATATATTCTACAGATTAATTAGTTATTAACAAGCAGATGCAGATCTTGTTTAATCAAAAAGCACCTTAGCTGTTTTAGTGTTAAGAGTTACAATTAGCAAACAGAATTTGGACGTGATTTTTACCATAGTATAAACAGCAAAAAAAGAAAAGATAAATTTATGAATAATAATTCTTTACTGAAATGTAGCATACTGTGCTGAATAACAGGCTGGAACTCACTAGAGAAAGTATTGCTTTGTCAAGGGGTTGTTTTGGTGTGGATCAGAAACCAAGTATACTCATTTGGCACAAGAATATCATAATACAGTTCAAATATAAGACAGATATTAATGTCAAAGTTAAGTAGATGAAGAGCAGTTCTGTAATAGATTTTTTAAAAATCAAATTAACATATTCATTTATATGGAATTCTTCATTTCCAGTTACTTATCGATCAGCAATTCTGATGTCAGACTAGCTGGTAAAAAATATTACAAATTAATAATTGTTAACTTCTTTGGTCATTGCTTATGCTACATTAAGTGTCACAATATTTCCAAACCAAACCAATTGCTAAGTAGTAAAGGTCTTACAAACTAAGGATCAGATCTGGCAAACATGTAAGCATGCAAATAGTTCACAACAGCTTACAGAACCAGGCCACAGAGAAGGAATACAACCTCAGCTGCACTCTTATTTTCTTAAGAAGATTTGGCAGTCAAAGTTTACCATTTTGTATTTACTGTCAGTTTGACAGATTATATAAGGTATAATATTTTTAAAAATCAGATAAAAAGATGAGGAAGTCTGCCCCAAATGTTTATGACTATCATAATTAAAGCTTTTTTTTTTTAAAAAAAAAATCACACTTTGTCTCCTGTGTCAACAGTTAGCATCATGCAAACACTTAGAGTCACATACCCATAACTGCTATCGTGATATGTTGGAGAAAACACATCCATCTCTATAAGGTTGTCATGACCATTTGCAAGGACTGCTTGATTTCCTAATTCTCTACACACAAAGATACAAAAAGATGCAATTAGCGTGGCAATTTCAAATTAAAGAATGGGATGATCCCACAACAAGACGATACCACTTCTGTTGCGTAATTTTCTTTTCCCACAGATGTGCAAAACTGCACGTGGGAGGCGGGATTGATCTCCCACCCGTGTTGTTCTCTGAACTCCCCGCTGGGTTGCAGCTTGAAGAGAGGGTTTTACAAGGCTACCCTCAGGTGGTCACCACCCCTCGGTGATCCCTCATTTATGTGTGAGCCCTTGAATCAAATTCCCGGCTGCTGCCCGTGGCAAGGACCGAGCAGTGCTTCGTGGGGGGATGCTGTTTACTTGATGAGGCTGGACCGGAGATGAAATAATGAAAAGCGAACTGAGACTATTAAAAGATGGTCTCTCAGTGGCTCTCTGGCACAGCCACTCAGACAGAAAACACGCAGAGGGCTGGGATAAAAATAGGCAGCAGGGGAGGGAAAGGAAGGACCACAGAGAATGGCGAGAAAATAGAGGGGAAGAAACAAAG
Organism: Nycticryphes semicollaris; assembly: GCA_013400055.1. Taxonomy (NCBI): domain Eukaryota; kingdom Metazoa; phylum Chordata; class Aves; order Charadriiformes; family Rostratulidae; genus Nycticryphes; species Nycticryphes semicollaris. Next base: position 224,847 of record VXBJ01001365.1, on the reverse strand, counting down.
CTAGGTGCTACTATTTTGTTCAGAACTGCATATTTCTTTGGCCTATCTAAAACAGGAAAAGATTAGTTTTGGGGAAAAAGAAAAAAAAGAAAAAAGGGTCTATGTTTGCTTTTATTTTTTTGGAGAGGGGATGCTAGCTCACAGAATACTGTGCAAATACTGCTGAGTTCTGCACAATCAGTGCTTGCCTAAGGGACAGGGAACAAAGCCATAGAATCATAGAGTGGTTCAGGTTGGGAGGGACCTTAAAGATCACTGAGTTGCAACCTCCCGGCCATGGGCAGGGACACCTTCCACTAGACCAAAATACCCAGTGCGGTCAAATTCCAAGTATTCATGGGGACATCGAGGGATTTTTGAGCAGGAAAGATGCCAGAGAAATCCAAAGACACTATTCCCACCAAGGGAAGCTTCTGAGCATATGAGCACACGCTCCAGACTGCAGAATAACGTTGAAAGAAAAAATAAAAACCTTTCTGTTCAACTTCAATCTTTGAAAACAATACTGTTTGTTGGACTTAATGAAGGTGTCTAATGCTGACCTCATGAATGTTTATAAATCTGTAAAGGGTGAGTGTCAGGAGGATGGAGCCAGGCTCTTCTCAGTGACAGGCAATGACAGGACAAGGGGCAATGGGTACAAGCTGGAGCAGAGGAGGTTCCACTTAAATATGAGGAAAATCTTCTTCACAGTGAGGGTGAGGAAACACTGGAAGGGGCTGCCCAGAGAGGTTGTGGAGTCTCCTTCTCTGGAGACATTCCAAACCCACCTGGACACGTTCCTGTGTGACCTGCTCTGGGTGTTCCTGCTCTGGCAGGGGGATTGGACTGGATGAGCTTTCAAGGTCCCTTCCAATCCCTGAGATTCTGTGATTGTGTGTATATACTGATCCCATAATTATGGCACAGCAATCTTTAAAATCCATTCATGCTCTCAGGAATTGAAGTGAAGTCCTGCCTCCTCAACTTGCAGCCCAGCAGTGGGGAATGCCCACAGGGACATACAAAGGGTCTTCAGAAGAGCAAGGCTTCGACTCCATCCCCAGTTTTTTGCCTTTATTTTATCCCAAGCCTTCTCAAGATACGTAACGTGTCTAATCACGTCCACGTGTGAAAACCTGGAAGACTTACAGAATGGAACAATTTTGAATTTGATTAAAGCAGGCACTGTTTTAGTGGGTGGAATGCATAAAATAGCTGCTTTGAGCAGACTTTAACCTCCAGCAACACTGTGCTTTTGCAGACAATCAATCAGCCCCTACATAAATTGATTTAAGACTTCCCTGGAAACTATCAACACCCTTTCCACACCTTAATCGATACCGAAGGCGCTAGCTTCATTGGCAGTCCACCCCAATGAAGACATATGGGTATGTTCATCACACTTTAGGAGTTTCTAAAATCTCCACATTCTAAAAGGAAGTGTGGATCAAGCTTGCAGAATGGTTTTGAAGTAACACATTCTAGGAACTGTTTTGTCTGCACCATTTCTGAGGTTTTCTAGTGCTTTAATTAAATCCTTCAAAATCCTGAAAGATTTTCCAGCCATCAAGTATTTCTTCAACCAGTTCCCTCTTCCTTCTCAGTAAAACTAGTAGATAAGTAACTCAGTAATGTTCCTACCCACTATTTTTAAGTCTAAGTTAGGGGGAAAAGAAGTATCACTACAGACTATGAAAAACATGTTCGCTTCTTGGATAGTTGCTATAAAAGCATTCAGTCTGTCATACCAAATACAGCCATCTTTCCAAAAATGAAGTATTTTATACAGCAAATCAAGTAAGAAAAAGCAAAGCTCTTCTTTGATTCACTGACATGATAGCACAGATTCTAAATAAAGTTATAGAATATTCTCAGAGATTTATTCCTTGCCTGAAATACGTACATTTCCCTGCGCTGACAAATTTATCTTAGACATTCAATGCCTAAAATTAATGAAATACTGCCTGAGAAATGCACTAAGAGATGCTACAAGCTTACTTTTAGCAACACATTTACAAATTCTAACATACTTTCCCTCTGCACATCTCTACCATACAGAACTGATGGTGCAATGGAAAAGTTCTGCACATTCCAATATTTAACAGAGAAAGCATTTGAAGAAGTGATTTACTAAGTATTTTTTAAATATCAGTAATTAAGATCCTACTAGAATGCAAAGCCATGAGAATGTAACTAATGATCCTGGTGCTCAAGAACTCATTACTAAAACCAGCAGGTGAATAAAAAGTTAAAGACCAATGATGATAAAACCCCCTTCTAATATTTAATTTCTTAATCATCATTTATAATACTCAGACACTTGACATGCAGCCATGCATTTGCATGATTTTTGGCTGTCTAACCAGTAATTCAAAGAACAACATGCAAAGCTATTCACTATAGTCCTGCTTTTTTATTTCTTCAAAAGTTAAAATGGTTCTATGGTGGTGACTTCTCCAGCAGATCTTTTGCTTCTCCTAACTCCCAGAAGGTTGGGGAAGAGACAAACAGTAAAGATCATTAAATATCCAATGAAGGGGTTCTGCAGTCTCCAGGAAGTCAGAGGAAATCTGCAGGAAACATTTTCTTACTGTCTTGCCTTTTTTTTTTTTTTTTAATGTAGATTTTATTTTCCCCCAATAAAGTGAAGGCAGCTTCTAACACTGTTCAGTAACCTCATTGTCATTTAAAGTTGGCATCAAAGATGAAAGAAGCACCCGCATAATCCAAGTTACAGTTTGAGGCCCTCATAAAATTTTAAGCAAGAAGTCTTTTTATATCTTAAAAAACCCATAAATTGGAATTTCTGTTGGGCATTATTGATCTAGCACCTCAGTTCACCCATTTAACCAGTAACAGCTATGCTTTACGCAAAAGCATTAACTCCACACCGAGCCAAATTGCAGAATATTCTATTAAATATACAACTGAACCCCATATTATGAAATTTGTATTTCCAAGTCACCTCCATTACTCCAGCAACACGATGGGGGCTAAAACCTCCCTCAGGCTTTGCAAATACATCCCCCTCTCCTACAGGCACGTACACAAACCCAGCCTATTCGCTCTCCAGCTACACGAGAGCGGGTCGTATGTCATTTTTATGGCACCCATCATCAATATGAGCCTATAGAGATAGAAAGACAGCCATGTATATATGCTGACATTCACATTCTGTACCTCTAAATGGTCGTCATCTAAGTCAGATAAAGAAAAAAAGAGAGGGGAGAAAAAAAAAGCGCTGACTGTGGGCATAAGCTAAAATATTGCCAAAGATGAAATAAACTTTCTTTTAGGCTGAGAAAAGGATGAAGGAGGAGACCTATCACAACGTTGTTAATATAGTTGAAACTGAGCTTAAGAATCACACTCAGTAGGGAACCTTAACCAAAAAGGGAAAAATCAATGACAAATAACATGGGTTCTTCACCTCCAGAGTTCCAACCAAGTGAGACTATTAGAGAAACTACAGCAGGGCTCCGGCAGGTTTTGTGTGAAATTTTCACATTTCAGCTCATTCACAAGCATTCCAAACTTGAATACTCAACTTCCCTCTGCTTTTCATCAGGAACATTTAAAAGATGAAAAGGCCCTACTCAGCAAAGAAAATATTTACTCCAGGTTGGAAGTGGTATTCTCATTCGAGTCCTATGTCTTCTTCTTTTAACTAAAAACACGTTGGGCAACAGAAGGCAACGTCAAAGCCCTTACCCGCCTACCGAAGGTGGAGCAGTGTCTGGGAAACCTCCAACACCTTACTCCCACTACAACTCTTTTCTTAATTCAAAATTATCTGAGGGTGAAGTGCTCAGAATGAGGTATGATTTGGTGGAATCCTCATCAGCAATACAGGAGGGTCCACAAAAACTAAGAAAAGGAATAGTCATTCTCAGCAGCCCGACAGAAAAGGTGCCTGTAACAGTTACGGGGACCAAATGACCACATAATAGAGAATCTTAAGGTCACGTACGTTTTAAATTAGTCAAAATCAGTCAGACTATCTTCACTACAAAATATAATTTAAAGGGATTCAAAGAATGAACTGACGGGATTTTATAAACATTTTCAAGAATTACTGTCAGGTTCAATAGAGTTATAAATGCCCGGTTTGATGACTAAATTGGAATATTATGGCTTTCGTTAATAACAAATTAGTGCTGATTGAGTGTTACACGAGTATTAATTAATCACTGTAGGTAAATCCAGCTCTGTGCCAGTAAGTCCTATAAAATCTTTTTATAGATTACTCTGCCTCATACATCATTTGCATGTAAAGAAGCCAGTGTCACCCTTTATAATATAATCTGCTTCTTTCCTAGAGCCAGTTATCCATTCTAAGAGACAAAAAAGAATGAGGACAAATTCATCATTATACCAGAACTAAATCAGTTCTTTCATCACACCAAATCCTAGAGAAGTTTAATAAACACCTAAGCTCACAGGGGAATTTCTTTGAAGGGACCAAGGGTGGGAGTTAAAAAGTATTACTGCAAGTTCTCTGACATTTGATCTGTGTGGCACTATATACTCGACACATGGCAAGCAATGCAAGAAATTTCTTCAGAGAGCCAAAATTCACAGATTATGACCAGGGCAAAGGAATGCTTGTCTGGAAAAATGAATATACTCTCCGAGTGAGTCCAATTACACTGCAACCGGCACTGTACGGGAAGAGAGTGTCAGTGTGGATTTTAGAGAGAGGAGAGATTGTTTCAGTACCAAAAGTTTTCGGGTTAGTTTGCTGACTGAGGGGGAGTGTGAGCTGCTGGTCACCCTTCACCAAATTCAGTATTTTTTCTTGTGGAGTGCAGCAGTCTGTAGTAGCACCTAAGGAATTACCTGCTTTCCAGTGGGGCATTACTGCCAAGGACCCAGCTGTCCTGCAGCTGGACTGACTCAGGTGTGGTTTGCAGCTCGGCGGGCAAAGCAGCCGGCGGGGCCGGACTCTGGTTCCTCCTATTTGTCAGGGAGTTTCTGTTAAGGGAGGTGATGGATGGGTGATGCTGGGCTGAATGTTGCTTGTGAGGAGGTGGCAAAGGCTGCAGGGTCGACTGGCCTTGGTTATTTGGAGGTTGTTCTAAGAAGAAAGAAAATTAAAGTTCGTTACACACCAGCTTAGCATTTGCTACAACCAAAGCAGAACGAGAAATTCAATATAATCCTATCATCTAATATATTTGCATATTATTCTATTAGCAGACATTCAGTGACATTCTCTAAGAGCAAGTTTACCCTTGATACACCAAGTTCTAATTAATATACAACAGATGGTAAAATTGCTTTTGGTTTTAATTTGTTTCTTTTTTTTTTTTTTTTAATCTGGTTTTATTAACACCTACAGAAAATCACATCTGACAGATCCCCTAACGTGCCTTGAGATTTCAGCCTTTTTTAACAAACCAACCCTGAAATTAAATGGGTAATTTCAGTAGAACACAAAGGTTTTCGAAATGCATATAATCCCTATAATTATTTAATGGAGTTTTTTAAGCTTTATTTAAATGCAATAAATTATGACAAGCTAGTTGCTAAACAGCAGCAGACTAGTTGAGTGCGTTTCAAATAAGGCAGATCTGCACTATGATCCACTAATAGATGCTAAGTATTCTTTAGCAGAAGGTCACTGTGAAGCAGATGTTGCTTCATGGATATTTAACAGACTGAATCACATCTGATTACAACGTCAGAAGACTCATATACTTAATGACCGTCACATCCATTAGAACACACACACACACCAGATTTTCCAATTTCACACTCTGCAATATAACTCCAGCTCGGAGGAAGTCACAGGTGACCAGAGAGTCAGCCCAGCAAAACAAAAGGAAATATTGTTTGACTTAAGCAAAGCGTGTAACCCCCATAAAGCTTAAAAGCGAAACCTCAAACCAGCCAAACCCACAATCAAATACCTCCATCAATGTTAGGTTTTAAAAATCTGCCCTGCAAAATCAGTAGTAAAGAAGCCATAAATAGAAGATGACCCCTGCCATACAACACAATGAACACAAAATTAGAAAAACCTCAAGACACTTCATTTCTCATGATTTAGCAGTGACTGATGACACTTAAAAATGGAACACTTAACAATATGTAATTCAAATCGTAATCAATTTCCTGAACTCATGTAGTAGAACACGCTTAACAATACAAATGCAAGCCTTCAGCAGAGCAGAAGACACAGGGCCTGCACTTTGCTCACAGTGTAAATGCTTTCACGGGGTTTTTAAAGTAGTTTTTAAATTAGTTGTTTGATCTACATAAATCAAGTCCCTGTTTGGGACTGGTTGTAACTGCAAATTGTTACAGACCCACTAATAACACCTTGGTGCAGAGAACACAGGAAAAGTATTTATGTCAGAACAGATGTTTCCAATAACTTACAGGTGACTACTATAAAAATAACTTTATGGTGAGTAATTTCTCATGTCGTGAACATAAGAAAATTTGAGAATGTTATGGAACAGACATGCAAACCTTAAATAGAAAATCCAGCCCTTGGAGTAATTTCCTCTCCGAGAATCCCATTCTCCTTCCCAGTTACCTTGCGTGGTCGACAGGACTTTTCTTATAAACAACAGCCAAATCTGTCATTAAAATAACAGCAGCATTTACATTGCCAATAAGATTTTCGACACCAAATCCATCAAACATTACTGAAAAATTACCTTCCAGGAAGGACACAACCGCTCAGCTTTGTCTTTACCCACACCGACACAAAGGGTGTCACTGCTTCTGATGACAATCCCTGCCAAGGGACTTCAACAAAGCAGCCAAAGGGAAGTGACCAGACGAGCACCAGCAAAGACCTTTATCCCATGGCTACTTAAATCGTTATCTGATGTAAGTTACAAGTTATTTATTGGTTGGTGCAGAATTAACTGCATTTTATAATATGCAGGCGTATGCATAGATACAAAAATACCTGTATGTGTACATATCTGTAAATATTTACACGTGTGCATGTGTAAATACATATGTATAAATGATTAATTAAACTCTGGGGAAAAAAAAAATCAAGAGAAAGGAAATAATTTGCATTACCTTTAATGAGATCAATTACTTAAATTATCCTAATGACTTGAATTATTGCCTTTATTATTCCCTTTTTTGCCTCTCCCACCTGCCCAGCCTTGCCATGAGCAGTGCAACACCATCCTCCTCTGCAGCTCCTAGCAGCCGAAACATCATTCTGACACCCCTCTTCTTCATTAATTTCTCCTCTCATTGAAAAAAAATCTCAGCTGAAAATCAATTTTTTAAAACTATCCCTTTTAGTACTAAAGATCTTGCATCATGCTCTGCTAAAGACAAAGCAGGGGATAAAATAATGCTATTTTCTTAGAGAAAGAAGGGTGCAATTAAAGGGCTGTGCCAGGCTGGGCGCGGGGAGATGTAGACCTTCCCACACACTCTGCCAGCAAGGAAGAGGGATGGGAAAGGCTGTTGTAAAGGATATGTGTGCACTCCCCAAATAAAACACACAGACCTTGTAAATACAACAGTAACATGCTGGGGGAGTGAAACTAGTCCTCAAGACCATGGGCCAGTTATCCAGGCCACTGTTTGGGATTTAGATTGTTCCCCCAGAAATTTACTGTGAACCTACAAAGCTCTTCTGTCACATCCCATGTAAACATTGCTGACACCGAGTAGCATATCAAATAAATGAAGAGTTGCAGGATGAGCTCGTAACCATAAGGCACAGGCTAGAAGGGAGACAGAAGTGCAACTCTGCTAAGATCACACATCCCCAAAGCCCACTGTCTCTCCCCGCAGGACGCCGCCAGGTGACATTTTCTAGCATCTGAGGGCAACTTCAATTGGCAGGGAATCTACAGCCTCCACAGAAACAGAAATGCCTGAAAAATCTGGAGTGATTTATTTCTCTTCTAATTGGGCAAGAGCTACCACTAGAACCGAGTTTAACAAGATTAGATTTTCCATAAATCAATAGAGCTAAAATCTATATTCCTCTAAATTTCCGCAGCCCGATATTGTCGTTCTGAGGGAGAGATCACTGAGGGCTGCTCTTTCCATCTTGTCTTCAACCTGCCACATTTCCTGAATCCACAGCTCTTCCGATGGCCATGCAGTTTCTAACAGAAACTTCCATCTCACCCCACTGATCTGTGGGGAATCACAGAATGGTTTGGGTTGGAAGGGACC